>OX387184.1:22533265-22925765 GCA_947561395.2 Buxus sempervirens | reverse complement strand
TTCGTTCATTTGGGGGTTTTGTGTTGGGCGTTAGGGTTAGAAGAAGAAAACGAGAGAGAAGGAAATTGTGGGAGGGGAAATCGTGGTGGAAGAAGAAGAATAAGAAGAGGAGGAAGGGAGAGATTCGTCCTTCTTGGTCGTTCGTGGGAAGAGAGGAAGAAAACAAGTGGAGGAGAAAAGAGAGGAAGAAATCGTGGAAAGGAGGAGAGAAAACGAGAAGGAGAAGAAGGAAAAGAGAAAGAGTGGGCGTGGATTGTGCGAAAATCGGTAAGTAGCACTCTTTTCTTTTTAATCGATCACTGTTTGGTTTCTTAGCTTTTCAATTGATCATTGTTTGGTTTCTCAGATCTGCCCTAAATAGACTTAGGGATTTGAATCTTTGTTTGGATGGGTTGCTTTAATTGAGTCTATGTGATGTTGGTAGTAAAATCTGGAAACAGCATGTTCAGTTTCGGTACCTGTTCGATATCAGCACTTGTCTGAACGTGAATGAGAGAATTTCAGTTCATTGCAGCACCTGTTCAATTTCTTAATGTCTTGTTGGACTAGGGCTAAACGTAACTCTAACAAGTTCAGTTCCTTTCATAAATTAAGCAACCCCTTTAAGAATTTAGTTGTGAAGAATTTACTTGATTGGTTCCTTTAAGGCTTTACTTGATTTAAGAATTTAGTCGTGAAGCAATTCAGTTCCTTTAAGAATTTACTTGATGTTATTTGATGTTTACAATGAAATGAAACTCTAAGAATTTAGTCATGAAGGAAGGGTGGTTACAGAATCCAGCAGCGGAATGTTTAAATTGAGCTCTCTGTTTGAATATGGATGAGAGAATGGAGCATGTCTCTGCGATGATGGATGAAATGAAGTGATGTAGCATGAGGTTTTCTTGTTATTTATTTTCATTTTGTATCTTTTGTTGTGAAATACTCATGGGATTGTGCTCGTGGATCAAAATTCCATCAATTGCGCAATGACACCACAACATGGCTTCTTTACTTCATCAATTTGAGGTTTAGTTGGTTTGCTGAAATGGCCCAACCTCACCATCGTACTTGTGCTGTTTTGAATCCCTATCTTATGAAGTTTGGCGCTTTATCTAGCAACTAGTTAACTCAGTTGTAGCCTAATAGGATGCTGTGGACATAGCCAAAAATCAAGTTGTTTTGTTTGTGAAGTGGTGCAGGTTTCCTGTTTGTTAAATTAACCAAATTAGATTTGTTTTTATGCCATCCTTATTGCCTTAGGTTTTCTAGCCATTTCCTTGCATAGGACTGGTGTTAACAATTTGGTATTTCGTCACAATCATGCACGTAAACCTTTAATGACATTTTGATTGTGGATTATTTATATGGATTCGAAAATCAGATATTTGTTTTCGGTATAAAATGCGATGGCTTGCAAGGGCCTGAAATCTGTGTAAAAATTCATATTAATAGTCTAAAATTTAGCTTAGGGTATTTGTAATTGAATGGAATTGGTTTAGGACCAATTGGAACTTGAGGTATTGCAAGAAAAATCCAGAAAAAATTGATGATTTCCGTTCAATAGGTTTCGCGGCTGTTTTGAACCACCTGTAGTAAAACAGCCATAACTTCCTCTAAGAAACTCCGAATTACGAACCATTTGCTGCGTTGGAAACTAGATTCGTAGATATTTCCAACGATATATGGCACACATACCAATTCCTTATATATGGGATCAGGTTTAGTATTCAATTCACTAGTTAAATTCAGATTTACATAGTAAGTAGCAACTGTAAACCAAGTATGAATAATTTGTGTTGGCCTTTTTCAAATACTAAATTGGTTAATTATAACTTGTGTTCAAGAAGTGGTTTCTCATGTGTTAGTTAATTCAAAGTTGGTTACATTGTTAAAGTGTGTAACATAAGGCATACTTAAGTAAGGCAGTTAGCCTATGGTATTTAAATGGCCATGATGTGGTATTATTATGCCTATGGGTAGTGGATTGCCATTCACCCTAGCTATTGAGAGCCGGAGGGTAGTGAACCTACATCCACCACAGACATGGATTCTAGGGGTAGAGAATTGTGTGAAAAGTTTATACTCTTGTCCAGAATGTGATACACGGTTCTAGGGGTTGAGGACGGCAGTTCACCCTAGCTCATGAGGGGTCGGGGGTTGTGAACTTGCATCCTCCTCGGAATGTGCCACAACAACCCGTAAAGTCAACTAGATGGTCTCAGTGAGATCACTAACTCGATGGTCTAATAAAGATCACTAACTCGATGGTCTGAATGGATCACTAACTTGCTATGGTTGGACTGGGTTGTACTTACCAACTCATGCATGTCTCATGCTTGAGTGCTCCGCTTTGGAAGAGCGATCCTAGCTAGATCTTTCCATTATAAGTTGTGAGGTGGCGATTGGACATTTGTGTTAAACTGTTATTGGTTGTTACTGAGATTTTACTGATATTGCAATTTGGATTAATTTATCTGTTTATGAATTATGACTCTATAAAGTTCAAGTATTGTTTATCTGAAAATGAAATGCCTCTTAGCATGATTTTTCCAGGGATTGATTGTACAGTATATTAGCATGCTACTTTAATGTTTGAAACTTGCATAAAATGTTCTTATCATACATTATGCTGCTTACTAGGACGTTAGTCTCAAGCGTTTTGTTTTCAGATAAATCTGCAGAGCAAGCACAAACTGGGGTAGGCAGAAATAATGAACCTGATGATGATTACCACCCTGAGGATTATTATTATCCTGGATAGGGTTGGGCAGTACTTTTTGTAGTCGTCTATTTTTTTGGATCTTGTATAAATTGTGTATAGAGAGAGAGAGAGAGAACTTTAGTGAATTTTATGTTAGATATGTATATGTTTGATGGATTAGTTTTTGGAATGGATGTATATTGTCTATATGTTTATCTTATGATTATCAGGTATTGGGGGCTTAGCCCATTCTTGTATTTACAGCCGTTATATAGCCGTTTTTTTTTAAAACTTAGGAATGCGTTTCTGGGACCTCACCTGATGTCAAGGAACCGGCATATACCTTTAATGAACATGTTCGGGTCCGGGGCATCACAGGGAGCCTTGGGTAGATATTTCTATGGACTTTGTTTTAGGTTTGCCTAGGTCAAGGAAAGGAAGGGATTCGATCTTTGTGGTTGTTGATAGGTTTTCTAAAATGGCACATTTCATATCTTGTTAAAAAACGGATGATGCAACCCACATCGCTGATTTGTTCTTTAGAGAGATAGTACGGCTACATGGTGTCCCTAGGAGTATTGTTTCTGATCGTGATGTTAAGTTCCTTATTTTTGGAAAGTCTTGTGGGGAAAGTTGGGAATTAAATTGTTGTTTTCCATTACTTGTCACCCCCAAACAGATGGGCAAACCGAGGTAGTGAACAGAACTTTATCCACTCTGTTGCGTACTATAATTCAAAAGAACTTGAAAAAATTGGGAGGATTGTTTGCCATTCATTGATTTTACATATAATCGGAGTGTTCATTCTACTACCGATTTTTCAACATTTGAGATTGTTTATGGTTTTAATCCACTAACTCCTTTGGATTTACTGTCATTGCCAGTTGATGAAAGGACTAGTTTGGATGGTCAAAAGAAGGCTGAGATGGTGAGGGAACTCCATGAAAGTGTACGGCAACACATAGAGAAGAAAAATGAGCAATATGCAACCAAAGCCAACAAGGGCTGAAGACAAGTCATTTTTGAGCCGGATGAATGGGTTTGGGTGCATAAGAGAAAGGAAAGATTTCTAGCCCATCGTAGTTCCAAGCTACATCCTAGAGGGGATGGTCCATTTCAAGTCCTTGAGTGAATCAAAGATAATGCGTACAAGTTGGACCTTCTAGGTGAGTATAACATTAGTGCTACATTTAATGTTTTTGATCTTTCTCCTTTTGATGTAGGTGGTGATTTGAGGTCAAATCCTTCTCAAGAGAGGAGGGGGAATGATGAGAACCGTCAAGCACGTCAAGCAATGATTTCAAAAGATCCACTGCATGTTCCAGTTGGCCCTATTACATGAGCAAAGTCCAAGAAGTTCAAAGAAGCACTTAATGGGCTGATTCGAGAAATATGGGCTGATTCTAAAACAAGGCATTCCAAACTTGGCCCGAATGAAGATGATGGAATAATCAATTTAATCCAAGCTGTTGATGGAGCCGATCTTGCTTGATTGGCATGGAGGTATAAGGTTGCCTGATTGGGCATGGATCTAAAAGGGTCTTTCCTAATGGGCATGGATCTAGAAGGAGTTTTCCTATTTCAGATTTTCCTTGGAAGTGATTTCCTTGTCCATTGCTATCTATTTTTGGCATGAAGAATCTACAAAATTTAGACCAAATAAGAAGTTTTCTATCTAAAAGAGCTGAAGAATCTAGAAGATGTTTAGCTGCGAGTTTTATTCCTTTAATTATCTAATTTCCTATTTTAGGGTTTCTAGCCATGTTGGGCATGTAGGGTTTCCAGTTCTGGTCTATAAGTAGTAGATACTATTTGTAATGAGGATAATTGATGGACATAAGCTAAAAACGTGAGGTTGCTTCCTCTCTTGGTTCTTCAAAGAACTTGTGAACTTATCAAGGTTTTCTTCCTTGTGGCGTTCAATCCTTATACCTACGGTTTGTGATTCTATTATAATCACTGGGTCGGGGTTCTTCTTCTCTATCAAAGATCTGATTTTGGCTTTCTTGGGTTGGTATTCCAATCGTACTGTCGGGTCTTAAAACGTGTTGGTTGAGGTTTGCATCAAGTGGTGGCTTCATTCTTGAGAAATTTAATGATTGCCTGAGAATCACACTCAACCTCCAACCTCTAGGTGAATACATCAAGTGTAGATGGCCATTTTTAGTCCTTCTACCAAGGCCTGAGTTTCTGTAGCTAGCAAGTCTAGCATTCCAATTTTATGAGCTATCGCTCCACTAACTCTTCCATTTTCGTCTCTCATAACAGCTCCCAACGCTGCTGGTCCACAATATCCTCTAGCAACCCCATCTGTGTTAAGCATTTGCCAATTTGGTCTTGGTCTCTTCCACCTTTCTGAAGATCTCCTCCTTTCCCTCTTTATCTTGCTTTCTAACCATTGCTCTGATTCTACTAGAGTCCTCCTATAAAGAGAAAACTACTAGACTCCTCCTATAAAGAGAAAAACAAGGAGCTGTTTAGTAATATTGATGGTTCAACATTCTCAAAAATTACCTTATTCTTGGCTTTCCAAATAATCCAATAAAGATTAGCCCATGCTGTCATCAGGTACTGTCTAGGACAGTCTTCCTCCTTGTCCATCTTCATCAAGTAGCCGAATACCCATTCCTTACAATGTGTGATCTGATGCTGCTCTGGAGATCTCCCTCCCATACAACCAAACCACAACGCACGCATGAAAGGGCATCCTATGAATAAATGTAAACTCAATTCTTGTTCTATATTGCATAGAGCACTGCTTTCTCTTTGTGCCCTTATTCTGTTGTATAAAAAGTCACTTGTACGAAGTCCTTCTTGAAGCTGCTTCCATAAGAAAAATCGAATTCTTTGTGCATAAGGGAGGCACCAGATAACCTATAGCGCCCCAGAACCGGGACTGCCCTATCACAGCACCAACCCATTCCCGAGTCCTAGTTATGGGCCCAAAAGAACTTAATAAACACAATTAATCTGGGCAATTACAAAGTAATCATCAGAGTGCATAAGCTAAAGGAGCATGGAATAAAAATTATCCATCCAACAAAAGACACCTATATAATAACTCCAAGAGATATGATATCTGTATGAACAAAATACAACTAAGGCAACTAAGATGCTCACCATCTCTCTTTCTCATATATACAGATAAATACAAAAATCAACTCCCAAGTGTATAAGTCCAAAAAGAATATTTGCATCCATTTTACAATTCCCCAAAACAAAATACAACATCATGAAGAGAATCCTACTATGGGTAGTAGTAGTCCTTTGGCTTGTACTTAAGCTCACCCTCAATCTCTGCCCCAGTACGTGGCTCACCGAGAGGATTTGAAGACAAATCCGGTAAAACAAAGCACGCGTGAGACTTAAAGTCCCAATAAGCAGCAAACATGCATGTAAAGAAACAATTTATGCAGTTTTATAACCTCATGATAATATTCACAAATATAAAGTATAAATCTCAAGTCAAAGTATCTCAATTGGATAACACATGAAATCAGTTCAATAAAAGCAATCAAATACTGCAAGCATGTCTTGTTAAGACTCGTTTGTTAGTGTGTTTCTAAATTAGATTAATGACTATTGTCCATTTGCCACCTATACGACTTACAGAGAGAAGCTTAGCTAGGGGCATCTCAGCAAGCAGAGCACCCACTATAGGCTGGCAAGTGACAACCAAACCAACAATCAAGGCCAAGTGGAATACCCCATACACTGCCCGATTATACCATATGAATCACAAGAACTCCCGCTGATACCCCACGGCGGGTGGTTGCTGCAGCACCTCTGTGCCTTGAGAAGGCCTCACTGGCACCCCACAGTGGAAAGCTATATGGACAACGACATTAAAGCTAACAAGCCAACAAGCCAACACCAACACACAGACTAGACTCACTGTGGATCCACACTAAGAATAACGTCCAATTAAACGACTCACAATTCAAACCAAATCATTCACATCAGTGAGTAAAACCAGTGCTTAAACCGAGGCCAAATGGAATTCCCCATCCACCACCAAATCATAATATATACCAAGTGGAATTCCCCATCCACTACCAAATCAACCGAGGCCAAGTGGAATTCCCCATCCATCGCCAATAAAACCATAGGCCAAGAGCCTTGTTAAATCACATAAGAGTTTTTTAACCTCGATTTCATAAATCCAAATCAATCAAAACGGATGTCATAAAATCCCCAAAATACATATTTGATGAGTGAGTCTTAGGATTCCCAATAAAGTCACTATACCAAAAATCAATGGATTCCGAGACAAAAAGCTTTCGACCTTGAAAATATTCAAAGTCTGGTTAAAAACGTTGACCTTTTGGGTATATGATTTTTCTAGACAAATCTACAAGGAGTTTCGAGCTCAAATTTAGATTGAGTCTAATGAAGGGCAGACAAATTTTCTGGAATTTTATGGGCTTCTGAATCACTTATTTAGGTATCAAACTCAAAATGTAGTTTTTGGTGAAAATCGAGCAAAACTGGAATTTTAGGCATGAACTAGAAAGTTGACTTTTTATTGGTAAGGAATTAGGTCTTGGGAGTATTTTTAGTAGTTCCAAATTGAGGGTAAAACTTTATTTACATATAAAGACTTAAGTATATGGAAACATAAAATACACATGATATTTACTTAAATGTCTTTCATGTAATAAAGGTGTTGTGTAGGAGGCTTAGGTTGTTTGGGAAATAGTTGGGGAAGAAAAAGGTGAAGGACCGTAAAAAAATAGGGCTGACATTTGGGCATTAAACCTAATCCTAATTGACGTTCGAGCGTCCTGATTCACGATTAGTCTCGCGATTAATTGCCAAGACTAATCCTGTGCTAATAGAGACTGGTTTTTTGGGGTTTTGGCTCAAGATTAATTGCCACCTCAGATTTTCAAATATTTTTGGCTACTTTCAACACCAAACTCACACAAATTATTCCTAACCTTTCCAACACCAAATGGGATGATCATAAATCATCCCAACATACTTAAAAACGCCTTCTAAACCCGAAATCCATCCCAAATCCATATGAACACAAATCTAACACATAAAACCTCATTCAATATACAAAACTCAAACCCAAATCTAAAATATGATCAATGTAAATTGGAAATCCATAGCAAATCAAGAGAAAACTAAACAAGATTACTATACGACCAAAACCCTACGAATTTTAGAAGTAAAAACTAACATGCAAGATCATTTCAAATAAGTTCACACTTTCCTTCTCTTGTTCTATACGTCCAATACAAGAGAGAGGGTTCTCAAAACACTTAAAATATTAGCTAGGGCATCCTTTTATATGCCTAACTTTTGGTCTTTTAAATCTGCCCCTAAACAAAGCCTTTATTCCACTAAATCCTTAGGATGTACCTAAGGCATAACTAGGGGATACCTTAGTGTTTCAAGGGGGTTTTCCTTAGTTATTCAAGAGGGTATACTTTAGGTATGCTTGGGGGTACCTTAATTATAGAAGGGGTACCTTAGTTATACAAAGGGGGTACCTTAATTAAACAAGAGGGGGTACTTTAGTTATACAAAGGGAGTGCCTTAATTAAACAAGAAGGGGTACTTTAGTTATACAAATGGGGTACCTTAGCTATATAAGGAGGTGTACCTTAAGTAAAACAAGGAGGTACTTTAGGTATACAAGTGGGGTACCTTAGGTATACAAGTGGGTGTACTCTAGGTATGCTTGGGTGGTACCTTGGATAATATTTGGGTGTACTTTATGTAGCACATAGGTGTACCTTAGGTATACTTGGGTGGTACCTTGCGTAACACATGGGTGTACTTTAGGTAATACATGAGTGTACCTTAAGTATACAATGGGGTACCTTGGGTAATACTTGGGGGTACTTTAGTGCTATTCGGGAGGGTACCTTGGGTATACTTAGGAGTTACTTTAAGTATTCTTAAGAGATACTTTAGGTACATTTGAGAGGTACCTTGGGTATACTTTGAAAGTACTTTAGGTACTCTTAGGAGTTACTTGAGATACATTTGAGAAATACCTTGGATATACTTAGGAGGTGCTTTTAGTATACATGAGAGGGTATACATTAGGTTTACTTGGGGGTATGCTCTAGGTGTATTTAGTCCAAACTGGTGTTAATAAGGGTTCAAGAATGATCTAGGAGTGTTGCAATTTGAGTTTGGGCTCAAGACAAGAAATCTGGAAATTTTGTACTGGACGCGCAAACATTCAAGTTGGACGTTCAGGTGTTAAACCTTTATCAAAGGGTTTCTACAGGATTTAGCTTAACACGCGATTCAAGGTTCGCATGTTAAGGCAAATTTTCACACTTAACTCTAATTTTTCCAGAATTTGATTTCCAATTCACTAGAACTAATTGGAGGGTATCTTAGCCAATTGAAATTGAGAAATAACATTAACTAAGCTTACCTTAATAACCTTCAATAAAGTTCTATTTGGTTTCCCCAAATCCTCAAGTATAATCCACATCTACCTCATCTTCATAACACAAGTACTAAATTAGTCTAATAATCCCACTTTAGATAATTAAGCTTAATAATTAAGATATAATCTGCGTCGGGGTTTTACATAACCAACCACCTGTTGTCTTCTTCTTACAAAATTTCATTGTTAGCTAACAGTCAGTAAGATGATTTAACTAAGAACTTTCCAAATTAGTTTGTCTTCCTCTGTAAATTTCCTTATAGGCATCATGTTAATCAAGATATCTACAATCTCTTCAGGCCACACCTCCTTCAACTTACTTCTCTTCCATGTTTTTGCTTGCTGATCTATAAATTCATCCATCTTTCACATCCATGCCACCTAACTGCTTAGTATTTGGTCCATCCTAGTTTGTTTCCACCATGTTTGATCCATAATTGGAATCTTTTGACCATTTGCAATATCCCATCCTCTCCCCAGATCAAACACACTTCTTGCATTACAGAAATGTTTCCACATCCACGAAGCTGTACTTTTTGGTTCAGTTTGTAGGAAGTTCATAGGTTGGCAATATTTAGCTTTTAGAAGCTTGGTCCACATCTTCTCTTCATCCACCGTGTAAGACCCAGAATTTTTAGAAATTGTAATTAAGATTTAAAAATATTGAATAAGAACAAATAGAGGAAAAATAAATAAATAAATAAATAAATTTAAGCATTTGGTTTGAATGGGTTGGTTAGGTTAGTGGGTAAATGGGGTTTGGTTTAGTTAACTGAACCGGTCCAATGCTTCAAGGTCTAATGAAGGTTAAATGGTTCAATGGTAAAAAAATAAAAAAAATAAAAAAACAAAAGCAATTTCACGTTTTTGTCAAATGGGGGTTTTTGTTTGGGTTCGTTAGGGTTAGAAGGAACGAAACAAGGAGCGGAGGAGAAGGAAGAGAGGAAGAAGAAGAAGAAGGGAAGCAATTCGTTGGGGGTTTAGCTGCAGAGGAGAAAGAAAAAAAAAAAGAGGAAGAGAAGATGAGGGCTGGGCGTTGTTGAGGGAGAAGGAAAGGAGGAAACGTGGAAGAGATTGGAGGAGGAAGAAGAAAAAGGAAAAACAAAGTGGTGGTCGTTCGTGAGGAGTAGACGAAGGGGAGAAGAAGAAGAAGAGAAGGAGAAGAAGAAAAAGAAAAGGGGAAAACGTGGGGAAGAAGAAAAGAAGAGGAAAAGAGGGAGAGTGGGCGTGGATTTTGGCGAAATCAGGTAAGTAGCAGTTTTTCTGTTTGATCGACTGATGCTTGGTTTTTTTTTTGCCTTGCTTTTGATTTATGTTTGATCGATTCATTATTGTTGATTTCAATCGATGATTATTGAGTTTATATTAGGTCTCTGTTTGGTTTCCGTCGTGAGTCTGTCTGCGTCTGACAACATCTGACAGCGTCTGTCTGCGTCTATCTACGTTGGTATCTTTGGTGAAAACCAAACTATCGGAACTGTCTATCTTGTTGGGTGTTTGGGGATTGTTTACTTGCTGAAGGTGTTGGTCGCTTGTTGAAATCGTTGGTCTGAGAAACCAACTGACTATGTTTTGATTTGAATTATGTTGGAATGAATTCTCAATTAGATGTGTTTGCTGAAAGTTAGTTGGGATTAATTTCATATCGGGCTTGGTTTAATTTGACTTGTTTTCTGCCGTTCCATTACTTTTCCCCAGTTAGATTATCGCAGTTCTTGTTAGTATCAGGTCCTCTCTTGTATGTCCTCTGAATTTTTATGAATTAATGGGTAAGACTGTTATTAGATGATTGTGGAATATGCTTCGAATCTGTTAGTAACTGGTTGTAAGAAACATCCAAGTTAGTCGCTGTTTGTATAGGAATCGATTAGGAAAATAATTGTTGTTAGGACTGTTACTGATTGGATAAGTAGTTAAACCGAAATTGGTTAACTAGTAATTGCTTTTAGTGTTAGTAATTACTGTTATGAATTGGTAAATCCATGGGTTAATTAGTAATTACTATTAGGAATTAGTAAATCACTGTTAGGAAGGAATCAAATCACATGTTAAAGTGAAATGCTGATAATATATTGACATTATTTTTACCATTGACATCTGTACGCTTTGATACAAAATACAATCCAGTTTAATAACAACTAGAATACCATGAGCTGCCTCCTTCAATTTTGAAAGACCACTCAGCCACCATCACAAAGTCCACAGGTGGTTGTTCCCTGGAAAGATTGAAAACAGATCCAAATTAACAAAAAAACACAACACTATTAAGCATAGAGATTGATTTGAACACACAATCAAAAGAAGTATGGGTTAGGAAATTTTCAAGCTGCATAGTAACAGTTTGAAGTTTTAAGGCAGAACCCATTCTGTTGTAAAATTTCGGTGGCTTGCGAGGGCTTGGAAACTTTGCGTAAAAATTCATATGAGTAGACTAAAATTTAGTTTAGGGGGTTGGTAGTTGAAAATGAGTGGTGATAGGTGACTTGGACTCCAAATTAGGAAATGAAAAATCATCAAAGTGAAGCCATCAGCGAGTTGGGTATTTCGCGGCAAGTTTTAACCACCTGTAGTAAAACGGCCATAACTCTCTGTAAGAAACTCCGAATTACGAACCGTTTGTTGCGTTGGGAAATAGACTCGTAGATCTTTCCAGTGATGTATAGAACACATACTAATTCCTTATCCACAGGATCAGGTTTAGCATTGAAGTAACTAGTTTAAACTAGTTCTGCAGAGTAAACTGCAATTGTAAATTAATTATGGTGAATCGGTTGTGTGGTATTTATGCCTTCGTTTATGTGCAATATTTGCCTTAGCGAAAGTTCATGAGTCTTAGTTGGTTTGGTAGCATGTTTTGATTTATGTAATTAAAAATTTAAGCTGAGACTTCTTGTTAGTTTAAAAAGGGCCGAGGGCCTATGGTTAAATGTTCTGTGGACTGGGATTGCGGTTCACCTCGGCTGGGGATCGTGAACTAGTGTTCACCCTAGCGGGGGATCGTGAATCTGCATCCGCCACAAACATGGGTATCTGTGGACTAGGATTGCTGTTCACCTCAGTTGGGGATCGTGAACTGTTGTTCACCCTAGCGGGGGATCGTGAACATGCATCCACCACAAAGCTGAATATTTGTGGATCGTGGATTGTTGTTCACCCTAATAGGGGGATCGTGAACCATCCACCACAAATATGAGTTCTGGGGATCGTGAACCTAAATTCACCCCAGAAGCTCAGAACAGTGAAATTGGTTTATCAGTAATTGATTTGTATGAGTTTATTTTATTGGTATAGAATTGTTCTTCGTATGATTTGGGAAGTGGAAGGGAATTCCACTTGGTATAAATAGGTAGCGTTGAGGGGCACTCCGCTTAGCCTTGCTTCATCGGCAGCGTAGAGAGGCACTCCGTTAACCTGGATTCGTTAGGTCGCGTAGAGGGCACTCCGCTTATTTTGATTTGTCAGGAAGCGTAGAGAAGCACTCCGCTAGACCTTGAATCTTGGTTAGAGGGTAAAGGGTGATTATCTCGTAAATTGGATTGATCAACTTTTTATTTGTTTAATAGTATGATCCTGAATAGTGAAATATTGATTTAATTGAAAATGAACTGCTTCTTTGTGTTTGAATTATTTACAGCATGAAATTGACGAGATTTGATCGTGTTATAATCGAGCATGTTATTTATAATTGAAATTGCATAAAACTGCTTCTAGCATGCATAATGCTACTTACTGAGACAATTGTCTCACGCGAGTTTTGTTTTTACCGGTTTTGTTTTCAGATCCGGCAGGTGAGACGCGTAGCGGGGAAGAAGCTGAAGGTTATCCCGAATATAGGCCAGAGGACTATTTCCACCCCGGCTAGACACATAGAAGGCAGATTTTTTTTATTAGTTGTAGATCTTATTTTGGGTGTTGTATATGTTGTAAATGAGAGAGTGAGAGGGTGTGATCTTAGTAAGCTTATTTTGGTGTATACCCAAATGGTTTAGTTTTTTGAATGGATATATAAACTAAACTGTGTTTATCAGGTGATTTTTGTGGTTTGAGGGCTTAGCCCATACTCGTATATACAGACATTATATAGCAGATTTTCCGAAAAATTTAGGATTAGATTATAATTGCTTTGGTTAGTTTCTTAAGTTAGTTTTCATCACAATTTGGGCCCTAAAAATAGCGCTCGGGAGCCAGTATAAAACCGACACGTGTTAACCTGGTTCCGGGGTGCTACACACCGCCTGTGAGACATGGAAAATCAATTTAAAGACTTCCTAATCATTACACGGGATTCATTAAAAACAAAGAGTCGCCACCATTCTGTTTAGGTGTGAATGGACACCAGAATCATCAAATAAGCATAAAAAGGCAAAGTTAGAGTAAAAATAACTCTATTTAAAAAAAACAAAACAACCAGAGATGGGTAAGGGGATTAGGTTATGAACGGGGGAAGGTGTTAAGCACCCCTATTCATCCACACAAGGTGGTTGCCAGGTATTGTTCATTGTGCGCATGGTCGCACGAGTAGGCACGTCTCCTAAAGGGTAATTCGGGAATGTTGGAGTCGCCACCGCCTGATGGGGTGCAGGCGGACACCTGGGTGCCTAAGTTCTTCTACTAAGGCTTGGTCTGCGGCTTGAGATTCTAAGTAGGTTCTCGGTTGCGGTCTGGGGAAGTCCGTAGACACCCCAGTCCACCCCGTCAAATGACGGGTCCCATAAGTTTCCCTGGTTTGAGTCAACTCTGGTCTCTCACTCACCCGATTCCTATTCCAGCATGTAATTTTGATTAAGTCTAGCGGGACCGCCAAAGTGGTGTGGGTCCCTTTACTTGGTTTTATCTTTCTTAGCTTAAAGTGGTGTGAGTCTGATGGGGCGGGCCCCGTTGGAAGGCCTGCGGGTTCCTTGGTGGGCTTGGTTGAGCCCACGTGTCCCTTGGTGGGCCTCGGTCTAAACCTGAGAGACCCTTTGGGCTTTGGTTCAAGTGAATTGATTTTACTTTGAAGTTCAGTTTGGTTATTTAAGTGATTTCTATGCACAAGTGGGCCGGGACTGTTTGTGGGCCCTTGAGTGGGCCCCACAGTTGTTTGCCAAATGATTTGAGATTTATCTTGCTTAAGTTTCCAAAGTGGGCCAGGATTTGGGCTTGGGGCCCTTTACCTGGGCTTGGGCTTGAAAGCCCAAGGCTTCCTGAATTAGGGTTTGGAAACCCTAAGTTGGTCGGGTTCATGGGCTTAGTGGGCCCGATAGGCCCTACCCGTGGTCTCGGCCAAACCACATCCTACTTTAATCATGCATGGCCCAATTAGGGCTTGGGTGGGCCTCAATTGGTCTGGCCCACTCAAATCTCTTATTTATCTTACTTAAGCATGAATGGGTTGGTTGGGCTTGGTGGGCCCCGTTGGAAGGCCCACCGGAAATCAATTTGGACCGGGTTGGTCCATGGCCCATGTTGGGTTTCCGGGTGACCCGGGAACCCTATTGGTTCATCGGTTCGGTTTGGAAATAAAGCTCACATTCAGCAATAATCACATAAGAAAATGCACAAAATTGACACTCTATCAAGAAAAAATTGGCTCATTTTGGAATTTTCAAAAAAAAAAAACAATTCGGCCTGTTTTGGACCTGGCGCTCACCTCCTGAAGTGAGCGCCAGGTGGGTGCCAGATGGGCGCCAGAATCAGGGCGAAATTTTGACCTGGCGCTCACCCGATACCAGGTGAGCGCGAGATGGGCGCGAGAAGGGCGCCAGAATTTCACTTGGTTTTAGGTGGGCGCGAGCTGAGCGCCAGGTGGGCGCCAGCTCGGCGGGAAGTGAGGTGAAAGGGGCGCCCACCTCCTAGGTGAGCGCCAGGTGGGCGCCAGATGGGCGGCAGGTCACTGCAATTTTCAACTCTCTGTTTTTTTGAGATCTCCAACTCTGGCCGATTTTTTTAGGTCTGTAACTGTTCCACTAGCCTCCCAACATGCCCAGAACACCTCCCAACTAATTTTGGATTTAATCTAAACACATTTTATTTCAAGTTTTGAAAACCCAGAAAACTCACATTACAAACATGCATTCAAAATACTTCACGAATAATATGCCCAGGACACTTCCCCGGGCTTCGACCACTCCCCAGAAGACACTTGAACCTTTATCCAAATCAATCTAAACTACTAAACGGTGTTAAACTACTAAAGGGTTGCAGTCAGGAATCAAGAAAAAAAACACAGGAGAACCAATAACAATACCACATGCCAGTATCATCGACAAGTCCTAATGAAATCTGGACCCAAGATCATTGCTTAAGCTCATGAAGACTTAGAGAAGGGGAGGAGAAGGGGGCTTACAGGGGTACAATGGATTAATTAACATGAGGGAACAAACCCCCTTCGAATCAAGCAAGCAATGACAAACCAGATATTAGAGATGCACGGGAAGCTTGATTTGTATATATTGAACAAAAGAAAATGGAGAGCTCACCTTGGTTCTAGGTCTCTGTAGAGTAGGCCGGAGGGTTCCTTGGAGCCAACGAGCAGCTGCCGGAGCACCAACCACAAGATCCTCTGCGGGTTTGATGAGGAAGAAGAGGAAGGGAGGGGAACTGTGTGTATGTTCTTTTTCTTCAAAATCCCGAACCCAGAAAATGCAATGCCGAAACCTCAAATCCCAAATCCAGAGAATGCCCAGCCACAGAGCAAAAAATCTCCCACTAAAAATCCGAAACCTCCCCAAATTTTTCCCACCCTCCGGAATGAAACCCTGCGCGGCTTATATATGCAAGGGAAATGGGGTGCCGCTCACCTTGGCGCCCAGCTCAAGGTGAGCGCATGCCGCTCGCCACGTTTGCGCGAGCGGCATAATTATTACCAAACAATGAATGCCGCCGCTCGATTGTCTTAAAAATCTGAAAATTAGGATATGGTCCCTGGGATATTTAGGTTTAATATTATTTTATTCAGATATTTTCAGATACTTTCAGATTGGTCCCTGGGATATTTTGAATGTTTGGATATTTACGGATTTGATCCCCGAGATATTTTCCTGCGCAACTCGCCACGTGTGCAGCTCTTTGCCATGTGCGCAGTTTGCCGGTTTTGCTGCTCGGGAATTTTGTCAGCTCATATTTCCTTCATCCGGACTCCGATCTGGGCAAACTTAGTTTCATTAGAATCGTATCGGAGCCCTCCATCCCATGACCTAGGGGTAGGCCTCCGGATCGGATTTTGGAAGAAAGTCAACTTTTGGCTTCGCCCAAGTTTGACTGCCCACAGAACCTTCATCCGGACTCCGATTCCTGCAAACTCAGTTGCGCTGGAATAGTGTCGGGATCCTCTATCCAATGATATAAAGCAAGGCCTCTGGATCGGATTTTGGCAGAAAGTCAACTTTTGGCTTCGCCCAAGTTTGACCGCCCGCAGAACCTTCATCCGGACTCCGATTCCTGCAAACTCAGTTGCGTTGGAATCGTGTCGAGATTCTCTGTCCAATGATATAAAGCAAGGCCTCTGGATCGGATTTTGGCAGAAAGTCAACTTTTGGCTTCGCCCAAGTTTGACCGCCCGCAGAACCTTCATCCGGACTCCGATTCCTGCAAACTCAGTTGCGTTGGTATCGTGTCGAGATTCTCTATCCAATGATATAAAGCAAGGCCTCTGGATCGGATTTTGGCAGAAAGTCAACTTTTGGCTTCGCCCAAGTTTGACCGCCCGCAGAACCTTCATCCGGACTCCGATTCCTGCAAACTCAGTTGCGTTGGAATCGTGTCGAGATTCTCTGTCCAATGATATAAAACAAGGTGGCCAAATATCACTTAATCAAAAAGTCAACTTTTTGTCCCCTCGGGGTTTGACTTTCTGCCAGGGTTTTGAGCTGTTTTGCTGTCTTTTAGCACATTTTTTGTTTTCTTATTTTCTTTTCTTTTCCTTTTTTTTTCTTTTTTTTTTTGTTGGTTTGATCAAAATTTGGGTGCTTACATTCATGTTAAAATAAAGAATGCTTGCTTAAAAAAGAAAAAAACATAAAAATAACAAAAGTGTATGGTTTTTCATATGAATATCCTGATTAATTCAGAATCTTCAATATGATCATACCTTTCGAAGGGTTTCATGATAAAAATAAAATTAAGATAAGAATCAAATAAAACCAATCTAAAGAGAAACCTGGAAAAACTAGTTTTAGGTTAAACCAAAAAAAAGTTGAAAAACTAGATTAAAATCTCTTAATTAAATCATTGAAGAATAAAGTTACTTGGAGTACAGATTTGATCCGGATCTCTCAATAGTGGAGAAATAGAACCCCCACTCAACCCATGTTGATGAAAAAACATCAAAAGGGAGAGTTTAGACCATAGGATCCTTTCTCCAAGATTAAAACAATTTTAAAATCACATCATGAAACCCTATACGTTACTTTTAGGCTTTTGGTTTTAGATCTACCATATAGATCATGGTAGATCCAGAATCCTAGCCAAATATCACCAAAATCAAGAAAACAGTGATGTAGGTGCAAAGGTGTGAAAAATCCAAACTATAGAAAGAAGTGGGGATCTCATGCTATAAACAACCTAGATCCATAGGATTCCTCCAGATTCAAAATAAAACCATTAAAACATTAATAGGATAGTAAAAGCAACCACATCTCATAGATTATAACTCATGGGGGTCTACCCTACGAATCCACCTGTTTTCTTTTCCCCTAGCTCTCTCTTCACGTTTTACGGCTAGAGAGTAGTCTTGAGGTATTTGGAGATAGGTTTGGGGATACAAACACAATCAATGGCTTTATTCTATAAAATGAAAAGAACAGATTATAGGGTTCTATTTTAGGGATCAACCTGTTCCCCTTTCCCCTAGCTCTCTCTTCACGTTTTACAGCTCGAGAGGAGTTTTGAGTTACTTGGAGGCAGGTTTGGGAATACAATTATAAACCAGGCCTTATTCTATAGCAATGGAGAAAATTAGATTATTTCTAGAATTGAAAACAAAAAATAAAAGGGAACAGGGACTTACCTGGATTGAGAAAGCAGAGCAGCAGGGATTCCTTTCTTCACTTTGAGCTCTTCAGATTTCAAATTAATGGCCATTTGCTTGAGGAGAAGCCCTCTATTTATAGGCAAACCCAAGGGCATGGTTGGTCCAAGGGATATGCCAAGATAGAGTTCCAGAATGAATTAAAAACAAAGATAATGCCAATCCATTGAACCAAAGAGGATAACAAGAGGATTCAAATGGATAAACAAGAGGATTCAAATCTCTCTGAGAGAGATTTAGGTGCAGATAAGGCTCAAAAATCGAAAAAGGCTAAATTCGCACAAAAACCCCCGTGCCCGTATATACATTACGGGCGTGTCTTGCCCACAGTCGTTATACGGGCACTGCATGCCCGTATATGAATTGCGGGCGCGACCAGCCCGCAGACAAAGTACGGGCACTGCTTGTTTGATGAAATTTTATGCATTTTTGACCTATTTCAAATCCCAATTACATATTTTCAATTATTTTCTTATTTTGTAGTGCAATTTGGGGTGTCTACACCGCCAAAGACCAAACAACTTTTGATATCATATCCAAATTAAAATTGCGGCTATTTCTAATGTTCAATCCTCTATAACGTTTAGGTAAGCACATTTTTCCCAACACAATGTATGAAGGGTTTTGTCTTTACCTGGTTTAGACCAGAAAAATCTCCTTACTTCTTTGTCAATCTTATCAGTAACTGTGATAGGAATCCTCATGCACCCCATATAGAAGCAATGTTAAGGATGACAAAATTTTTTATTACAGCTCTGCCTACCTAGGATAATAATTTAGCCTTCCACTCTGTGAGCCTTCTATTTATCTTGCTGTTTAATTCCTGGAACTGATTTACCTTTAGAGCTTTCAAAAAGGTATGCAACCCAAGGTACTTTCCTGGCTTTTTCGTGGGCTTGATCCCAAATGTTTTGGCAATTCTTCCTCTTTCACTTCCTTTTACACTGGAACTCAAGAACAGTTCAGACTTGCTCAAATTTATTTTATGACCTGCAAGCTCACAAAAAGTGTTAAAAATACAAGAGAAATTTCTAATATTTTTCTAAGAAGTTCTACCAAACAATAAGAGATTGTCTACATACATAAGATGGCTTATAGAGTCAGCAAACATATTAGCTTTGATGCCAAAAATGAGCCTCTCTTTTTCAGCCTTGACAAGGGAAAACGATAGGAGCTGTTGGGTCAATATGAAGATGTAGGAGGACAATGGGTCCCCTTGCCGAATACCCCTTGAAGGTTGAATGGCGCCACATGGCTTACCATTAACGATGATACTGTACCTCACAATAGTAATGTAGAACATAATCAGCTCTATTATTTTCTTTTCAAAACCATGTGTATACCAAGGTTTTTTCAATAAAGTCCCATTCTAATCTATCATAGGCTTTTGTCAAGTCAAATTTAGCGGCAAACAAACCCTGTTCGCTACTCTTTTTCTTGCCTTTGATAGTATGATACAATTCATGAGTAGTAATTATATTCTCATTGTCATCACCTCATTTTTGCACTCCCGGAAGAGCCAGAAATGCAAACCCTAGTTGAAAAGTCAAACCCCGAGGGGACAAAAATTTGACTTTTGATCAAGTGATAATTGACCACCATGCTTTATCTCAATGGATAGGGGATCCCGGCGCGGTTCCAACGCAAATGAGTTTGCTGGGATCGGAGTCCGGATGAAGGATCTATGAGCCGGTCAAACTTGAGGGGAGCCGAAAGTTGACTTTTTGCGAAACCCCAAATCAGGTGCCTAGCCTTATCCCATTGGATAGAGGACTCCGATACGGTTCTAACGCAATTAAGTTTGCCCAAATCGGAGTCCGGATGAAGAAGATATGAGCAGTTGAAGTTCCCGAGCAGCAAAGCCGGAAACTGCACACGTGGCAGCAAACGCAGAAAAATATCTCGAGGGCAATCTTTAAAAATCAAAAACTTGCTAAATATCTCAGGGACTAAACCAAAATTCGCAGGGGGCAATCTGCAGATATCCAAAAGTGTCAAATCGGTCAAGTCGAGGGGCAAATCTGTAAATATCGTGTTTGTATCCAATCATATATGTCGGATACACATAATTTTGTGCATATCCGACATATATTGCCAGATACAAGAGATTTGCCTACGAGATTCATGCGAATTTGCTGACAGATACGCGCAAAAAATTAAAATTTTGAAATAATTGTGTTTGTATCCGATATTTTATGTCGGATACAAAGGAAGCGCAGTGTGTGCGCACCTAAATCTGGCCTAGATCGCACATGGGGCGCACGTGAGAGTGCGTGCCTCAGGACATTCGGAGTCGCCACTGCCTGATAGTGCAGGCAGACACGGGTTTGCCCTATCCGGGTCTAAGTCTGGTCTGCGGCTTTTCAGAGTTCTAGTTAAGTCCTCGGTTACGTCCGAGGAAGTCCGAAGACACCCCGACCCGCCCCGTCAGTCTGACAGGTCCCTCGGGTCTCCCTGGTTTTTGAGTCAGTCTCACCCTTCCTAGACCAGCATGCCACTTTGTTTAGTCTGGCGGAACCCTCTGATGGTGTGGGACCCTTTTTATTTCATTTTTATCTTTTTATTTAGATGAGGTGGGTCGGATACGAGTCCCGTTGGAAGACTCGTGGATTGCCAAGATTAGGCCTGGGCCCAATAGGGTTATTGGGTAATCCTAGTTTGGTTTATTTATCAGATTTTATAATATTTACAAATCTTTGGGCTTGGTGGGCTTGAGTTTGGCCCACTAGCCTGGAGTCAGGTGGCCTTGGGCTTGGGCCGGTCTGAGATGGGTCCCTTAAGTGGGCCCATTGGAGTCTTGGTGGGCCCATCTAGGCCCATAGTCCAAAAATGGATTTTAAGAAATCCCAATCATTTAAGAGACTATCTTAAGCCGGTTCGGGTCGGGTTTAATCCAATCAAGCCAAGAAAATTAATTTTAAAGCCATTTTTTCAATCTGACCGTACTCACAGTGCGGTTTAATCAGAACCGCAGATGTACTGCGGTTCTGTCCAAACCGCTCTGTGTATGCGGTTGCTGCTCAGTTTCATTTGTTTATGCCCATTCCAATTGGGATCATTCCGATGACCTTCCTGGGACTTCCAGCAACCTCCGTCAGGCTTCCAGCACCTCCGTGGTTCTCCATTTGGCTTAAAAAGCCATCTTTCTCCTTCTTTTTGTTTCTTAAGGAAACCAGATCTTTGCTTGGTTGTTCCCAGCTAATTTTGAGAGTGGGAGAGGGGAAATTACAGGGGTGTCACATGCCTTCAAAGGAATCAAGTCCTTCTTTGCTAAAGGATGAAATAGATCAATGAAATTGGTTGATTAAAGTGTCTTTAAGACACTTTCTTCCCATTCTCTTTTTTAGATGATCACATCCTTGAACTTAGATTCTCACATCATTTCAAAACGACAATTGGATTAGTAGTAAAAAACAAAGTAAAAATAAAAATGGAATAGAACTTGAAAATAACAATTTGTTATAAAACTTAGTATACTTACAATGAGATTATTAGCTGGTTAGGGTTCCTCCGGCAAATTGGGCAGCGCTTCCGCGTCTCCTTGAGCTTCCAAATTGGGTTTTGAAAGGGTTTGGTTGGGTTTCCTATGTTCAAAGGGTAAACAAATAGGGTTTAGACAGAGTTTGGGCAATGCAGGGGCATTTTGGGGATTTTTGGAATTAGGAATTAGAGGTGGCAGAACCTGGGCAGGGTTTCGGCCGTGGAAAGCACACAGACGAAGAGGGGAGAGGCCAAGGGGAAAGCTTGTTCCAAATGGGGGGCTGGCCCTCTATTTATAGGCAAAAAAGTGTCGGAACCGCACTTGAAGTGCGTTTCGGTCACAACCGCACTTGAAGTGCGGTTATGACAAAAGTACACTAAAAAATCAAAAACCACACTTTAAGTGCGGTTGGCATTCAACACGTGTAAATCTGTGCGAATCTACCAGTTGTCGCCGTACAGGACACTCGTCCACCTTCTAGAAGATCAAAACCGTATTTGAAGCACGGTTCAGACTAAACCGTACTTCAAGTGCGGTTGCGCACGTTTTTTAAATGCCGGATTTGAAACACTTTATTAAATTTGATTTTTAAACGGATTTTATTCGATTTTAATGATTATTATATTAAAATATCTTCAGATATTTATTAAAATATTATTAAAAGTTAAGATATTTTTTATAAACAATTATTTTATTTATTTTATTCATTTATTCTGCCTTTTTACTGCTGTTTTGCCACATGGGCAGTTTTCTTGAAACTTCAACCGCCCATAATTTCTTTGTCCGGTGTCCGATTTCAGCAAACTTAGTGTCGTTGGAACCGGCTCGGAACCACCTATCTACTGGAATCAAGTTTGGCAGCTGAATTGGGGTCGAGCAAAAAGTCAACTTTTCGCTCCCCAAAAGTTTGACCAGCTCATAACTTTCTCATCCGGATTCCGATTCCAGCAAACTCAGTTGTGTTGGAGTCGTGTCGAAATGCTCTTTTCAATGAAGTTTGATGGCCAAATTCACTTGAATCAAAAAGTCAATTTTTTGACCCACTCAGGGTTTGACTTTTCATTTTTCTTCATTTTAGGGATGCAAAAATCAGGTGTCTACACAGTGTATCCGACATAAACTGCCGGATACAAAGGAAGTGTAGTGTATCCGACATTAAATGCCGGATACAAAAATTTTTCTGTAAAAAGGCAACAGCAGCCCCATTTCGAGGGTTGGCTTTTTTTAGGTTGTTTTCACCCCTTCTCCCCCACTGTACCTGGTGTTAGCACCTGATTTTTGCATCCCAAAAAATGCAGAAAATAAAAAATTTTAATTAAAAAGTCAAACCCTGAGGGGGCCAAAAATTGACTTTTTGATCAAAAGAGATTTGGCCATCAAACTTCACCTCATTGAAAAGAGCATTTCGACACGGTTCTAATGCAACTGAGTTTGCTGGAATCGGAGTCCGGATGAGGAAGTTATGAGTCGGTCAAACTTTTGGGGAAGCGAAAGTTGACTTTTTGCTCTACCCCAATTCAACTGCCCAATTTGATCCCATTGGATAGAGCATTCCGAGCTTATTCCGACGATACTAAGTTTGCTGAAATCGGATATCGGACAGAAAAATTATGGGCAATTGAAGTTCAAGAAAGCTGCCCATGTGGCAAAACAGCAGCAAAAAAGCAGAATAAATGAATATAATAAATAAAATAATCATTTAATAGAAATATCTTTATTTTTTAATAAAAAATCTCGTTTTTATAATATAATAATCAAAAAAATCAAATAAAATCTTTATTAAAAATCAAATTTAATAAAATGGTTGAAATCCGGCATTTAAAAAACGTGCTTGCCCGTATTTGAAACGCGGGCAAGGCATAGCCGCACTTTAACTACGGGCAAGCCTTCTAGAAGCGGGACACGCGTCCCATACGGCGACAGCTGCCGATTCGACGAGATTTGAAAACGTGAGTTTTTTGCCCGCATTTGAAATACAGGCAAGGCATGCCCGCACTTCAAATATGGGCACAAAAAAAATGCCTATAAATAGGGGGCCAGCCCCCCCATTTGTGTAAGCTGGTCCCCTTGGCCTTCCCCCCTCTCCTTCCTTGCTCCTGCTCGTCCAACCTCTATCCAAGCTCTGCCAAAATCCCACCAGCCCAGAAAAATCCCCATTTTGCCCTTAAGCCCTGCCAAAGCCCATCCTTTTCATCTCTTTCAGTATAAGAAGTTAGTGGGCCCCTTTTTCAAACCCATTTCGGGAAATCAACAGGAGCGCGAAAGCGCTGCCAAAAATCCACCCATTGTCCCCACCTCTTATCTCTCTCAACCCAAAGCAAGGGAACCCCTTTTCAAACCCATTTCGGAGAATCAAAGGGAGTACGGAAGCGCTACCAAAATCATTCGGAGAACCTCCACTCCTCAGAACAAGGTAAAAATAGCACGGTGAGCTGTTTATTGAATTTATATTTGATATATACGAGAATCCAATGATTTAAGGCAAGATTCTTCTTTTCTTTGTAATTTAAATCTTATCCTTTGTTGCTGTAATCTAACTTGTCTTGCTACCTGCGCATGATATGTGAGCTCTCGCGGTGAGAGAGGCTCACATCCGCAAAAAAGACAGGAGGAGAAAGATGTTCTATAAATCTAAAGTGTCACAAGTTGGCATGTTTTTGAACTAATCCTTTAATGCAGTGATGATTATTCTGCTTTAAAAGAGGGGTCCTGTCCTCTTAAATCTGGTTGTATCCCATAATCTTCCCCTCTTTCCCTTCTGGGCAAAATTCACATGTGCACATGCCTATCAATGGCTTAAACATGCGGTGAAAAGATGAAATCTTGTCTTTTGGCAGCGGAACACCGGGAAAAGAGCTTATTCAAGCTAAAAATAAGAACTTCGCATCACTTGGAAGTGGTGAAATCATCAACCGAAATCGGCGGACGTCAAAGACGTCAAAAAGGAGAAAATGAACCAAATCCCGAGACTGTCGCGGCGTTTTTCGCAAATTCGGGCGAAGACTGTATTTTCTGTACGGTCTAGGCATGCTCGTATTTACTATACGAGCAGGCCTAAACCATAGTACATCTACGGGCTAAGCCCGCCCGCATAGTAAATACGGGCAGATTAAGAAGTAACTTAAAAATCATTTTCTTTGGACCCGGTTGGACCCAATCCGACCCATTTTCGTAAGACTTGACCCATTGTGCTTTTTGGAATTTTCAAGCCCATTTTGAGACCGTGGGCCCACCAAGGCTTCGTGGGCCTTCCAATGGGGCCCGCATCCCGTCTGGCCCAACCAAGGCCCATTTCGATAAACTGGCTAAAGGCCACTTGGTTAACTGTTCTTGGGCCCAATCCAAGCCCGATAAGCCCTAAAAAACTCAAACCCACTAAATTGTGTAGATATAATTGAATCTTTAAACCAAATAGCCAAAATCCAATAAGGGTTACCCAATAACCCGATTTGGGCCTTGGGCTTGACTTAAGCCCAACTTGGATTCCACTGGGCCTTCCAACAGGGTCCATACCATACCCACTTCATTAACAGATAAAAAGATAAAATCAAATGAAAAGGGGACCCATACCTTCAATGGTCCCCACAAGACCAAATAAGTGTGCATGTTGGCATAGGAAATTGGGTGAGAACTAAGTTGACTGAAACCAGGGAGACCCATGGGACCTATCAATTGACAGGGCTGGCTAGGGTGTCTTCGGACTTCCCTAGACGTAACCGAGAACTTGCTCAGATCTCTAAAAAGCTGCAAACCAGAATAATTAGGCCCAAATAGGTGCCCCCTTGTGTCTGCCTACACCTCTCAGGTAGTGGCGACTTCAAATCAATCCCGAGGCGAGCATCATTTTGCATACACCTCGTCGTGCGACCGAAATCGGGTGCACACACCTGGTTCGAAACCTCCCATTTTAACCCCTCATTGCTTCCCAAACCTAACCACCTCCTTGCTTGCCCATCTTATCCCTCCCTACTCTCTTCTCTTCCTCACTCAAGAACTAGGAGAAGGAGAAAAAGCTACTGTTGGTGGGAGGAGGTGCTGCTCCAGCTACTTCCTTCACCTCAAGGAGGTTCAACACATCTCATTCCAGGTTTCTAACCCCAAGGTAATGTTCCTCATGGAAACTTGTTTAACATAGATCAAAATGAGCATATTTGGGTATTTTCTATGTGTAGTGTCTCTTCTCCTTGCTTTCTCCTCTTCATGTTGAATATGGAAGCCCCACGGTAAGGGGGAGGTGTACGTATGGTCCATGGAGTATGAGGGTTCATTTAAGCATGTTTTTCATGGCCTCAAGGGTATTATCTTGTTATTTTTTGTCTCATTTGCATGGGGGAGCATGTTCCCCCATTTAGTCGTTCATCCGTTGTACCCCATTTTAACCCCCTTATCCCTTTTCTAGATGGTTGTTAGGATTGAATGAATGGTTTATGTTTATAGGGTTATATTGTAAATCATGCAGGACGTAGGTTTTTATGCGACATAGCTACTGTTTTGGGGGTGCATGCCATTTTCCATCATCCACAAGCACTCGGAGCATGCATGCGAGTAAAACCCCACGTTTGTACATGACCATACAACAGAACCACATGAGCCTATCTTTTTCCGTTTTTTTGTGTATTTCTAGCATGATCTTTCTTATTTATTCTCTTCTTTTTACTGCTGTCTTGCATATGTAAAATCAGTCTTACCCACTTCTTGTTTATGCATTTCGTATGCATGCTTGCACTTTCATTCATTAGAGGCATGATTAATGCATGCTTTGGTCATTCTCTTATCTAGTTTCCTACATGGGCATAAGTATATTTCTAGCTCATAAGCATGGAAAATTCTCATACATGCATATTGGTATGAAGTTTGATCACTGGATTCTCTTGGGTGGTTCCAATTAATGCATGCTAGTTGCTGATTTTTAGGATGGAAGAGACCAAAACAGGGACACTTAAGTCCCTGTTTCCTTGCTGAATTTAGTTCAAAGAAGGAGAGGGCAAACCCTCCGCCTTCTCCTATTCTTTTGGCTTTCCTTGAAAAGAAGCCCATTCTTCTTCATTTGAACCATTGTGGGCCCACACAGGGGCCCACAGATCTTCGGGAATACCCTAAGAAGCTCAGGAATCCAAGCCCACTGCAAAAACCATGAAAAGGCCTTTTCCAAGCTGATCCAACAACTCAAGTCGGATCAGCAGAATAGTATGTGTAGCCGACAACTTAGGTCGACTACACTGCTAGAATTCCATTTTTTTTTTTTTTTTGTCTTGTGTGATTTCTTTACTCTTCCAACTAAGCCGAATAAACCAGTAGGGTTTCCGGGTGAGCCGGAAACCCAAGATGGGCCACGGGCCAACCCGGTCCAACTTGACTCATTGCGGGCCTTCCAACGGGGCCCACCAAGTCTGACCAACTCACCAGAATGTAAACAAGCAAGCCAAGTTAATTGAGTGGGGCAGACCATTCGAGGCCCACCCAAAGCCCAAAAAGGAAGCATGCAGGCTTAGCATTGTGGTTTGGCCGCGACCATGGGCCAGGGCCTATCGGGCCCACCAAGCCCATTAACAAAATCTGAAGGGTCAAAACCCTAATTCCCTAGGTAACGGGCCCCAAGCCCATGCCTAGCCCACTCTGGCACAAAATAATCAAAGATAATCTAAATTGCTTGGCAACCAACTATGTGGCCCGCTTAAGGGCCCACAAATCAGTTCCGACTCACTTTGCATGAAAATCATTTTAAGTCCCAACTTGAACTTTAAAGTAAAATCAATTCATTAGAACCAAGCCCAAAGGGCCTCTCAAGCTAGTCTGAGGCCCACCAGAGGATACGTGGGCCACACTTGGCCCACCAAGGAATCCGCGGGCCTTCCAACGGGGCCCGCCCAATCCGACTCACATCACTTTAAGCAAAGAAGATAAAATCAAGTAAAGGGTCGACCCACACCACTTTGGCGATCCCGCCAGACTTAACCAAATCGAATGCTAGATTAGAAATCAGGTGAGATAAGACCAGAATTGACTCAAACCAGAGAAACCATGGGACCCGTCATCCAACGAGGTGGACTGGGGTGTCTACAGACTTCCCCAGACCACAACCGACAACTTACTTAGAATCTCAAAGCCGCAGACCGTCTAATAGGCACCCAGGTGTCTGCCTGCACCCCATCAGGCAGTGGCGACTCCAATTTCCCATTTTACCCGTGCGACCATGCGCACACTCATGAATTACCCTTCCTGGTACAAAAGCACTTTGACGAGGGTAGATAATTTTGCTCATGAAAGATCTAAGCCTGCTCACCAGCAATTTGGATATAACTTTATAACAAAAGTTACAAACTAATTGGTCGAAATTCACTAAGCCTTCTAGGAGTCTTAGTTTTTGGGATAAGGACAATGTAAGTAGAATTTATGTTCTTGTCAAACCAGCCATGTTCCAAAAAGTTCTTAACAGTTCTACACACCTCATCCTTAACGATCTCGCAGCAAGTCTAATAAAAAAATACCCTGGAAGCCATTGGGCCCCGGGCTCTTTAAAGCACCCATGCTTTTCACAATTTCCCATATTTCCCTCTCACAAACAGGTCTAGTAAGGTTGTTGTTATTAGTCTCAGTTAAGTAGTTCGGGATGTCATTTAGAAGGTTGAAATCTCTCATTTTGCCGTCTGTCAAGAAGATCCCTTCATAATAGCCAACAAAAGCTTTTTTCAATTTCCTTAAGATCGTTTATTTCTATGTTCTGCTCATCCTTAATAGAGACAATCATGTTAACAAGTCTTCTATTAGAAGCAGAAAAGTGAAAGAATTTGGTATTAAGGTCTCCATCAACAAGCCACTTCACTCTAGAACTTTGATACCGAAACCTTTCTTGAGCAATAAGAGCATCCATGTAGTTTCTATTTGCTTCCCTCTCGTTTCTAGAAGTCTCAGGATTTTCCCTACTTTCCAGAATTTTTTGGGTTTCCTTGAGCATATTATATTTCTCTAGGACTCTCCTATTGACATCCCCAACCACCTCTTTGTTCCATTTACTCAGGGCTCCCTTAAGCTGACCAAGTTTTCTTTGAAGGTTCCCTCCACTGCTAGACCAGTTTTCCGATATGAGAATTTTGCATTGAGGTTCATCCATCCAAAATTTCTCAAATCAAAAAACTATATGTCTCTTAAATTTATCATCTTTTATATTCAAACATAGCAGGGCAAGATCGGACCGAACAATAAGGTCTTGCGACAGCATGGTTTTGGGGAATAGGGAAAACCATTCAGTGCTACAGAGCACTCTATCAATTTTTTTCCCGAATTCTTCCCATCCCCCTTTGACCATTATTCTAGGTATACTTTAGACCTTTACATGGTATTTCAAACGAGTAGCTTTTAGCCTAATGAGCCCATAAAACAAACTGATATTAGCATTAGGGTCGGGGATGTTGTCAAAGCCTATGGTAAGGCTTAAGTTACAAAATCTATAAACCAAATTATTTTTGGTTCCTTTTTGGATTGATGTTTTAATTAAACCAAATCGAATAGAACCTATATACACATATGTTCAGTTTAGTTTTTGGGTTGGAATAATTGATTCTCAATTTGGTTTGGTTGCAGTCACAAACTTTACTTTGGTCTTTGGTTGATGTTAACCCAAATCAAATTGAATAGAGTGACACCCCTAATAAGTGGTATTATCGAACAATGAAACCAAAGGTAGATAAAGCAACTAAAAAAGGGTTATTTAAGCATAATAGGCATGACGCAATGAACGACAAGAATCCCCGGGTAGCGAGTCAAAGGTACGCCTTGGTTAAGATAAGGATGCTAATCGAGTAGGGCCGACACAGGCATGGCACGGCCTAGCATGCTTAAAGTGTGCCCGTGCCCGACATGGCTCGGGCTCTAATAGCAGGCCGTGCCAGCCATACAGGGCCCTGGGCTAGGCAAGACACAACGACCTGTGAAGCACGCCGACAGCACTATAGGCTTTAAGTGTGCTAGATCATGCTGACCTGGGTGCTGGCCCGCACGCTTGTCCAACAGTAGGCAAGCGTCGTGCCAGCACGCCTAATAACTTGACTAGTCGTTGGGCATTAAAAAATGGATTTGTAGGGGTTTTTTTACCTTTTTACCCGCCACTTTTGATTTTCTATAAATAGGCCTACCCTTCCTACTATAGTGATGCAGTATTATTTGTGTTATTGTATAAGTATTGTTGCATTTGCAAAGTTATACTTGCAAAGTTATATTTGTAGAAATGCAAAGTTACAATTTTTAGAAATAGAAATACCTTATTTAATTTTCTTGGAGAAAATTGTATCCCAATATTTATAAGAAATTTGTGTGAATAGTAAATTTATTTTTTCAGAATTTCCTGTGTTTTTTAATTATTTTTTTCCTTTTTTCTATTTTTCTAAATTTTTTGTAATAAATATATTAGGCGGCCTGCAAACCTGTGTGCCACGGCCCGACATGGAACGACCCAGCCTTAGCGTGCCTGGGCTGGCAGCATGGCCCGCCTCCTAGGTGGGTCGTGCCCATGCCCGGCCTGCAGCCAGCCAAACACAGGCTATACATATCCTTGCTTTGCTAGGCCAGCACGATCAGCATACCTAGGTTCAAATATGGTTTTGCTTCTAAAACTATAGCTCGAACTAGTTCGTTTTGGGTTGATAGTCATAGACGGACTGAAATCACCTACCATTTTTTGCCAAAATGAAATCATCTACCATTTTTCACTTGAATTGTCTATTGCTATTGTAGTCAGATGCTTCCAGTGTTTTTCTAACCAGGCCCAACATAAAACATTTACAAAAAGTGAAAAACAGTAGTTGTGTGATGCTCCCTGTGAAAGCATCCCACTTCTAGGGCTGGCAATGGGTTGGATATTTATCCGAATCTGATCCAAAATTCGATGTCCATATTCGAACCATGGATTTGACTGAATTCGAATCTGCCCATATCCAATCCGAAAAAGATCCAAACTGAAATCAATATATATTATACACAAACCCAGACCAGAGATAGGTTAGATATTTTGTAAACTTTGTATAAACTATGATTGAACCATCCTTACTCATGTCTTGTTTTAGTATTTTGATGACTCATTAGTTTTGATGTTAAAATTGATAGTTAAAATTTTCTTTAATAGTTAAATTTGATTTTTGAGTTTTAGGTTCAAATCGGATCGAATTCGGATTTCGGTTATTTGTTCGATCAAATATCGAATTCGGATACTATATATGAATTCGGTTTCGAATTCGGATTCGGATTCAGGTATAAAAGATCCGTCAGATTTTGAATATGAATTCCGATATCTGATTATTATTATTTTTTTTTTTTTGCAGATCATGGTAGATTTATACCGTATTCGACCAATTGTCAGCCCTACCCACTTCAATAGTAATAGGAGTAGCAATTTCAAGTTCGGCCTACCCAGCCCAACCCTTCCGGCCCAGTTTTAATCGGCTTGGGCATGATTTTTATGCCCATCGGGCTGGCCCAACTCGAATTTTAAAAGCCCAGAATCTTTAGTGTCAGGCTTTGGTAAGTTTATTTTAGCCCAGATCGGCCCGGCCCGACCTTATTTATATTATATTTACTAAAAAAACCTAATTTTAGTCTCTCATCATCACTCTCCAACAAGACATCTTATCTGAAGTTGATTAGTTTAACATATTTTACATGTTTTGATGGACGTGGATTTTGGGATTTAATTCTCCTAAGTATATGGAAACTTTCCAATAACACATCTTATCTTTTGTTTGGTCATGTCTTTATTACTCTTATTTTTAGATTCAATTAATATAAAGATTCACCTATACATTTATTCAAGTCTCCAGAAAACATTTCTTCTCAAATATATGTTAAGCGTGCATAAGAATTTCTATGCTTTGAAGTTTTAAATAGGACAATTTGTTAGTGAACATGCGGAGTCATTGTCTTCTTTTGGAATTTAACCGAAGCCTCAAACTGCCTTGTTTTTTATTTCGTGATTAAAAAAATTAAAAAATTAATCATTTGTAAAATAACTGGGGCCAAATATGACCAGGCTTGAGCGATTATTTTTATTAGGACTGAGCTTGGGCATAATTTCCAAACCCGAAATTAGGGCGAATTTCGGCAAGTCCTAAAGTGCTTATATGTGCTCCTAAATAGCAATAGTCAATTCAGGGAAAAACGCATGATGTCATCCTGTATCCTGTCGTTTATGTCAAAATAACGTGTATGTATATATAAACACACATATTTATTTACTTATTTATATACGTGCACGCTTGAGCATAGAAAAATGACATTGCTTACATAGTAGTCCAAAGTCCAAACTATTTGCTTTGAGTCTTCTGACAAAAGCATTGCACATGCACAAACAAGAAAAAATAATTGTTACACCAAACACTTTACGTCTTCTTCATATCTAATATTATATCAAGTTATCAACTTCTCTTATCCAGGACTTTGTGATACATGAGAACTTGAGGAAAATAAGGATGGCATTTTTCTAACCAGCATCTACGACTAGGAACCTCTTTGAATGCTTATCCAATCCCAAATTTGGACTATTCTCTCCGAAGAACAAGATTTCTCCACCCTTCAAGTCTTAATCCCACCAACTACACCAGCGAAAAAGAAAAAAAATTTTGAAAAAATCTCCTACATTTATAAGAATTGCGGGACCCACCATTGCATGTCTACATATATACATGCTGTACGCACATCTACGTTATCATGGGGAGGGAAATCTAGCATGCCTCGTCGGACCACCTTGACCAAAGAGAGGGCTCAATATCCGCCGCATGATTATAAATTTGTACTTCTCACACGTGCACACTCACGGACTTTTGTCTCGCGTGCCGTGCAAGTTGAAGGATGCGACGGACCCACACGGAGAACCGCCCACCTTCTCCCACTTAATGCAATCACATCAGAAGGGCTTCTGCAGGTACATGAACATATCCTGCAGCGGCGACAGCTGATTGTTATTACTCTGGAGCGGCGCAAAAGGGTTTAGGTTATCTATCGCCATGGCATCAATGTTATTATTCGGAAAAACCAGGGCCTTCTCCCAGTTCCATTTCGGCTCGCTTTGCACCTCCCTCTCGCAAGTGAATTCCGGTGACACCACGTGCTCCGAGCAACTCGAGTCCGTGTGCAGTCTCGGGACCGATTCAGAGCCGTCGAAATACACAAAATCGTTCATCGTCGGCGGCGACAGCGCAGGCGGTGGCGCCACCCCTTTGCCACAGTGTGTCAACACTTCCGGCTTTTCCTCAACAATTTCCGACCGGTTCAGCTTCCGGTTCACCATTTGTTGCCTTTCTATGGACCCCTTTTTGTTGTAAATCCGACACAAGACCCAGTCATCAAGCTGCAAATTAAACATCAGGAACGTCTGATTAGTTCTCTCTCTTTCTTTATCTGGTACGACATTACACCCAAAAAAAATTATTATTTAGTGGATGTCAGGATTATCATACTCCATGGACACCGCCACCATTTACGTAAAATTTATGGTGGGGCTCACCATACTAAACGGCTGGTATATATCACAAGTTACAGGGATAGTGCCCATTGAGCATGGTGGACCTGAGATTCATCTCATCTTTATCCCTCCTTCTGCTCGTTACAACAGAAAGCAAAGGAATTAACCGGGAAGAAGGTGATCTCACATTTCACTATCGTCAAGAAGGACTGATTTTGCCCCCGTGATTTCTCACTTTTGAACAACGGACGAGTGAAATTCATGTGGATTCCTGAAAATTGTAAGGTCAAAATAGTCATATGAGGATACTACCTCAACGGTCCATTTTACCCCTCCTTTGTCATGAATATTTCCATATATATTGACTGTCAAAGTAAAAGTACAAGTACCCTTAAGCTGTTTTTCTTCCGAGCCGATCGATCAACGTCGGCGAGCCGATACTCATGCATAATCCAATTCGTTTTCTCTCCCCTGGGAGCCTTCCCTGCGTAAAACACCAAAGCCTTCTTTATTCCGGTCGGCTTCGGCTGCCCAATCGGCTTATCGGCTCCGGTCGCCTTCCAGTACCCGGTTCCCGCCGCCCGGTTCGGCCGTGACCCGTTCGGATATTTCCGGTCTCTCGGAGAAAAGAAATACCACTCTTTCTCACCGTATAATGCCATCTCTGAATCCACAAAAGAAAAAAAAAAATTTATTAATAAATTAAATTTCTTACCCAATTAAAGAAAATGGATTTATAGTCAGGGAGAAAAAAATGACCAGGAAGCTGCCATGGATCGTATTTATACAGATCAATCTCGGCGATTATCGGGACGGCGATCGGCTGCGACGCACATTTGCGAATAAGGTAGTGCATCACGAGCTCCTCGTCCGTCGGATGGAATCTGAATCCCGGAGGTAACTTTAAATCAGCGGCCATGATTTCTTCTTCTTCCTTTCTTCTCTTCTGCTTCTGCTTCTGCTTCTCTTCCTACCTTTCGGTTGAGCTCTCTGAGGTGTGTAAGGAACGACGGCTCTTGAAACTTATAAACTAAGAGGGAGGGAGCTATTTATAAGGGGGGATAAGGGACACGTGTCGAAGTCGGCCGGTGGTTTCTAGAACTACACGTGGGAGCGACTATTTATCTGTCGAGCTGACCGCAGCCGGACACGCGTCGACTGACAAAGCGGCGGTACCACGTGTCGTGGACGGGGGATTCGGTGATTCTGTCACTGCTTGCGTAAGATTTTTTGGATGGACGTACAGGTCAGGTGGGACCACCGGCTACTTTGACACGTTTGGACGGGTGTTTTGAAGTCAGTCCTAGGTCCTCGTGAGTCGGTAATTTATCGGTGGATGCGGTGGACACGTCACCCGATTGGTCTTTCATTCCACGTAGGCAGGTTGAGTTGGGCCTCATGGAAAGTCGTTTTGTTTTTTATGCTAGTTGGGGTCATGACGTGGCAGTGAGCTTACGTGGATAAGGATCAGGAAGCTACATGGAAAGAACTATGGTGCTGTGACTCACTACTCTTTTCCATTAGTAAGGACAATCCACCAAGCAAGTGGGCGGATCTTCTTATCAGCACAAAAGTATCAAATTCCTTGGTGGGTCCCAACTTTGGACCAAATTTTTATTGAGACCCAGTAAGTTGGTGCGAGTAAAAAAGGGAAAATTGGTTTTTAGTGATATTTTGTAAATAATTCAGATTCAGTCATCAAATCCTTGTTAATTAAGAATTAGTGATACTTTTGTAAAATAATTGAGAATTGGTATCATTTTAATCTTAAGAAGAATTTATTCCGAAAATGCCCTCAAAAGACTTGCAAACTTCATTTGGAATAAATGAGTAAAAAGGTTTTCAAAGTCTTTTGAGGGTATTTTTGGAAGAAATTGTTTGTCAATAGTAGAATGACACTCATTATCAATTATTTTAAAAAATATTACTAATTCTCAAATAACAAGAATTGGACAACTAAATCTGAATTATTTGAAAAAATATCACTAAACCCAATTCTCCCCATAAAAAAATGTGCCATAACTAATTGTTACTATATTCACAAGAGAGAGGAAAGATGAGGCCATGTTGATGTTCATTCCAAATCATGAAATCATTTTAAAAGACAATTAATTAAACTCATCTGAAGAGCTAATTTTAAAGTTCTTTTATTATGTTTAATTCACATTTAATAGCAATAGGTGAAGCACGTGCACTACTCCATGTATGCATAGGTAATTAATTAATGTGGGACTCTTTTTAGGTGATACCCTTTTTTTTCTTAATAATGAGTTTTTGGGTAAGTAGTTTTTATAGGATAGAAGAGTATTTAAAAAATTTTCAAAAGATTGTTTTTTATTATCTAAAAAGGCCGACAAGAATCTTGAAATATTAGCTAAGTTTAGTTTAATAAATTATAATAGCATAAATGAGTTATAAATTAAAAATAGATATTTGATTGACTTGTAAAATAAAATGGGTACACATGGGTTTATTGCTGCCACCACAAAACATGGGCTTAGCATATCCATGATTCTACAAAATGGTGATATTTTAATGTTATTGATTGCCACAGGTTTATGACATCCCTCTTGTCTTTGGGGTCCAAGGACAAGTTGGTTAGAGCTTATCTATGTAATTCTTTTCTGTAAATCCGAGGAACTAGTAGTTTAGTTTAATACTGGGGAAGGGAAGGTCAAAACCATGGTAAGATGCTTGCAAGGGGGAAGGAATGCGGCCAAGAACCATCACCATCATCATTGAATTAACTCATTATAAATATAAGAACAAGTGGGTAGCCATGACTTGTTCTATGTCTACATGAAATGCACCATGTGCGCTTCATTTATTTTACCAACAAAATATTCACACTTATTTTGACCTTCCCCTCCTCTCTCTCTCTTTTCTCAGATGGGTCATGGAAAGGGAAGCAATTTTGTCTCCATTCACTTAACCCCCAGCAATTTATTTTACTTTTTTAATTTGATCAGTGGTTTTTACTGGAGAAAACCTTCATACCTTGGTAAGGTATAATTTATGTGACAGATTGTTGAAAGGTGGGCCTTATTACTTTGGAGAGCGTTTCACCTGGTGCCCTTCAGTGGTTTCAGCGTGAAACGCACGGCTGGATGCCCATGTCAGGAGTGGAGCCCACACATCCAAACTCCATCCCAGCCTATGGTTTCACGGAAGCATCGGATTTTAGCTTTAGAGGAAATGCTCTCATTACTTTGATATGGTTCTCTGCAAGGAATAAAAATTGTCTTGTCAAAGTAATTGATTATTTCCCATAAAAACAAAAGGCTTTTTGTTTTGGGTTAAAAAGGACAAAGGGTTTTGGCTCTTAGCTAACAAGCCATCCCTAGGAGGGTTTTGTTAGGGGTTCTGCTTCTGATATCCCCAGTTGAAGTCCAATCATCTTGCCAAAATTAATATTCAAGGTCTCAGAAGAATCAATTTATTTTATTATTGAAAAGAACCCAACAGAATTTCTCCATTTTTTTTCCATGGTTATAGCATAAAATACAAGCTAAAAGTTCAGCTGCTAGTACCCAGAACACTATATATAATTAGAAGCTTTATTAACTAAACTTTTAAGGGAAAAAAAACCCAAAAAACAAAATCTTCCAACTTTTGTGCCAGTTTCAAGTGTAGATGGATCCATTGAAAAGATTTCTTGAAGATCTTAATAATACACATTATTACATATTTTGTTTACTAATTTTTATAAAACATATAAAATAATCATAGATTGATTCTTATAGTTTGGGAAGATATATCAGTGATGACTGATGAACATGATTGTTATGACCTCAACAAGATAGTGGCCGACCTAGGTAAGCACATTGAATTGTAATAATAGGATTTGTGTTGAAATATAGCTCAAATGCATTTTAAATGCAATGATTTGCAATAAACAGCTAGGTTCATTTATTCATTGTAGATTTTCCCAAGTGACATACAAGGATCCTAGTCAGCAGTATATTGGCATTTTCACAAGATGCACTGAAAGACATACAAGGATCCTAGTCGGCAGTATATTGGCATTTTCACAAGATGCACTTTCAGTGAATTCAAAGAGAAGGAATAATCTTATAGGAGATTAGAAGATGCATACCCATATTCAACAGCAAGGACTAGTCATAATCTCTAAGATGGTGATCTTTATAATAAGAGTCATAACATATACATCTTTCTTAATCAAATGGACACCTTTCAATTCATGTAAAGATCTAAGCAACGGTGTTAATGACAGTTACTGAGCCCAATGACACATATTTTATAACTCTCATTGCGCCAATCAAGCTGCAATAATTTGTTAGGTGGGTCTTGATGGCAAGTAAAGTCAACTAAACTTAGCTTTCTTATGTTTCCGAAGGAAGAAAAAGAAAACAAGATGATGTGTATTGCTGAAAAAAAGGTAAGGTGTCTTAAAAATATTTTCACAGGTTCCGTAATATCATTGCGTCTAAATGCGCAAAATGTTAAACAGACTGTTCTATTATACTTTCCTTCTCCGTGATGAAATACAACCTTAAGGTCAATATAATACCACAGAAAAATATGATCTATTTTCATAAGAAAATTAAAATGATGAAAAATGAATAACATTATCATAGTAACACATTATATGGAAGCAACATATCTTCACTAGTTCACTAGTTGAAATAGTTTTTTTTCTGTATGTATGGATTACCTCAAGTAGTTATGACATGGTTATTGTCTCCTTATGATGCAGGGTATCTTCCTCTCACCAATATCTCTTTCGATAAATCCGGCCATTGATGCTGGAGCCCTTCTGCACAAACTTTGACATTTGAGTCACCCTAATGTTGTGTACTGTACTGTGATGCTTACCATGCTTGATGGGATTTCTGTTATTCATATAAACTGAGCCTCTATCAATTCCAACTCTTATTCGATGGTTCCTTGGTCGCAATGACCTGCGCAAGTGAAGTTTTCGGTATTCTCTGGACCGATGTGATGGTGACCTCCTAACTTCTATGGGTGATCTTGGCATGTGATATGACAAACTTTCATCTGTGAATTCATTATCACTGGAATCATACTCCTCCAAGTCCATTAGGTGTTCTCGCCTCCTCCGTTTCAGCATTATTACCTTTACCCACAAGAATCTGCATCCATACTCACACACAGAGAAGCAAGATACAAAGCATGCCCAGAGCATTTTGCATAGACTTCTACCAACACAGCTGCAGATGCCCATTTTATATAGCATATAGATGAACAAAAGAACTGTAGAAAAATGACTAGACATTGTAAATAGAACAGGGAGCAATGATAATAACAATAACAGGACAATAGACATTGTTCATAAAGGTTAATTATCTCAACTCACCGACGTAGAACAGAACCAATACCATGACCACCTTCAGAAGATTCGCAACGCAGAAATTCTCGATGTAACAGATCAAGTCCCATGTTGGTCCACATACTGAACTGAGACATTATTCAAACAAAAAAGAGGTTTTATCAGGAAAAGAAAAATCCATACAACCAAGCTAAATCCAACAATGCATTCTGTTGAAAGATAAAGACAAAAATTTTGCATAATCCATGTTGCTCTTCAGCTAACATGTCATCAAAGACACCATTATACTGTTAAAACTTTTAAACCATATAGTCGTCCCTGGTTTTATTTTGGTTCACCACGTCCTAGCCCATTGGCATCTGTAGTTTCAAATGACTAGTATGCTGCACCTAGTAATCATCTTAGTTGACAAGTGCAGGTTTTGTCAACCTTTAAGTGGGACAAATCAACCTCGCAAGACTTGATCCCTCAGCTTCCATTGAGGGGCTCTCGATTGATAACATCATACCGTCATGGATAGTGGTGCTTGTCACCATCCTCTACGTTTTTTGAATATTTTACAATCAGATGTATATATAAAAATAAAATACCTTGAAGTGGGTAAAAACTTAATAATAAGATGTGAAATTAAATGCAGATAGAATCATGGTTATCAACAATCTCTATATAAATTCATAATCATGATGATTTAAATGAACTTTTACCTGCAAGATTTTCCACTAATAAAGTCGAAAGGATCACCAAATAGATTACCAATGACTCTTGTGAAACCTGAAATAAATGACCCAATTATATTACCCATCAGGTCAGAGACTATTTCCGACTTGATAAAGGAGCTTCCCAGAAATGTTTGGAATGGATATCTACATTCCTGCGGAGCATTCCTGCAAGGTTAAAGTAGGGCAAAGTGGTGAAAAGCTATTGAAGAAATAGAACATTTTAAAAGATGTAAATACCATCTAAAGATGTAAATATCATCTTAAGATGAAACATTTCAGAAACACTAGAATGTGTCTTGAAGCTTGTTTTATCATAATAATTTTGAAAACTCTCACAAAAGTGACCAGCATGAACAGAAAATTGTAAGTCAAACTTCATGTCATGTTTGAAATATGAGAAAAAAATTGCAAGTTATGGACTCTGCAAGTTTTTCTATATAGGCTACACCCAGTACTAATGCCATGCCACATACGTTTAAATGCCTAAGGTGTTGTGCCATGGCATGTATGTTTCAGGGGAATCTAGTTGCGTCAAAGATTTTCCTATATAGGCTAGAGCCAGTACTAATGCCACCATTATTTGGATTCCTTCACTCCATTTTCGCTTATGGACTCTGCAAATTTCAATCTTCAAAATCTATTCCTTTTTTATTATTTTGTGTGTTCTTTGTTCAAAAATTCATTCTCTCTCTGGTTTTCATCTCAATACCAACTTTGAATCTTGCTGTAATAAATAATTCCCAATGCTAATGTTTCTACTAACAATTTCCAAACCTAGAAGCATAACCCCAATACAAACCAGTCTAGCAATCAAACACAACGAAAAAGGAAAACAGAGATGGATAAAGAAAATTAAAGACTATTCAGGGAAAATTACAGAGAACAGACCAAAAGCGAATAGCAATAAAAGTTTGCAGTTAGCAGAACTTTGAAAATCCCCATTATACAAACATCCAAGATCAATTATAGAATCATGCACGTTATTGAGAAATCTGAAAAAACTGGAAATAATATATTGAGACAGGAACCTTTCGACGAAATGCATAAGAAAACTAAATAGAGTAGAAATTTTTGAGTGATGAAACTTACAATTATGATCGAACCAAGGTTTCTCCAAGAGCAGTAAGAAAGAGAACGTATAGTCACAAAAGACTGCGAAAGAACAACGTAGAACCCTCGCCAATGAAGCAGATATGTGGGATGTAGATGGAGATGGTGGAAATAACTGAAACTATATTGCAACGTCTCTCCCTCTTTGAGAGGCGAAAAATCGAACTTCCCGGGTTATGATTTTCTCTCCTCCCTGCTCGAAAATCAGTTAAAATCTTTACCAAGATTCCCATTTTGAGTAAATTTTTTTAACTTATTAATTACCATCATAACAAATGATCTCGTTTTCAAACCATTTACTCCAATAACCCGAAAAAAACGGCTTTTCATTTTATTACGCTACATAAAATCGATTATTTCCGCCGAGAACTTTTGAGAACTGTTTTTCTAACCAAATGGCAAAATATCACACCACGTAAAAACTTCTTAGACAAACCAAACAGTGATTAGAAAATTACTTGTAGTAACAACTAGAATTTATTTATTTATTTGCTTTTACCGTTCAATGAGCCCCACAAAACTTTCTTTTCTTGCCTCCAGTTCTGCTTGAGACAAAAGCTCTTGGAGCAAATAATCGATTTTTTCAATCATAATAAATGACATTAATGCTTGATAATAGTCGGTTAAGGTATAACCCTAACCCTAGACCTTGGATCACTGTAGAATCCATGATCTTCTGAGACTCACAATGCATCCAAATGGGTAACATTAACCATTAGCAACATGTAATCTTTCTGATGCAAGGATCATCATCTTACAAATGTAATCTACCATCGTATGCATGTCTGGATACCCTCCCTTACCTATTACAATCTGAATGTGAAAAAGATTATGACCATATGTTAAAGTACTTGTTTGAGGACCTTGGATAATCCATCCATTTTGAATTGAAGCACTAAAAGGTTTTACTGAACAGCCTTTGGGTTGGCTGCATACGGTATCTGCGATTCGAAAACCAGAAAGCTGATGTGAGAATCGGAAGCGACTTCAACTTGGCAAAAGGAGGTCAGTCCATCCTTCCCTTCAAAATCTTCTCCTTCACTTCAGTTGGAGTACTGCAGCACATCATACAAAACAGGAACAGGAATAAACACATTATTAAATAGCAAATGCACATGGGAAAGGAAAACAAAGGTGACATTTTATAGTAGTTAGCAGTATGGATTCATGGTCCTAATAGAAAGCAAACAGCGAGTCATCAAATCTATGGTCCATCTCACTGATAAGATGATAGATGAGGTTTCTTCCAGATAAACAATATGAAGTAGCTTGCATCAGTGACTTTTGGAAAAAAAAAAGGAGATACAGTAAGATTCTGATTAGTATCATTGTTTGATGAGCACTCTTGCCAACCAATGAACTGACATCCTACCAAATTGGATGGTCCAAGTAATCAGAAGACTGACCGACTAGACTTCAGCTACACAATTTCGATAGTGCCACGAATTATAATATATATCCTGAGGTTATCACACTGAACTATATATCAAGAAATTCTGGCAAGTAATTCCAGACATTGATGACCTCAGAGGATGTTAATGCATCTGAAATTATAGAGGAGAAATGCAAAGAGTTGGAAAAAGGACTCACACAACAAACACATGTCCTCCCCAACCACTCAAACAGTCGCGATCTACTGACGATAGCAGTGCTTGAGAGATGGTCTCAAATAATTCATCTGGTTCCTGAATGACAGTTCAAATAACAAGAAAATAAAATCAATATGCGCTAAGATGGAATAAGAATAAACATGGCCTAGACTTAATAGACACCTTTTTCATTTTTCTGGACTACTTTAAGGTGGCGTTACATTCCATACTACCTTGTACTCTATAGTATCTTGACGAGATGTCAGATGGTCAGGAGATTCAAGGCAATATCCTAGTTAGAGTTCTTAAATATGTTGATGGGATGTCAGACTGCAAGAGAATTGAGGCATAGTATGTAACATTTTAGTTTCTACATTTTGCAGCAGAAGCCTAGTTTAATGTGTAACTAACCATGTCAGGCTTGTACATCGCCTCACAGGCACCATAAAGGGATTCTGAGGCAGTGCCGGCAACAACAAAATCTTTTGCAAGCTCCCTGCATAAATAGTAGATAAAAAGGAGGAAAAAAAATTAGCACCCATGCAACCCATAAAAATGCCAATAAATCTCAGAGACAGAATCCAACAGGACGGAGCAGATAGGAACATGAGAATGTTCGCTCAGTTGTTGATGATATTTCTTTCTAAATTTTGATAGTTATCAAACCCATAGAAGCAAAACGTTAAAAGAAAGAGAAAAGAATTTCCTATTACAATAATGGTTAATTTGCTGAGCAGTAAAGGATCATCAAAGTTAGTAGCATCTAGATTGATGAAAAGTGAAATATTTAAAGCATTTGCAAAGCTTTATCCTAAAAATCCTTTTACTTGTTTGATATTAATAACTTACTGACATTGGTATGATTCTTCACTTACTAGTTCAATGAAACTATTAAAGTTCCAACCATCTATGACTGGGACGATACTGTTTTAAAGCTTAATAGACTCCTGAATATGATGGAAGTAAAAAGAAAACCACTGAATATGTGGGAATAAGCTACAATTCCAAGAAATACAGTATTTATACAGATTTATATGAGGCAACATGGCAATGGCCAAAGAGCTTGTAGGAACATAATGAAAAGGGACTCACATCTGAAGCATGTCCACCAGCTTTATTATGCCAAACACTTAAAACTGATAATTTGGAAACAAATATTGTTGGTGATATAAGGTTGTCGGGATGGAAATTTTCTGCACCCAAAAGTCTTGCACCCCCTTGCACAAACCCTTGAGCTTGGTGCATTCAACTTAAGAAATTTTCTGCACCCAAAAATCCTCCACCCCCTTGCACCAACCTTATATGTGAATACACCAATCGTATCACTGGTACAGGCACCGGTTTTTTACTTTGGGTGCAGAGGATTATGCGCTTGATTGTTGCATATGGGATTCTCCAAAAAATATATAAAGGATATTGAAAAAAAAAAAACATTATATATAAAAAAGAGAAACAGAAAATAAATGGCATGCAATAATATCAAGATTGTGTTTTTGAGTCGTTGAGATGCTTTACCCTCAGTGCATTCTTCTCTCCTTTGGTTTTATATACACCTCTCTTCATTAATAATAATAATAATAATAATACTAACACTAATACTAATATTAAAAACAAAATCAATATTCTGAACCTCTAGCATCATTAAAATATATCTACATATATATATATATATATAGAGAGAGAGAGAGAGAGAGAGAGAGAGAGAGAGAGAGAGAGAGAGAGAGAGAGCTGATTGAGACAAGATGCTCCTAGGAACATTGCCCACATCAACTGGTATGGTATATATCATCATATTCATCAACATAGGGCAGTTCCCACCAAAGTGGGGTCGGTAACACAAATCTTTTCTCATCAAAAATCATGTTTTATTAACTACATCCATGTCTTTTTAGATCTTCCTCTTGATCTTTTAGGCCCTTAAATATGCAACCTCTCACATCTTCTTACAGGTGCATCTCCAAGTCTTCGCTTTACATATCCAAACCACCATAAAGAAATGCAATATAATGGCCTCACAAAACCTAGCATCACCAAAGCATGGAATTTGACTTAAAATTTTTCAGGCACAAAAACTTTTGAGCAAATTGGTTTTTAGTGGTGCTTTTTAAAAATAATTCACATTCAATCATACATTCTTCGTAATTGATAATTAGTGTTACTTTTTTTAAATAATTGAGAACAAGTGTCATTTTACTGTTCACAAAGACTTTCTTCCAAAAATGCCCTTGTCAATCTTTTCTTCTTGTAACTATTAAAAAAGTTTATAATTCTTTTATGGGTATTTTTGGAAGAAAGTCTTGGCGAACATTAAAATGACAATTCTTCTCAATTAGTTGAAAAAAGTATCACTTATTGTCAATAATGAAGAATTCCATAGCTGAATTCGAATTATTTTTAAGAAGCACCATTAAAAACCAATTTTCCCAAAACTTTTTCTTTGATGGTTATTGAAAAATTGCATTATAAATGTAAAAGAGAAAAAAAGGTGCAAAGAACACAAGGGACTCATGAAATATAAGAAACCATAGGGCAGCAGTTAATAAGGAACAAAATACATCAAAACTAATCAAGAAAAGCAACAGTGTACCAATAAGTACTTCACTAATTATCAAAAAAAAGAAAATTCTCACAGTAATTCACATACAGAACTGGATCCAAATTCCTCCTTGATGCAAACCCAAGAAGAAGCTAGGACAACAACGTCCTCAATTTCCGTAACTCACCTCCTTGGAATATCACTGATTCCGAACTAGCCAAACAGACCAAATTGTCACATAGAAAGTCGCATGATACAACAGCTTATCTTTCCTTCTAAGGAAAGGGAAACACCATTGTTTCACAAAATTAGTAAGGTCCGGGGCAAGACCCAGCTTAAATCCCGTAACCCAGTGAAATAAGACCAAAAGAATCCAACCACCTCACAATGAATGAAATGTGATCTATTGATTCATCATCTTTGAGACACAAAATTTACAAGTTAGCAAGGATAGCTAAGAATTTTCTTCTCTTTGGAGATTATCAAGACTGTTTATACAACTGTGAAAAGTAGTTCACAAGGAAGGGGGGGGGGGGGGGGGGGGGGGGGGGGGGGGGGGGGGTGTGTGTGTGGGGTTGGTGGTGGTGGTGGTGGTGGAAGAATGGACTACATTCCTGGAATTAGATTGTAAATGTTCAACAAAGGAGCAGGTGAAGAAAGGACCCATGAGGGGAGAGGGACCACTTGCGATATGGAGGGATCCCAAAAAAAAAAAGTATGGAGGGATCAATGATTACCTGATTAAGGTCTTTTAACATAGAAGCAAGCTCCAATTCTGAGGATTGAAGTTTCACAATGAAACTTTAGGTTCCAAAGCAAACCTATAGTCTCCAAGATTACATCGGAAACAAACTGAGTTACTACAAGGTGCAATCTAAATCTTAGACTCTCGGGTAGTTGAGGGACAAGGAAGTCCCCAACCGACAGTCCTCCAAAAACCATGAGGAGGACCCAGAATGTAATATAAGTTTTACTTTTACCAAAGGATAGAAATGGGAGGCTATGTCAAAAATTTCTTTCCGAGGTCTATTGCTTCGAATGCTTAATTAGGATTTATCTCTCGCCCATTTCTATGTACGTCATATTTTCTCATGATGATTTTATGCCATTTAAGTCGGTTTTTCCTCACCAATCTGAGATTTCCCAAACTTAAGCCCTTAGCTTCTAAATAGACAAGCCTTACACAATCTAACTAAGTGATATTTTTCTCATCTCTTCCATCCCAAAGAAAATCTCAAAGCCATTTTTCCAAAATCCTAACCACCTTTTCTCTGGGCTCTGAGGATAAAAAATAAACAGGGAGGTTCGTTAATAATGCCTTGACCAAGGTGATTCTACCCCTAAGTAACAAGTAATTCATCTTCCAACAACCTAGCAATTTCTTAGTTTCCTCAACTATCAGGTCCCAAAAACTACCAACTCTTGTTTTGGCTCCCAAAGAGAGACCAAGGTATGTAATGGGTCATTCCCCCAAGGATCGTTCAAGTTCTCCAAACGTTCATTTTCTTATCATGTAGTCATTGATCCTTCAGGCTCTGATACACGTAGGTGGACTCCATTCCCCCACGAATAGTTCTCCACATGTTTATGTTTTCAATTCTTGTTTTGCCAAACCCTCTTTTGTAGCCCCCTTATCTCCCCTATTGAATTCTTGTGTGCCAAACCCCCTTCTCCTCAAAAGTTTTGGATTTTCTGTGGATCGCACTGTACAATGGGATTAACATTATGGATAATCTTCAGAAAAGAAGGAAATCCCTTTCTATTTCCATCAATGCTTGCAGTCTAAGCCTTAAAAATGGAGAAGCAGTGGACCATTTCTTCATACACTATGAAGCAGTGAGTTTCTGCTGGTCATATCTTCTTGGTTTACTGGGGGTAAGCTGGGTATGCCTAGAACACTGCCTGATTTCGTAAAAGAGTGGAAATTTTCCATTGTTGCAAAGAAAAGGCAGGTTGCTGTCTAATGCTTATGTCACTGCAACAATATCAGTGGTGTGGCTAGCGCAATACAGGTTTATTTTTTAGGGGGAAGAAGTGCAGCGAATGAGGATGTTGGATAATATTATTGCCCTAGCGTCAGTGTATGTCTGCTTAAGAAAGGAGTTTAACCATATCACAGAAATGGATGTGTCACGTAATCTTGCTACAGTCATGGATCTAGACAGATGATGTTGATGTTGTATGCTGGTTTTGGTTTTCGCAGTTGTTTTTTTTTTCCTCATTTGCTGGTTTCTGTTTACGGTTATGGACCTGCTTTTTTGTTGTCTTGGTCCTTTAATTTTCCTTCTGTGTTTTGTTTAGCTATAGTGGGATTCCATCTCTCATGAGCCCAATACACTTCTGTACCTTACTTTCTCTAATTTTAATATAACATGTCCCATTATTCATCAAAAATAGGTCATTCCTGTGATTGGCATCCCAACATCCAAGCACAATCCTCCACCACCTACTTTTCAATGTGAATACCTAACATTCTAGTTTCCTACAGATTCATTCCAAGGCCAGAAAGCATCCCGAAATAGTTTAATATACATTTCATCCCAAAAAAATGCTCCTTAAAAACTTCAAGAAGAAAGATGGTATCATCTACAAACTTCAGAAATGAAATTGAAAGTTTGGATCCACCAATTTGTAGTTATAAATGAGGCCATTACTTCTCCCAAGTGAAAGCAATCTACTAAAAACATCACTCACCAATGTGAAAAGAAAAGAGGGACAAAGGATTGTCCAGTCTTAAACCACGGGAAGATGGGAAAGAACCAGCTACTGCCCCATTCAAGATGAAAGAGGACACATTCCTCAGGCAACTACTAATCCACTAACACCATCTATACTCAAAGCCTTTCCACTGAAGCACTAAATCTAGACAGCCTAATTCTGCCCAATCCAAAGCCGTTTCAATCTAGAAGCCCATCCTGTTGACTTCCTTCAATTCGCTTTTAAGATCCTCCCTCCTTTCCAATTCAACCTCACTTGGGCTCCAAACTTCATCTGCTTGGTCTATCAGGTCCATGGAATCCATCAACTCTTTCTTTTTTGTATTAACATGCACAAACATATCAGAATTCCACTTTTTTAACCTTCAATCTTAGGTTCCTAAGAGTTCTCATAAATGAAAATTCTTTCCTCTCCCCTTGACTCAATCCACCAATTCTTTAAATTATTTTTCCCTTATGCAAATGTTGGCAAATCTAAAAGGAGTTTTAGCAATCATAGGACGAGGATTTGTGCCAACACGGATATGGTCTGATATTGTTCTAGCAAAAGCAGACAAGGTGGCGCATGGAAATTGATTATCCCACTCAGTAGACACCATGTATTTAACCAGCTACAGATGGATTCTTTTTGCATATTACACCAAGTATATTTAGCACCCCATTAATTCATGTCAATTAGTTTCTTCCCAGTAATAAAACTAAGGAAGTCTTTCATGCTTCTTGTGACTCTGGTACATCCCTTTTTCTCCCCTCGTTGTCTTTATTAGATTAGAATTGCCAACTATACACCATAAAAGATTCCACTCCCTCTTAACCTCTTCCAACTCCATCCAAAACAGCCCACGAGAAGCTGGTTCATTCGGTCCATAATCTGCTTAATGAAGGGTTTGCAGCGGTGTTTTAAGCTTTGGCAAAATTTCGCCAAAATTTCCCATCTCCCCCTAGGGATACTATATACGGCAACTACCCTTTCTACAAGATATTGAGGGATATTAAATGAAGATGAATCATACCTTGAATTTTTTTCAAGTTTGACAGTATAAATATGATCAAAATTAGCCAAATTATCAAAGCCTAAAGCTCTTCCACACACATCTATCTATTCAGCAACCTTAAAACTCAAATCTTTTTTTTTTCTTATTTTCATCTTTTGCAAGAATTAAGTTTCTAACCTAAATATAGATACTCCATTTCAAGGACCTCAACAAGAATTATACAATAGTTTGAACATTCAAGCATCAAAATTTGGTATTTGGAGGGATGTTCCATACTTCTGAAAAATTTTGTTTTAATGCTGTTTTCTGCAAAATTATTCTGTATTTATGCCAAAAATGCAATTTGATGCAACTATTTTGCATCTACATGAACTTCATAAAGATTGTTAGGATATACAAGGGATTAAAACCAGAAATTTTGGAAGTCTAGATATACGCAATTAATGGATAATTTATTTTTCTTTTTTCTTTTTTTTTTTTTTTTTTGCTTCACTAAAACTAAATAAATTGTTTTGTTCAATCATTCATATAAGTGATAAACAACAGACTATTAAGTAATCATTTTTTTAAAGTATAAATAAATACATCAAAATAGATGCAAGAAGTTTTAAAAACTTAAAATTTATATCGAATCTGTAGATAATTCTTAAATTGTTATATCATGCCCTTCACGATGTATAACGGTGCCTGTTATCTGGTATTTTAATAATTGAAATTATTTTAAAATGATGAAATTGCCAAGACGAATAACTATCCTCAATACCCCCGCTCCAAAACAATAAAGACCCAATGGGTACATTTGTGAACATCTAAAAAGGACAAATAAAGAAAGTACATGCATAAGTAAATAGTTTAGTACAATTAAATCATGAGTTGGAATCATCACAGTAACTATGTGTATACTGGTGCTCTATGGGCAACCTTGGATCTTCAGGTATCAGAAGTGTGTTCCTTGACCACGGAGGTGATATCTCTAGCATTCTCAGTGGTCCAATTGGAGTTGGGGATTCTATATAGGCAGAGATGATGGCCCTTCTGTTTGACCTATCAGAGGCTACAAGAACAGGCATAAGGGAATTAGTGGTGGAGGGAGACTCAGCTAACATCATAAGTTGGATTACCAGAGATTTCAGTGGCGCCTGGAAGTTATCATGCATCATCAACAATGCTAGAGCTCTGGCACAAGAGTTGAATGCCTCGTTCATCCATATGCCCAGAGAAGCCAATGGTGTCAAAGACTGGCTAGCCAAGCACGAGGCGTCAAGAGCAGACCTATTCACAGGAGCTCCTATAGGAGATTTCATAGAGATGTGCCAGATCGAGGATATTAGGACTCAGTATGAGGGAGGAGGAAAAGGGCACTCCATTATGGGGGACCATTGTATATAGTTTGCATTGTATTGGTGATTGATGAGGAGGTAGTTGGTCTAGTAGCAGCAAGGTTTACCGTTTCGATGGCAATGGGCATGCCGCCGAGAGCACGAAAAGAAATTTTGACAGCACACCGAAACACTAGAGAAATCAACAAAGTAAAAATCTGTGAGTTTTTTAATTTTGGGGAAGTTACGAAGAATTTCGCCAACAAGCCGCGAAAAAATCACCAAAAAATTTGCGTCCCCCACCAATATGTAATATGGTTGCAACATTTTTTTTTCTTATGGATAATATGGTTGCAACTTGGGAGACTGAGTCTTACTATTTTTGTAATATATAATACTTCATTATTCATAAAACAAAAGATGTAATATGGTTGTCTACGGCTAAAGGATAGAGAATTCGAGTGGGACGAACACTTTGTGGATGTGATATTCATTATTATCATTATAACATGATAATGTATTTGGATATTATATTTTAATACATTTACATATTGTTTGCACAAGATTTAGATTCACTTCAACCTTGTCCAGATAACATACACATTTCATGCACATCAATTCATATTGACAGCACACATATTAAATCCTTAAATGTTTGTTCATAATCTTGCATACACATTTCATGCATATCAGTTCATATTGACAGCACACATATTAAATCCCTAAATGTTTGTTCATACTTCATAGTCATGCATACTTGTTTATGTTTCTGTTCAATTATTTGTATGCATTAATATGGTTTTTAGTAATCCCTAAAAGTGAATTTAAAATTTCAAACTTGTTCCAATTTTTCCCTGTATCTCTTCAACTAATGAAATATTCTACTAAAATGAAGAAAAACTTTTCTGAAATTTCCCCCAAGCTTAATAGCAACAGTTCCAGAAAAATTGACTATTAGATAATTGTGTTTAGTTGCAGCCACTAAACACAACTTTAACACTAAAAATAAAGAAAAATTTATAAAATGCAGAGCATAAAATTTTCTATAACATGCCGTAAATACAAATTCATGCCAGTATACAAATGCAAAGATACAACCAATTCATTGTGCTTTTATGTAGAACTAACAAAACCACAGTAAAGCACGGAAAAGGAAAGGATCATAACATACTTAGCACCAATTGAATCCATTGTGCAGATGAATGGTGTATTTCCATCTAGTCCGGCAATTACAGGCTGGCAGAAGTAGGGACCAAACCTAAAAAATGAAAAGGTTAACATTTTGCTTTTAGCTGTACCAACAACATTATATAACGCCCCGGCATAAGTATTACTCCAAAAGCAAATTGAAGAAAGTATACAAAACAAAAAGAAATTATTCACTGAAGCAGCATCTTGAAACAAATGAAGTCACAATCAAGAAATTTTATTGATGGAAAAATAAAAATCCCATAAAACAACAAAACACATCAGATAATTAGAAATGTGAGATAAGAGCTATTAATCCAATAATGCATCTTTTATTAATACATACCCCTTTCATTATTGATCAAAAAGCCATTAATCCAATAGCTTATTAAAGGGATAGAAATTTTTTTCAACAGAAAATGTAAATAGGGAAAATAAAAAAGTCAACCATGACAAGGAAACTATTTCTAAAAAGCTGTCTGTTATGAACACCCTGTCACTGCTAAATGATTTTTTTTTACTTTTAATTTGTTAAAATATGTTTGAAGCATATGTTCGTTTGGTAATATTGAATAAGTAAGCTAGTACCAATAAACAGTATAGGGAGGGAGTCCATAAGGATAAGTTGATCCCCTTATCAATTATCACTTATGTGGTAAGTTGTCTTTTTAGGCATTAAAAACTTAAAACATGACACTTATAGCCCCAAAATCACTTAAACACATGAACCATAAACAGACACAATCTCGCCTGTAAAGTTATTATAAAAGTCACTTATCCAAAAGCAATTACCAATATGAACTACCAAGGCCAAACACAATCTTCATGCACGAACCATAAACAGACATGTCATGCATTAATGTAATTTAAAATCGGTGTGTCTGATAATACCTGTACAGGCATACCAAATGCTTACAGCTGCACTGCTATGTCCATATATTTCAATATGACTTTATCATACAATATTTACTTAAACCCAAACACCTCTGTGCATTTGTATGTATGATGCATTGGATTTCCATGCCAAAGCTCATCCACATTTCTTCCCAAATACAAACAATTAATCTAATATGAATTTATGAGACGGTGGTTATATTTTAAGAACCAAAAGTCCCGTGTTTGGGATCAAGGTTGGAGGCCATATTTTCAGAGCTAAAAGTTCATAATCAAGAACCGAAGGAACATTAGGACAAGATAGGTCAATGGCAATTACTATAACGGATTATGAATAAATGCAAATACTAATAGGAAAAATTAAGAAAGCTTTTAAAATCAAATAGAAGCACTACATAAAAGAGATGAACTCACATTGATAGTCAGTAAAATTGGACTACCAACCTTTTCTCGTAGAGAATAGCGGAAACAAGGCTCGCAAACGTCTCAGGCTTCATATCCCTCTCTTCTCGTAGCTGATACAACTTGTGACGGAATACGAGCCGTTGATACCTTCGGCTCAAAACAAAACAATAAGCAAAAAAAAAACATATGAATGTAATCGAGATGAACTTGGAGCCAAAGAAAAAAAATCAAATATTCTCACAGAGTTTGAGCATCAGTAGCTAATCCAGAAAGGCCAATGAAAAGCCTGTCGTGAATTTTGTAGATCCTCTGGAAATCAGTAGCGATGGTCTGAAGCTGAACGCCTAGACGCCGATCACTGGCAATGGCGAAGCAGTTCTTCCCCACCATAGCTATTAAGGCACTTCCATTATACTCGAAGATCTGCAAAGCAAGAGATAGAAAAAAATAAATTAATTAATTAAGGTATAGAATTGCTCGTCCTTGCGATCTGCACAAGACTGCAACTCCTAGACCAAATTAGGGTTACCAGGAATTCAAACGAAGCATATAAAAGTGAGGGAATTCATTACACTAACATACCGACATCTTAGAAAGAGTTGAGACAGGGTAATGCAGAGACGCAGAGCAAGCGTGTGCAGGTGCAAATGGCTTCTGGGCTCTCCTCCGAGTGTGTGTTGCGTAGAAGTTGGCTTGGGCGTCAATTCAAGGAAGGGTTTCTTTCCTTTCTTTTTTCTACTTTTCTTTCTCTCGCCCCTTTTAGGTTTGACATTTCACATAGACCCCTCTAAAAACCTATATTTATTTATGTTTATAAATAATGAAAGATCTATATTTATTTATCTCACATAGACCCCTTTTAGGTTTGACATTTCACAAGTTGGCTTGGGCGTCAATTCAAGGAATTCAAAAAAAATTTTAACAATTTTACCCACCCCCAACAGCCATATTAAGAGGTATATTTGTAACTGACTATAAATGACCATTTCTACCATTCCAACAACTAAATAACAGTCATATTTGTAGGTAAATGTTGTAAAAAACCACTTTTGGTTTTCTATAAATAAGCCTAACCCTTCCTACTCCAAACCACACCTCTTCTCATATCTTCTCTTCTTACTTTCTTAGAGTCTTGTTTAAAGTTTTGGTCAATGGCTGGCAAACTCACGTGGGGGTGTCCCTAGGCCAACCATTAGCAATTCTTTTAACAAGACTCAAACAAAGTTATGAATTTTTTTTTCTTTGCTTTCTTCATTTTCTTCTTAGAGTCATGTTCAATGATTTTTCTAATGTCCAGCAGAGACACAGTGCTCACATAGGCACATCCCTGAGCCTGACCGTTAGCAAATCGTTGAACAAGGCTCTTACAAAATTATTATTTTATTTTCTTTCTTCATTTCTGCCTCTTCACGATTAAACATGAGTTGCAAAAGTATTACTTGCTTCGATTATTACTTAAACAGTCAAGCAGTAATTGACGCAAGTAATACCTTCGTAACTCCTCGTCTCGGCACGATTCACCAATATGTAAGTATTTTTGCATTTTCAAGAACTGTTTACATGTCATCCCTACTCGCAAAGGCTGCAAAATAAAAGTAAAGAAGGTTTTTGCAGAACATGTATGCTACATAAATGACTTTTTTTTTTCAAAAACCTTCTTTAATCCTTTATTCCTTTTTTTTTTTACGTGTGGCCCGCGGGCCCTGGCTCGGCATGGCCCACCCTCAACCGTGCCATGCCGGATATATTGATGAATGGGCCGAGCTGTGATGCCCCGGATCCGGGTTACGTAATAAAACCGTAACTCATCTCCGAAGGTTAATTTTCCACACAAGATCGACATATCAGAGTGAAGGGAACACATGAATGAAACAATAACTAGATAACCAGAGTGCACTACAATCCCAAACTGAAAATACAAATTACAGTAATACAACTCCCAACTCACATAAACCAAGCAATTACCCGCCGGTATCGTCCTCTCTAAGATTTGAAAATAAAACAAAACGGAATGAAATACGAATATCCCAGTAAGCAGCACATGCATGCTCAAATACATTTTTCATAGTTATAAAACATGTATTGGATCTAAAACATGTAACAGTAGCGATAATAAGATTAATCCGAATAATCCGACAATAATTCAGCAATCAAATATAATATAACTCATGTGATCCATCATATAAGTCAAATCCATAGCATCAATATCAAATCGCGCAAATAACCATAAAACCCAATATAACCATGTAACCACAAGTCGATGAAACCAATTTTTCCAAAACTACACAATAGATATAACTTAAATCAAAACAAGTGTCAACATCGATCAAAGCACCTCATGATCAGGTCCACACCTCCTAGTGTGTATCCGGACTACTCAGGGTTTCGGATATTGAAATGACGGCCTACTCAGGGTTTCGTCATCCAATGTCGGCCTACTCTGGATTTCGGCATTGACAACACCGAACCACTCAAGGTTGCGATGCTGCTCTACATTAGCAATGGAGAAAACCAATACCAATGAACCACATACAGTGAAATAACAAATACCGATGACCAGCGGATAAAACATCTCGTGCCAAATCAAGTCCCAATATAGGTCAATGTCATGTACTTTGCTTAGATTGAGTAATCAACATGCCAAGGCGACATCCACACCTCCATGTACACAGTTCTGGCCTACTCAGGGTTTCAGAACTCTGAAATGACGGCCTACTCAAGGTTTCGTCATCCAATGCTGGCCTACTCCGGGTTTCAGAAATGACAACCCGGCCTACTCAAGGTTTCGGGCTGCTCTACACCGGTCATGGCAACACTCAAGGCCATGCCATTACACCAATGAAGCGAAAACATCACACTACTAAGCTTAAACATGGATCCAGGACAAGCTAAACCAGCAAGCAATACAAAACCATTGCAACCCCAGCCAAGGTGCATTCCAATAGGTAAACCATCACATATATCCCAACATGCTCAAGTAGATATCATGGGTCACTCAGGACCAGCTTACTCCATCATAGAGTTCTCAAAGTACATTCTCAAGTACATTCCCATGAACAGAACAATATGTAATTCCAAAGCTGATTTCTAATATAAGAACAATATTCAAGTAACACAATCATGAAATAACCCATGCATTCAAAACTGTCCCAACACATTAAATTAAATAAATTCCGGCAAAGCAGATATTACTTCAAATCTGAATTTTCATAGGTTAAACACATTATGCAAAAACAAAGCCAACATCGGAAACTTCAATTAAACATAAATCAGATAAAACAGTTCCTAGATTACTCATCTCATCAATTGACCTTCATCTCATACACTTAAAATTTTCCACAATTTATTTGTATGCAATATGTAACTAGTGACCACTGCCGAATAGGATAACACTTTTATACAGAAACAAACTCCAGCACAAGAGTTTCGAATAACCACCCAAAACAATAAACCGAACTCCTAGTTCATTAATTTCAGCCATTTACATACATCCCTTGAGCAATAAAGGTTCACTAATGTCCTTTGAATGGAATCTCCTATTTGGAATTAGTGAGTTGTAATTCTTATCATTTATCTGACCCTAATTGAAGGAAAAATGTGAAATAAAACCATGAAATACAGCCCAAACACATCAACCGCACTTTTCTGGTTTTATGAAGCTGGTTGCCTAGGCGACCTCATGGGATTGCACAGGCGCCTAGCACATGCAGTAGGCGTCCAATGGGTGTCCACTTAAAAACGCCAAGAACTGATGCGGCTAACTCTGTAATTCTGAATATAAACCTTTTGAACTAAAACTAGTCATTCTCAACATTGATATTCTCTTTTCTAGATAATCTAGATCATGATTTAAGCCTTGGAAAAAGATTTTATCTACCACATACACGGATTAAATTTATAGAAACTCTCCAAATATATTTAGTAAACCATTCATCATCATAACAAAACTATGTAGCGCTTAAACTATAATTCGATCTCAAAATCCGGTAAACAATGGTGCTACTTACCTAACTTCGCTGGAAATCCAAACATAGATAGTATAAGAACTGCCAATCAGATCCTCTACATCAGAACTCCTCCAACTATCTAAAATTCGCATAAAACTTCTCTTAACGGTTGATCTAACTCCTCGATTTATTCCTAGACAAAGATTATCCACAATTAAATCTAAATTCGCTACTCAATTACCCTCACCTGACCTGGATGATGGATTGGACAAAATCTCCGATCACCTGGTTCAGACGCTACTTCTCAACGAACAGAGATGTTCTCCAATTGATTTTTCTTTAGATCTGATTTAATTCAAAATCTCTCCTCTAAAAGATCAAATTCCTCTTCACTTTAAAACTCACTGGATCAACACTCTGCACAGGTAATCTCTTCAGGGACGAAATGACTGAAACACTATTCGAGTAATAGTGAGCTATTTATACATGCTCGTTGCCGCTAACCACCTGATCCTCATGATCCGCCGCAACGCTCAACCACCAAACTTCGTACACCATCAACCATATTATATTTTATCGATCGGATGGTTGTCACCCCCTACCGTGCTATTTACACTAGCACCTAAAGTATATTTATTTAATTCAATTTATAATATTTATTAAATGTTCATGCCATAAAATATAGCCACCACTTACCAATCGTATTTCCTCTCTTCAAATGACCTTTGAAATTCCCAAAATACCCTTGCTCTTACTTTCCTGATATTTTCACCAATAATTATAATTAATATTACAAAAAAAAAATTTCCCCAAATTCATTAATAAAAAATTCGAGGTTTTACACGAGCACAGCACGACCCCTTTCCTAGGCGGTTTGTGCTATGCCCGGCCTGCTTAGCCCATGTCTACCCGATAAGCACCCCTACCTATATCTATATCTATATATCTACATATGATATATAATGCAAGGCACCCCTTTGTAATCGTGCCAAGCAAAATGTGAGACTTTCCAAAACAGCCCTTACACATCATTATGAAGATTTATAAATAAAAGGGTACAATAGTCAAAACTGTCTCAATTTTCTTACAATTAACTAATTAATCAGTTAATTGCAAAATTGTTCCCTCTCTCGTTTACCTCTTTCTTCATAGGGGCAATACTGCACGTGCACTCAGCTAATATATTAGATTATAAAAGAAAGGATGTACAACCGAGGGAGATACCACTCTCTCCCAACCACAAAAAGAAATCAAGAGAATAACCCCAAAACCAGAACTCTCTAAAGCCGTGTAAGAAACAAAAATATATCCCCCTAAAACCACTAACAAAATACTAATTCTTGCACAATTGCACAGGCTCACAAGAGGAATCCCCTATAAATATGTGTGATCTTCTTGCCCCATGTTTAGCTTATTGATTAGCAATAGAGTTAGCCGCTTAAGGTACATGACTGAATAAGGCATTCAAATTATGTGTCAACACTCAAGCTCTATGAATGAGATGAGACATCCTCTATGTTGGTGTATTTTAATAAAAATAAAAAATAAAATAAAATGAGAACGTGTACAAACCGTTTGGGAAACAGTACCTTTTTCTAACGTTCTTTTTCCAACGGGTATCTTTATCTCTTCTATAAATACCATATTTTAGCAAAATACACTATTCTCTTTCAATCCAGTCCCGTTGTTATCTTCTTCAGAAACCCTAAAACTTCTCTTTTCATCTACACGATCTATCATTCTGTTAACTTTTATTTGGGCAAAGAAAGGTGTTTTGTGTTGTGCTCTGTCTTCCCTGTCAGTGCAAAACAGAGAAGAGACTCACAGTTTGGTTGGACTGTTGTATCCTGGGGACATCGTGTTGTTGTGTCTGCTGCACTGGGAATTTACCGCAGAGGCACGAAACGTCTTAAAGAGAGCAACATTGTCTGTGCCTCAACCCTGTCGTACTGTTCCTAATCATGGTTAGTCAAGTTTATCTATTTGGAGCGATCAAGGTACTGTTTAGCTACAAGTTTTCTCCCATTATTTCCTACAATTTTAAGATGTTTCGGATAATTCATGGAGAATCTTGCATTTGCTATCCTTGGACCCACTGATACTAATAAAGCCTTTAGATTTAACGGGGCTCACTTCAAACGATGGAAACAGAAATGCTTTTCTATTTAACCCTGATGAAAGTGGCCAATGTCTTGATTGAAGAAAACCCTAGGAAACCTAATCAACCTGATTCTACTGAGACTGCAAAATGGGATAATGATGATTATATGCGCAGAAATTATATCCTAAATTGCTTGACTGATGATCTATATGATTATTACGGCCAAAACTTGACTTCTGCCAAGGAACTTTGGGAAGCCCTATAGAAAAAATATGATACAGAGGAAGCCGAAATAAAAAAGTATGCTGTTAGCAGATACTTTAAATTCTAGATGGTGGATGAAAAATCAATAGTATCCCAAACACATGACCTTTAGATTATTGCTCATGATATTATTAGTGAAGGGATAAAGATTGATGAACAATTTCAAGTGGCTGCCATTATTGATAAACTCCCACTTTCCTGGAAAGAATTTGAAAATTATCTTTTACACAAAACCAAAGAATTCTCCTTGGAAACTCTTATCACCCGATTAAGAATTGAAGAGGAGGCTAGGAAGCAAGACAAAGGATATGAACTTGATGGTGATTTTGGGAGACAAGCTCACTTTATTGGTTTGGAAAATAAAAAATCCCAAGACAGGTTGAAACCTAGAAAAAGGAACCTCAAACACAATCATAACCAAAGCCACGGCCAGAACAGAACTCATCCAAACCCAAGGAACAAGAACCAAGGACCCCCTTCAAGGCAACATCAGAATAATACTGCTACAGTCTATTATTGCTTTGTTTGTGGCAAGCCTGTACATACTGCCAAGGCATGCAGATTCCAAAAACGTCCACTTGTTGAACAGGCAAACGTGACTAAAGAGGCACTTGTAGCAATGATTACCAAGATCAATATACTCGAGGGTTCTGAAGGGTGGTGGATAGACACTGGAGCTTCAAAGCATGTCTGTCATGATCGTGATCGGGATCGGTTCAAGTCTTACTCTTTGGCTGAGGAAGACAGAAAGGTGCTACTTGGTGATTCCCACACCACCAGGGTTCTGGGAACGGGTGAAGTTCAATTGCAATTTACTTCTGGACGATGGTGCTACTCAAGGATGTCCTCCATGCACCAAGTATAAGGAAGAACCTAGTTTCTAGATTCCTTCTAAGCAAGGCTGGCTTCAAACAAACCATAGAATTTGATAATTATGTAATTTCTAAAAATGGGATGTTTGTGGGAAACGGATATGCTTGTGATGGAATGTTCAAAACTGAATGTTGAAAATATTAATAAAGCATCTTCTAGTTCTACTTATATTTTTCTTGTGTTAATTTTTGGCATGCTCTTATTTGTCATATTAATAGTAAATATGTGAAGAACATGAGTAATTTAGGATTAATACATAAATTAAATAATGACAAATTTGAAAAATGTGAATCCTGTAGCATGGCTAAAATTACTAGACAACCATTTAAAAGTGTAGAAAGAAATTCAGAATTATTGGAATTAATACACTCAAATATATGTGAATTAAAAGGTATCTTAACCAGAGGAGGTAAAAGATATTTTATAACTTTTATAGATGATTTTTCTAGATATACTTATGTTTATTTAATTAAACATAAAAGTGATGCATCAGAGACATTTAAAATTTATGTAACAGAAATTGAAAACCAATTTAAAAAGAAAGTTAAGAAACTAAGGATTGATAGAGGTAGAGAATATGAATCTATAGGATTTGATTCCTACATTCAATCCTTAGGAATAATACATGCAACTACTCCACCATATTCACCTGCATCTAATGGAGTAGCTGAACGTAAAATAGAGTATTAGTTGAACTTACTAATGCAATGCTGATTAATTTTGGAGCACCCTCCAATTTATGGGGAGAAGCTCTTCTAACAGCATGTTATGTATTAAATAGAATACCACATAAAAAGACACAAAGTACCCCTTTTGAATTATGGAAAATAGGAAGCCCAATTTACATTATTTTAGAGTTTGGGGATGTTTAGCCTATGTTAGGCTACCTGACCTCAAGAGACATAAATTGGGAATTAGAGCATTTGAATGTGTCTTTGTTGGTTATGCTTTAACAAGCAAAGCTTACAGATTCTTAGATTTGAAAAATAATGTAATTATTGAATCCTTAGATGCTGATTTTTATGAAGATAAATTTCCATATAAATTTAGAAATAGTAGGGGTTCAATTCCTAATGAACCAAGTACCTTTGCACCCAAATAAGAAAGTCAAGATGACTTTGAGGTACAACCTAGGAGAAGCAAAAGGGCTAAAGTTGAAAAGGACTTTGGCCTTGATTATCATGTTTATAAAATTGAAGGAAATCCAAATTCCTTAGAAGAGGCTTTATCCTCACCAGACTTTGACTTTTGGAAAGAAGCCATTAATGATGAGATGGATTCTTTAATTTCCAATCAAACTTGGAAATTAATTGATTTACCTCCCAGTTCTAAAACAATTGGATGTAAATGTGTACTTAGAAAGAAATTAAAACCAAATGGAACCATAGTCAAATATAAGGCTAGATTAGTAGCCAAAGGGTTCAAACAAAAAGAAGATATAGATTTCTTTGATACATACTCTCCTGTAACTAGAATTACATCTATTAGAGTATTAATTGCTATAGCAGCAATACATAATTTAATTAAACACCAAATGGATGTAAAAACTGCTTTTCTAAATTGAGATTTAAAAGAAGAAATATATATGGATCAACCAGAAGGTTTTGTAATATCTGGTAGTGAACATAAAGTATGTAAATTAGTAAAGTCCCTTTATGGTTTGAAACAAGCACCTAAGCAATGGCATGATAAATTTGACCAATTTGTCATTGCTAATGGTTTCTGTAGACACCCCAAAATTGCACGATTTTTTATAAATCTTGAAGGAGAGAAATAATTTATTGGAATTTTCAATTCTTTGCATTGGGTTTGAGATACTTAACCCATTTGAATCCAAAACGGAAAAGGAAAAGGCCCGAATTCAATCTTTTGTGCAAAGTCAAACTTTTTCCGGTTGAATTTTGTTGACTTTTGACCCCAGAAAATGAAATATTTTTTAAAGCCAGATTTCAAGATAATTTTTCCCGGTAATCAGGTTTTTAGCCATGTTATTGCATAAAAGAATTTTTTGAGATTTTAAATCTTGGCGAATACCTTGGTTTTAACATATTGAACCTTTTTTCCAGACCTGAAAAATCGGAATTTTGCCTAGAACTGGAAAGTTGACTTTTTATTCACTTGGAATTTGGGTCTGGAACTATTTTTAATGGATTCAAATGAGGGGGTGTTTGCTTATTTACATGTAATATCTTAAGTAAATGGAGATTAAAAAATACGAGGACATTTACTTAAACGATATTACATGTAAATAAGTATTGCCTGTGTTAAAATTCGGAAAAAAGGCTTTTTTCCTTGTATCCGGCAACTCAGGCCGGATACAAGTAGTCCTCTTTGTATCCGGTGACAAATACCGGATACAAGCAAGCTTTAGTGTATCCGGTATTATATACCGGATACCTTAAGGCCCTTGTGTATCCGGCCTGATATACCGGATACACAAGTTTTGCTCAAAATTAGGGTTTTCCGAGAGCTTTTCACTTTTACCATCATATCCCTCATTAAATGAGGGGAAATCTCAGGAATAGCCTTAGGGTTAAGGTTGGTGGGCTATAGACATTATGTTGTGTCTACCATTCTCACCAACCCTAACCCTAGCCTTTGCCTATAAATAGGAAGCTCCTCCTTAAGCAAATGGCCATTAACTCTTGTTTTGAATTCTCACCAAGAAGAACTCCAAGAGAAGAAGAAAACCGCTGCGGGATCGCGTCCAGAACCCAGGTAAGCCTCAAACTTTTCTTTTATTTTCTGTTTTTACATTTCTAGATCTAGATCTCTTCTTCTACCTTTCTGTAGAATAAGGCCTTCTTTGTGTGTGAAAATCCTTCCTCGGCTCAAAGTATCTCGAGACTCCCCCTAGCCGTAAGATGTGGAGGCGGGATCTAGGAGAAACGAGACTGGGGATTGACCCTAGTGCTAGAACCTATGTAGCATAAAGCCTTTTGATTGATTGTAAACCGTTTCATATTCAAAGTACTCTTGATTATCTTGAAGAACCGTGTTTAACGGGGAGAGAGAACAGAGGGAAACGATAATGGAACGGAACCCTAGGTTGTTTTAGAATCTTATTTTGATGAATATGTATGCATGTTACGTTGTTCTATTGATCTTTCTATTGATCTTGTATGGTTTTTCACACTTGCACATACATATCACTATTTTGGCGGGATAGGCTCACATTTGGGGATTTATTACATTCATTGTGATAAATCTCAAATAAATGGCCTCAATCAATTCTGGAATGTTTTCAAATGATTTTTCAAAGATTTGTGTTCATCTTGCACGAATGACACACACTTTATCACAATTTTGAGTTGGTTTTACTCAAAAAGGGCCTAACTGGACAGCACCTGTACCCTTACTTCGGACACTCATAACTTCATCGTCCGGATGAATTTTGGAGCGATTCTAGAACCATGGGAAAGGTGACGCTGTCTAGTTTATGTCCACCAAATTTCATAAATTTCTATCAAACGGATTTTTTACACCTCTCTGTCGAAGTTGATTGGATAGTTCAGGTTCAAATACAGAACTTGTCACTTCGACGGAGCGCTATGTGTTCGTTTTAAGTCTGATTTGAATGATTTTTGTTTCTGGCCACTCCTTTATGAGTTTATTTTCAAATTCAGTTGGTTTCATAATTTTTGGACTCCATTTGTATTATTGGTAGCCGATTTACTCAGAACTGCTCAATGGCACTTTTCTGGGTAAATCTGTGATCTTCGGGGCCTGTTCGGGAGATTGTATGAGGCTAGTTTCTTTTGAAAGATGGCCATACAGACTTCAATCACTCCAAATTTCGTGGATTTTTATGGAGTGGATTTTTCTATACAATTTCCCAAATTTGCCCACTTATCACTTTTTGATTATCCCAAACAGCAACTTTAAAGGAGCATAACTCCTAGGATTTTTATCGGAATGAAGTAAAATTTTGCATGAGACTTTTATTTACTGTAATCTTTCAAATGAATTTAGTTTGGTTCAATTTAAAATGGTATTTGAATGATTTCAAGACAAATGGCATTACTTTTCACCGAATTTTCCAGATTTGATTCAACTTGGTTTTTGAATAACTTGTGCTTTGATTTCCATCTTTTGAAATATTTCAGAAATGATATTGACATAAGAGAGGATCTAGAATCCATTTAGATCTTCATGTGAAAATATCATACATTGGTCCTTTTTCAAGGTTTTCTATGATTTTAGCAAGTTTTCTATTTTTGCATGAACATACACTTGGCAACCACTTCGTGTGGATGAATGGGAGTGCCTAACACCTTCCCCCGTTCATAATCTAATCCCCTTACCCATCTCTGGATTTGATTTTCAAGTAGGGTTATTTTTACCCTAGAATTTGCTTTTTAACCCTTTTTGCTTATTTTTGAATTCTTTGGTGTCCATTATCACCCCAAAATCATGAATGGTGGCGACTCTCCCATTTTTGCGTTGAGCCCGTGTGTTGACGGAGGGATGATCATTCCGGTGATTTTTCCATGTCTCACAGTTTCAGAACTACTGAAAGTGATAAGTGTATATATTATAGAACTAAAAGTGGAATTCATGTTATAACATGCTTATATGTTGATGACCTGTTAATTTTTGGTTCTAACTTAGGAATCATTAAAGAGACTAAGTTACTTCTTAGTGGTAATTTTGATATGAAGGATCTAGGCGAAGCCAAACGTTATACTTGGAATGAAAATAACTAGAACTAATTCTGGTATTTTCTTAGATCAATCTCATTACATCAAGAAAACTTTAAAGAAATATAACTATTATGAATGTAAACTTGTTTGCATTCCTTCTGATCCGAGTATACACTTGTATCCTAGTGATAAAGATTATGACATAATAAATCAAAAAGAGTATGCTAGTATGGTAGGTAGTTTAAGGTATGCTACAAACTATACTAGACGTAACATAGCATATGCTGTAGGTATACTTGGTAGATTTACTAGTAAACCTAACTCTGAACACTGGAATGTAGTTGATAGAGTTATGAAATTTCTTAAGAAAACAATGCATTATGGCATATGTTATTAGAGGTTTCCCGCTATCCTTGAAGGATACATCGATGTTGATTGGAACACACTTTTTGGTGATTCCAGGTCTACCACTGGCTATATATTCACATTGGGTGGTGGGGTTGTATCTTGGAAATCCAAGAAGCAGCAAATTATTGCAAAGTCCACTATGGAAGCTGAACTTATCGTTTTAGCTTCAGCTAGTAAGGAAGTAGGTTGGTTACATGATTTGATATCACAAATACCTGTATGGAATCAACAAATACCACCTGTCTTGATTCATTGTGATAGCACTGCTGCTATGGGTAGAGTGCATAATAAATATTATAATGGAAAGCCCAGATCTATTAGAAGGAAACACAGTACTGTGAGATCCTACTTGAGTAATGGTACCATAAATGTGGATTTTGTGAGGTCTGCCAAAACCATCACAGATCCATTAACAAAACCTCTAGCTAGATAAAAGATCTGGAATACATCGAGGGAGATGGGACTTAAGCCTGTAGAAATATAAATCATCTATGAGGATACCCAACCTAGGGACTGGAGATCCCAAGAACTAGGTTCAAAGGGAAAAACGAACCATAGAATGATTTGATTGTGACATATGCACCATATGATATCACAGTCCATCCCTATGGTGTAAGTGCATATAATCTCATAACGGATTAAGGTTGAGTTTTAACTCTTAATGAGATCGATAGCTCGTATGAGTGGAATGTAAAGTTATGAGAGCATCCTTGATAGATTCACCTATATGAGTTTGGAAGTAGGGCCGCTTCCTATGAGAATGGGCTAATTCTCTAGAATACTCATGAAAATGGGATCAAGCACAAGGCCGTAAGCTGCTAGCTTTTGAGCATTTATTTTGACACCTTGAATATTATGCGTGTGATGCAATTCCATGTATCCTCAAGTTGTCTTAGTTTAAGACTTGTTCACTTTGACACTAATACAGGAATGGCAAAAACATTAAATGAGGGTTCAAACCGTTGGCACCTTCATTATGCATAATATCCTATCTTTGCCCAGAGAAAATTTTATTTGTTTATTTGTTTTGTTTTTATTCAAATAAGTGGGGGATTGTTGGTGTATTTTAATGAAAATAAAATGAGAACGTGTACAAACCGTTTGGGAAACAGTACCTTTTTCTAACATTCGTTTTCCAACGGGTATCTTTATATCTTCTATAAATACCCTATTTTAGCAAAATACATTATTCTCTTGCAACCTAGCTAGTCCCGTTGTTATCTTCTTCAGAAACCCTAAAACTTCTCTTTTCATCTACACGATTCATCATTCTGTTAACTTTTTATTTGGGCAAAGAAAGGTTTTTTGTGTTATGCTTTGTCTTCCCAGTCAGTGCAGAACAGAGAGGAGAATCACAATTTGGCTGGGCTGTTGTATCTTGGAGACGTCGTGTTGTTGTGTCTGCTACACTAGGAATTTACTGCAGAGGCACGAAATGTCTTAAAGAGAGTGACATTGTCCGCGCCTCAACCCTACCGTACTATTCCTAATCTTGGTTAGTCAAGTTTATCTATTTGTAGCGGTCAAGGTACTCTTAATCTACAAGTTTTCTCCCATTATTTCTTACACTCTATGACCCGTTGATCCCTTTGGTCATCCATCTATAGATAGTCTCTGAGTTAGCCTCCACCACTACGTCCCTAAACCCCAATATATATTTTGGCTTTTGAAAGAAAAAAAACCTATATTTACTTATTCACACATGGTTATAAACCTCTTTCATGAATAAAAATTGCTTGTATCAACCAAAAAATTGGTTTTATTAGTGAAAAATTCTTCTAATTTGTAGCAAAATTTTTAGCTAAATAATAAAGTAATCATTATTTATATATTTACAATGAAACTTCAAGACTACCCAATAGAGGAAGTTAGTAGCTAGGGTTATTTTTGTTAGAATTTGTTTAATTTATTCTATTTAACTTGTTTTTTAGAAAATTTTGAACACTGTATATCCTGCTTTTGCAAGAGCAACATCGTGCTTTAACTTTATTATTTAGCTCAAAATTTTTAACACTATCATGCTTTACCTTTTTTTTATAACAGGTTGAAATCGCCTGCCGCAGCTAACCCTGCAGCATCCGTGGGATGTTGCCATGTGTAGCATCCCACGGATGCTGTTCATTTCACATTTCCCCATGGAAATATTGTTTCAGTTCACATTTCACATGTGGAAATGTGAACTAAACAGCATCTGTGGGATGCTACACATGGCAGCATCCCACGGATGCCGCAGGGTCTGCCGCAGCTTAATTGTGGCAAACGATTTCATTCCTGCCATTATTACCGGGTAAGGACGAAGCCACGTAGAGTTTCCCACCCTAAAATTATACAATAATAATGTCTACTTATAAGTATACAGTTTTGCCCCCTCTAAATTTTTAAATTTGCCCACTATCCTTTTAATCTTAACAATTAAACTTCCATTTTGTGTACTCTACCCACCTTAAATGAAAATCCTGGATACGCGGATCTATCAAGAGTAGGATCGTAAGTAGCTCGTCAAGATTCGGATTTATAGTATGAATGGTCTGTTTTAATTGTATTCAATGCTTGGTCATATCTAATCAACCTATCCTGAGAGAGCTAACAGTGATTAGTTCGACGTGGTCATGGCGTGTTTTTTCATTGAGTTAACGATAAGCTTGAAATCTAAATATGTTAAAGGCACTCAACATCCCCGGACCCCGCCTTTGAACAAAACCTCAACTAAGTGGGTTCACATGCATATTAGACGTACGCAAAAGTTAATAATGGCTAATTATTCAATAAATATAATAGTCATTTTAATTTTTAGGGGACATTTTAAAGAAAGAGGTTATTATTAGTTATAGGACATTGAAGTCTTTTAAACGACATTTTAAAGAAAAAGGTTATTGGTAATTAGAGGACATTGAAGTCTTTTAAATTTTGACATGAAGTGACGTACTAAAAAACTAAATACTAGATCGGGAATCTTTCAAATTTGCTTTACAATAACATAGATATTGTATTTTTCTTTAAAAAACAGAATTTCTTTTAATTTTTCATGTATTAATGTTTAAAATAGGCTGAGAGAGCCCGAATTCTTGGTGACAATTTCATAAAAGTCAGCAAACAACAGAAAAATTTGGTGTTAGTGTTTCAATGCGAATAAAGATTTTGTGGTTTCTAAAATTTTCAGCACCCATGGACTTATTGGCTTGTCCAAGAAAGGTGTAAGTAGGGGTGGCAATGGGATGGGTTAAATGGGTAACCTAGGACGGACCTGACCTTCATATATTAAAATATTATTTTAATATGTTTTAAATATTATTCTCATATATATTATATATAAAATATATTTTTTATTAATAAATACATTATTAACGGATATATTCTATTTAAAAAGAATTTTTTTTTTTGCATTTTATATACCAACAGAAACAAACCTACCCCATTACCAACTCGATAGGAGTAGGTTAAGATTTGGTATTAGTTAAACTCCTGTAAGGACGGTTTCAGGTTCACCAACACCTGCTCCGTTGCCATCCCTGGGTGCAAGTGGCTCCAAGTGAAATAATGTCTAGTTGGTCAACCATCGTCTTTTGAGGTCGACGTTCCAAAGATGTAGGTCATCCCAATTCCATTATAAAAGTGAGCCTAGACAGCCGTGCAATCTATTGAGACGTGAATTGGGATTTCATTTTGCATCCCACCCATAACCCGTAATAATGACAATTAATCTCCACTTCGATAGGCATGCTGAAGATTCTCCACAGCACGTTTCCTTCTTTTTTCTGTTTGTTGATGCTCGAAAAAATAATCTAATGGATAATTATCATGCTGTAAATAGTCTTCTTCAATACAACTGCGTCAAGTCCAAGAAAGGCCTAAATTTTTGCACAAAAAAATTTGTTACTTATCCGTAGTAACACTAACAGGGGTGCACGTGCAGTACTGCATATAGTAAAATAAAATACTTGGACATGTAAGGAGTACCAAAGTTGTTGAAGGGTATTTTTAGAAAGTGAAAAATGAAAAAAAAAAAAAAAAAGGTTTAGCACATGTAAGGAATACAAAGTGTAAAAAAGTGAAAAAATTCCTTTAATTAGGACAAGCAAGGGATAACAAATTGTTGAAGGAATCTTTTGGAAAGTAAAAAATAAAAAATAATAAAAGACAAATTTACCCACCTAAATTGTAAAACGCCTATATTTTTGGCACTTTTTCCAAGCATGTGTTATGTTTATATATTATAGATATAGATAGATGTAGACATCGCAAGCTTGTATTTGGGGTTAATCGAGTCACGTTGTTTGGGCCGGTTCACTCTGGTTGTGAAATGCCCTTAATGTGCATCTAGTACAAGTATCCACATTCAATTTACAAGTCTAATTCCATGTATTACAAGTCTTTAATCTGGATTTTCCAAGTCTAGGGGTTTACAAGTTTACAAAATGGATTTACAAGTTCCTGAACTAATTTTACAAGTTTACAAAATGGATTTAAAAGTCTCGTAGAATGGTTTACAAGTCAATAAAGCAGTTATTACAAGTGTTTGAAGTTGATTCACAAGTCTATTAACTAAGAGGGTGTTTGGTAACGTTTCCAAACACTGTTTTTCTGTTTTTAAAAACAAAAAACAAAAAAATTGTTTGGTTTTGATTGTTGCCAAACCGTTTTTTAGAAAAACGGTTGAAAAACAACCCTGTTTTGAAAAACTACCCTGTTTTCAGAAACCAAAAATTTCGGTTTCTAAAAATGCCGAACTGTTTTTTTCTTCAATGGAATTTTTGTAATAATTTTTTTTTCTTCGATACTTCTCATTACTCTTTTTCTCACAAAACTCATCATCCTCGCAAGCACGACGAAGCATCCAGGTGAAACTGAAGATGCAGACATTAAAGGTGTTATTTTTCTGAGAAAATTAATTTTTAGTGGTGCTTTATCAACTTATTTAAGATTTAGTCAACAAAGTTTTCAATTTTAACTTTTAGTGCACCTTTATCAAAATAATTAATTTTTAGTACCATTTTACTATTACAAATCCGATATTCCAAGAATACCCTTATATCACTTATCCAAATGACTTGTACAAGCTAATTTATTGACTTGTACAAGTCATTTTATTGCTTGTATAAGTCTAAAATGACTTGTACAAGTCCCGGAAGTAAGTTGTATAAGAATATTTTTGGAAGAATTTACATGCAATAGTGAAATAGCATTAAAAATTAATTATTTTGATAAATGTGCACTAAATGTTAAAACTCAAAAATTTGCTGACTAAATCTTAAATAATTTGATAAAGTACCACTAAAAATTAATTTTCCCTATTTTTCTCAATATAAGACCTTTTCAAAGCTCTCGTCTCTTTACTGTTGTTTCGTTTTTGAATTTATTCTGTAAACCCCAATCTAGATTAGGGTTTCTGTAGAAGCAAGTTGGGCTTCTAATGTACCCTCTAGGGTTTCTGTAGGAGGAAGGGTTTTTGCTATTTTCGACTCCATTGAGTATTCACAAGATCAAGAATTCTGCTTAAGATTTTCCTTGTCTTCGCCTCTTCCTCTCGTTTTCTCGGAAAATTTTGGTGCGAGAAACAGAAAATGGGATTTCCGCAAGATTTAAAATTTTTGGACAAGAATGTCAGAAGGGAAATATTGAGAAGAGAGGGAGACGATGAAGGAACGATGAAGCTTTCAGATTTTGAAAATGGAGGGAAAACAAATTGCTTCGAATTGGCTTTTTCCTCTTGAAATTGAAATTGAGTGGGAAAGATAGCGAGCAATAGAATTGTTCTTCGTGGTTTTGGTTTCAGTTTGAAATTAAATATGTGTCCTTCTCAAAGAGATAAAGTTCAAGACCTAGTTGGATGTTGGACGCTTACCCAAACCTCATTGCCACACGGCTTTTAAGAGTTTGTTTATCTTTTTAATAGTTCTAGACCTAGTTGAACGCTATAACTGATTCATACACAATGAAGTCGTTCACGTTAATCAATTTTTGTTATTTTTGAAATATTTTTATATACCCAATTAACGACAAAAGAATTATCTTTAATACAATCTTTTTAGATTATCTCTGCATGATATTTGTTAATTTTGAAAACTTGAATCGTTTTTTTTATCAATTGTTATCAAACGGGTTTCTTATCACCTATTTTCAAAAACTCAAAAAACAACAATTGTTACCAAACGGTTTTCAGATTGTTTCTAAAAAAAACGTTACCAAACGGCCTCTAAGTTTATAAATCCTTAAATTGGAATTGGGATGAACAATTATAAAATTCCTATTTGGTGAAAGATAAGGAATTAGAATAAGAATCCTTATCCAATTTCCTAGAATTGAGTTTTAGCCTACTATAAGAAATTGCAATTCTTTACTCTTCCTTCTATTTTTTATAATTCCACGTCTAAGAATTAGGAGCAGTCCATAACATCTTCCAATGAGATTGAACAATACACCATCTACTATCACCACTGTCACAACTATGACAGCTCTACTACCGCCACTACCATATATACCATTATTACCACCACCATAGCATCACCACAACAATCACTGTTATTACTACATCGTAACCACTACAAGCACCACCACCATCACAAAACCACCACTACAAACATCACCAACACCACCAAACCACTACCACTGCTATCGCCATTGTTACGACCCCATCAACTCCACTATCATCATCACTTTCGTTGCCACAACGGCCATTACCATCACAAAACCACCACAACAATCACCATTTCTACATACACCATTACTACCACAATAACTATTATGCCCATTGTCGTTGTCGTTGTTGCTAATATCGCCGCTATTGCCACCTCCACCACCACTGCCACCATCTCCACCGTCGCCACCTCCACTATTGCTGCTGCCGATGCCACCACCTCCACCACCACGGCCACCTATTTTTTTTGCTAATTTTTTATACAAATTTATTTGTGACAAACAAATATTGGAATTTGACTTATAATGGAATCAAAACAAAACAAAAGAATTTAAATTCAAAGAATCCGAACTGAAAAGTATCATTAGCCAAGATTGAGTGACTGAATCTGAATCATGTTTGAAAAGTATCACTAAAAACAATTTTCCCTAAAAAAAATCACCTTTTTTCGGTCAGTTTAACAAAAGTGGGTTTCCGGGTTAGGTTTGAAACCGACCCAGGTTCCACCCTCCATGCGGCCGCATTATCCGGGACCTTTCAATTTCCGTTGCTTGACCAACGGGTGTCCGTTGGAAAATCTGGGACGAGCGTGCGCACGCATTCCCTGTCTCTGTTTCTGTCTCTCTTCAGACAGAAGCCTTTTTTTTTTCTGACATTAGCTTCCTTACAAGGTAGGTCGAGCGCAATACTTCCTTTTCTGTCTTTTTCTTATTGTGATCTCGTCCTACCGTGATTGTTTCCCCGTCTGTGGCCTGATCTGATCTTCCCTACGTGGAATCAATGGAATCAATGGTTTATGTTTATATTTTCAATAATTGCCTCTTCTATCATCCTGCATTGTGAATTTGATCAAATTATTGCGAGCTTTGTTGGCCTTGCTTGTTGATCCCCAGGAATGTGATTTAAAAATCAGAGATGGTTACGCGAAACGCAGACTCTTCCCAGGTAAACAACGGAGAACTTGATTCAAACGATGATGTACTTGCAGCTCTATTTTATGTTTCTATTGTTGTTTAAATGTTGAAATTGCTTTTCGTAATTATTATACATTAATGAGGATAATGGGGTGCTTGAAAGCAAGAGAATGGTGTGATCCGTGACAGAAAAAGAAAATGTCTGGTTTTTAGGCATTGCAGGGGGATGGAGCTTTGATGTGCGAGCTCCCTGGACCTGCTGATCAGCCTCGTTCTCGTGCTGGCAATATGGTAATTGATCTTTTTGGCATATGGTTATGACCTGTTGTTACTGAATTTGCATTGGCAATTATAATCATTTATTAAAATAAAATTGGTCGTTTTTCCCTTCTCAATGCGGTGCTAGTATTTGCAGACGTGTTACTTGTTCATAACCCCTAATTATGCTGTTTTCATTTTTTTCATTTATTTAATTTTACCTGTTCACAAGGATGTGATATTCTGGTACATTACAACTTATGATTCCAATGAGTGCCTTTAGTATGGTGGAACATCGTTTTGAATTTAAAAGAAGGCACAGGCCTATTACCAAGATCCTTATATTTTTGGAGATCTCGAAATTATAGTTACCATTTGGAGTGAATTAATTTCATGTAGTATTGGTGCATAATGGGGCCAAGAACAATATGGAAATTTGTACAAGTATGAACTATGCCTCACGTGCCTTCAATTATCCAATAATGTTATGAAATTGGGCAATTGCCCTTCTGTTCACGATTATGTGATCAGTATACCAAGTTTGGTCTTATTTTTGCACACTTTCTCACTTGAAATTCTAAATGACATCCTTATTGTCTCACAGGTTTTTAAGAGTGGACCACTTTATATATCATCCAAAGGTATGATTTAGTTCATTATGGATAATTCACTTTTTTGTGTCAAACGATAGTTGCATTTATATTGTCTATAGATGCTAGTTACTTTCTATATTGTCTATAGAATCTTGTTTCTTTGACACGTCTTTCCATTGTATCCTGTGAATATATTTTCCTTCCCTCAAAATGTCATTATATGGGCTGCCTTTTTGTTTGCATATAAAATTTGAAGTTTGAACTCATTGGCTGTTGCATAAGAAGCTTTGGTACAATCTCCGGCCATACGATGAGAAGTTTTAGCATAGCCAGATTTTGATCTTTTGATAGCTGTTTGTTTATTTTCTTGGGTTAGAATCCTAAAATAGTTTTTTATTTATGTTATAATTTCCACACATCAACAAGATGAATTCAAGAATTTTTTGATGTGACTGTAATCCTTTCGTTAATTAGGGGCAAACTTCAACATTTGATACCATGTGCATCGCTGATAGTTTGATACTAAGTCTTGTAAGTTTCCATCAAATAAAAATGCATTCTTACAAAAATGATTGGGAATTTGGAACTCAGTTTTTTCTTGATGCCGTTTGACATCAAACAATAGCTGGTTAGCTCCTTCATTTAGTTTAATCTTGACATTTTGTATAAATAAAATTCTTATATAATGAATATCATAATCCTTTAACCTTATTTATCAGTCAAATACTGTTAAATAGCACAAAACTGTGTATTTGATGGGAATCCTTCTTACATATACGGTTACATATCAACAGATGGAACTGAAATGATTCTATCAAAACTTGAATCATGGTTTGAGGCTTTGAGCAGCATGGCAACTCCAATGAGGCAGATCTCAGTGGATGTATTATTAGCCTTGCCATTTTTGGGTGTCACTTAGATGATTGATTATAACTTTTCAAGTGCTTTAAGTTGTGCAGATGGCGTTGAAAGTAGCGCCCTGGGAAATTTGTGAAATACATTTAGTAGACCATCATACGACAGATATCAAGAGATCGGCGATCATATTTACTCAATGGGCCATTATTCACGAGGGGTCAGTGAGGTGGATAACTTGGTAAAGGATCCATTGAGGATATTTTTTCACTTGGATGGTTAGTAGAGAAGTTCAAATAGAGAAGGACAACTTTTATGGTTTTTACTAGTCTAGAAAAATAATATGATTAAGTACTTAGAGATATGATTTGGGTTTTATGATGAAAACGAGTATGAAGAAAATACGCTATTACAATTAAGGAATAAATGTACAAGGGAGTGTTCACTATTTTTGGAATAGTTGGTTTGGGGGCAAATGACACTGTTAGGACAAATGATATTCTGCAAAATGAAAAACCAGAATTGTGTAGTGATACTCTAGAATCAAAAGGTTCAAAATAAGCAAGACTAAGTATATGGAATGCAACTTAAGTATGAATGGTAACCGAGGCAGAATAACAGCAAGAATTGAGAATTCTGAGATTATTAAAAGTAGTTGCTTCTATTGTGTTCCATAAAAAGGGGATATGATGACAATGTCGTACATAGAATTGAGATTGGATACCATAAGCAGAGACTAGAGAGACACCTCTAGAGCTTTATATGATTACTGTATATTGCTCAAGAAAAAGGGCAAATTATAAGATAATTACTATGCTTGATATGATATATAGACCAGAGTATTAGTCAACAAAGATCTTCATAATGCGCGTATATTGAGATAAGGATGTTTGGATAGATGTGTGGAAAGACTAGAAAAGACAGGCAAGAAACATATATGATGTTTAGAAATGTTCCAATCGGCAAGGTTTAAAGTATCAATTTTGTATTGGGTAGTGCCTGCCTCAGAAACCAATATGTATTCTAATTTATCAGTGTGTTGGTTATCAACTGAAAGTATTACAAAATAGAGACAATTTAAATAGTGTTGGCCAATACCTTTACCAACATTTTCATTTTAGTTATCCTCAAAGCCGGGGCTTTAAAACTTGCCAATAAGAGATAAGATAATGACAAGTTGGTTAAGAATTAAGATAGTTTGGATATGTCAAATGAAGACATCAAGAGGCACTTATGAGAAGATGTGGAATATGAAGATTGAATGATCTAAAAAGGCTAGGGGAAGACCAAAAAAGGACTTGGATAGAATTTGTTAGAATTTGAAAATGACCTGAATATATTGATTATTTGGTTAAAATTGGGATGAAGGAATATGATTAGTTTTGTTGACCCTTACTAGTTGGGATAAGGCATCTTGTTGCCGTTTGTTATTAACCATAGGATCTAATTTTGAGTATTGTCAACCCCTAGGATCAAAGCTGAAAGAAAGTTCTATTTTAGGTGAATATATGACTCTAATTCCTTAATATTTGTGTTTTCCATTTTTTTTCTTCGCAAAAAGGGTATAGAAAGGGGTAAACCAGTATTCATATCATATGATGACTGAAATACAAACTTGATATTTGAAAATCATTAAATTAATAAAGTTTTGGGTATGGAAAATATTTAAAATATAAGAAGTGTTGTGCGTTGGGTACAAGTATGTTCAATATTATAGAGAGCAGAATTGGGTTAGTAAAATATTGGTAATATAGATTGAACAAGAAATGATTTATATAAGTAAAAAAAGATAGAAATAAAATATGCTTGAATAAACAAATTGACAATAGGATGAAAATGACTATTAATGAAATCTTTAGCTAAATTTTTATCTAGAATTTGTTGTGCTTATTTAAGTTGGTATTATGAGTTGGCAAAATGGTTCTTCATCTTTTTATTTGGGAACTAAATTTATGTAATTTATTGATGAATTAATAAAATAACTTGATTGCTTCATTATCATTTATCAATCTTCATGGTAAGAAACTTTTTTCTTGTGTTTAATTATTTTTAATGTCAGTGATAGTTTTTTTCATAAGGTAGACACTTTTTCTTGCACAAAAAACAGACCTTTACATTTGAAAATGACATAATAATATTTTATGGCAAAATTGACCTACAATCTGATGGTATGTGATGAATTTTACAATCTTTAAGGGCAAATGGATTTTATAACATTTAAGGGCAAACAGCGTAGTCGTGTAATTCATATCTTATTCAACTTTCTTTCCCTTTGCATTCTTAAAACTTGAAAGAAATGTTAAATAACCCTACAATATTGAATCTTGCCTCATATCTTTTCTTTTGCCATTTGATTTTGATTGAACTATATCTAAAACTGTCCTTATCTTCTTCTTCATTTTTTTTTGATAAATTAAAAAAAAATAAAACCAGTGACTTTTCCACCTATGTGCTATATCTATAGCAAAAGTAGTGGTTATGATAATCAACAATAAAGCTTTATTCCATTTATTTGTTTTTGCTAGCATGAGTCTTGCTATACATTCCAACCTGTAAGAAACCATATCCTTAGTTATGTAAGTCAAATAATTTCTAACCAACTCCATTTATATCATATTTGGTTATCCTCTAGACCTTCTGGATCTTTCACCTTGCCTGATCTTGAAACTTTTTGTAGTTACCGTCTTAGGTGTTGCAGAAATCATGAATGAGATGGCAAAAAAGGAAAAATGGAGAAACAACTAAAACAATAATCACAAATTGGAAGAAATAGCTGAGAATTTCCTTTGCCTTTTGAGCTTATTAAGGTTGTTGGTGAAAATATGAAAAGCAGTCCACAAGAAAGCTTTGAATTTTGGAGGAGCAGGAGTGTTTCAAAGGAACATTTGGGGGGGGAGGAGGAGGATCCGAATTTCCAGGCATAGAACAAAAGTGCAGAAGAAGGAATTAAAACTAGACGAACCAAGTGAGGAGAGAGTCCAAACACAAATGTTCGGTTAGAAGACTTGAGAGTTACAGCACTTTGCTCCTTCAAAAGAGCTCCTAGCTCCTCAATCTCACCAAAATACTAGAGCCATTTTCCTTTGGCTTTGCTAATATATGGTTGCAGGATAAATCCTTTCAAGTAGTTGCTGAGAAATGGTGGAAAGAGATACTTGAGGACAAACCTAGGTGGAAAGGCTTATTTTATATGAAAAATCTAAAAGCTTTGAGAGAGAAAATTGAAGGTGAAACTGTAAAGTTTTGGATGTATCACCACTAAAGGTCCATTATAGAAAGGGTCAAGAATTTAGATTGCTTAGGGGGAGGGCTGGTAGAGCCAGAGTTGACCTTGAGGAAAGCTTCAAAATTGAAATTGGAGGGACTGAATTGGCTAGAGGAAATTAATTGGAGACAAAGTCAATGGTATTGTGGCTTACGGAGGGTGATGGAAATACCAAGTTATTTCTCAAAGTAGCCATTGGAATAAGGAAGAGAAGTGCAAGAAGTAGAGTGATGGTGGAAGGCAAGTTGGTCGAGGAAGAGTCGGAGATCTTGAGGTGTTTTATGTCCTTTTATGACACATGATACACCTTAGAGGAGTCATTGTATTTTGATTTGGATAGGATAGATTGTCTCAAGTTAGGTGAGGCATATTGCTCATGGCTAGAACAAGAGTTGAGGAGGAGGAAATTAGGTTGGCAGTGTGGCATTTACGAAATGGAAGGCCTATGCCTATATGGATTTGCCATTGAATTCTTCCAAGAATGTTTGGAGATTGTGTGGGGAGATATCATTGCAGTGTTTGAGGAGTTCCATACCCATGGTATTATTAATAAAATCACCAATGTGACCTTCTTGAGCATTCTTCCTAAATGTCAAGGTATGGCAAAGATCAGGGATTTCCATTATATTGGCCTAACGACTAGCTTGTAGATGATTGTTGCTAAGGTGATATCTTTATGAATGCGGGTGGTGTTTGGTAGAGTTGGAAACGGGTTGGGTTTGGGTGAGGTCATAATCGGGTTGTGGTTAATCGGTTCGGGTCGGGTTGAACCCGATTAATGGCGGGTTGGAAAAACCCCAACCCGCCAACCCCAATTATATATTTTTTGAGAATAGGGTTGGGTGCTTAATCGGTTCGGGTTGTGCTGGTTTTGGGTCGGGTCATAATAGGGTTGGGGGTTGATCGGGTCGTGTCGGATCACTTTTAACCAATTTCTTTTTTAATCGGCTAACCCGTCAGGTTACTGGGTTATAATCGGGTTGGGAAAACCCCAACCCAATTAATATACGGGTCAACCCAAACCCGTTTAAATCGGGTCGGTTTGGCTTGACCGGTCGGGAAAGTCCATATTTCCTTTAAGGAAGAATAAAAAAATGGATGTCACTAAAGTGCTACTTTTTATTTTTATTTTTTATTTTTATCCGTAATCCACATCTGAACATTTGGTTCCATCTTAATGTCCACTTATTGGATAATTGACAAGAATGATGCAATTGGTTTCAACTCAAAATGGAACATAGGTATTTAAAAAAAAAAAAGAGAAAAAAATTCCTCCAAGTCACCATCTGGCCAAGGCAAAATAATAGATTTCACTTCCAAATAATAAAAAAGAATTGAAAAACCCAAAAACGAACTGCCAAAAACTTATGCATAGTAAGGGCCAACACTACTCAACAAGTATAACCTCCACAATGACTTTGGGGAAGAGAAAGTTTCTACACATCCACAATTAATCTATCTGCAAGTTCATTGTTGGACTAGGCACATGTATGGAGGAGATGTTTAATCTGTCTATTTTAGCGGAACTTGTTCCCCTTTTCAACCTAATATTTGATGCCACTCCCAAGTTGTTGACTAAAACAACAGATTTGACACCCCTGTTAAGGGTTTTGTAAGTAGATCACTTGGATGTCTACCCTACTTGGTGGAAATAATCTGCCATCAATGAATTTCCCTCTTCTTGCTAAACCTGCATAGTTGTTTCATTAGTTGAAAATTTCAACCCTAAACTACCTGTTGCTTGAGGCTTGCCTATGTTGGACCACCTTATGAAGGTGGTACTTGTTTACCTTCCCAACTCCACTGTAAATAAAGTTCTATAAGAGTAAGGTTCACAATTGTCTATTGGTGTAAGCTTATTGTTATTGCAAACCTTTGGCCTAACCATTACTAGTCCTTGCATTATTTAACTCTCTTACATATGTAAATTATTGTTGCATTTGACTGGTAGTTCTTTCATTCTGTACCTCGAATTAGTTATTAGTTATTTTGGAATTGTAATTTATTGCCTTTTCTACATCAATAAATGCCATATTGGAGGTCCTTTGGTTTATCCATTACATTGTGAGAAATATGACATAAATAGTATATCTCCGTTTTGTTTTGTCGATGCATTTTATTTTATTATTTTTCTTATATTTTTGGGATCTGTAGAAATTATCACCTACATTGTATGGACTTGGGTAGGGGTATGTTTCTAAATCTGTCTAATGGCCATATCTTAGGTATGAAGATTTGATTAAGAAGGGATTGCCTCTTAGGCTTTAATACATGGAAATATCATTCATTGGGAAATGAAAATATGGTTTTTACATAGACACTAGCTAGATACGTGTCCATTATCTATATTAAGTAAAGATAATGTTCAGTTCTAAAAGAAAGCAATTATCAACCTGATAAGTCGATGCGGAAGTTCTTTATAGCAGTATAGCATACTGAACAAGTACAACTGAAATAATGCTGGTTTCATTATGAATCTATGATAATAGCTTTGGTGCATTTCAAATCTAACAACAATTTCATTTGGAACTAGAAGTGTTGGACACTTAATTCATGCCTCTATCCATCTTATGTTATGTCAAACATTCTCTGGTGAAAGATCCAGGTTTTACAGATACTTTTTTCTTCACTCACTCATCTCATTGCAATGGCAGTATCTTATCTTAATAGTTAATTCAAGCTATATGATTGATTGCATTGTAAGAAACTGCGAAATTATGTTAGAGTGAGAGTTTAGGCTTCTATTGTAACTGCTATTTGTCTGTTTTTTCTGATTGATCGCATCCCATTTCTCATGAGATATGTGAGTTCTTCTATACTTTTTCATATCTTCTCATTTTAATACAAGCTTTCATACGTGATTCAGAAAAAAAGAAGAAGAAGAAGCTATATGATATATAAATCATATATATCAGCAGCTGTAGTGATAGCATTCAATCATTCAATCTTTTGTGATTTTGATATGAAGCTATCTTGTTCCCTATATGTTTCTTTTAATTGTATATAATGCGATAATTTCCCCCCTCTCTAGAATGACATAAAGTATCTTTAGATGCTGGGTTAGTAGCTTAAAATACATCCTCTTTTCTATGGTGAGTATTGTGGCCTTATCGAACGTTATTAAGTTGTTATTTCTTAATGTACAGGAATAGGATGGACCTCATGGAAGAAAAGGTGGTTTATTCTTACACGTACCTCGTTGGTCTTCTTTAGAAGTGATCCAGTAAGCATGTATTTTATCTTGAATTTAAATTGGTAATTTTTATTTTAATGTTGTAGGTCCTTATAAAAATGACTAGACTTGTTAGAGTTTCCATTCAAAAGAGAGCATTCATTAACCAAAATCTTGTTTGCATGCAAAGAATATTAAAATTTATTAGCAGTAGAGTCATAGTTGGCTATTTATGACTGAGTCTATTGATTTGCCTAAAGCTACCACTACAAAGTAGGTTTTGGATTGGGTTAAGTGTTAACCACACTTCATCTCCAAAATAAACAACTTAAATTTGAGTTGAACTTCTTAAGCTATTGGCTGGTTGTACCCTACCTTCTTATTAATAAATACATATATTTTATAATCATCATCAACATAAGCCTGTTCCCACCAAAGTGGGTTTAGCTACACGAATCTTGTCTCTCGTCCCACTCTAAAAAAAAAAAAAATCTTTAGTTAATTTATGTTTATTTGAGTCTTATTTTATTAGCTCCATCCATATCTTTTTAGGTCTTCCTCTTGATCTCTTAGGCCCTTTAATATGTATCCTTGCACACCTTATTATAGGTGAATTTCTAGGTCTCTGCTTTACATGTCCAAACCACCTTAATCTACTTTCCTCAAATGTTTCCATGATACATGCTGTGGCAAATCACTTTCTAATATCTTTATTTCTTACTTTAGCTTTTATAATTTTGTCATATGTCCATCTTAGCATTCCCATCTCAATAACACTCATCTTTTAGAATTGTTTTTTGTTTGTCGCCTAACATGTTATACTATACAAGATAGCTGATCTAATTGCTATCTTATAAAATTTAACCTTTAAGTGGAACATGCTTATCTTACAATAACCTAGAAGCACCCCTCCAGATAAGCTAACTAGCTCTTATCCTACGTGCTACATCTTCATCAATTCTTCATCTTTTCATACTACTGACCCAATATATTTGAATTTATAGCTTAAAGGGATATCTTGATTGTCAATTTTAATAATTTCATTAGTTATGATATTATTTGTATTGAAAAGGCATTTCATATATCCACCGCTCGCTTGCTGTTTGCAACTGAGGTCGTCGTCGAGGTGTTTCAAGTCTCACTCATTGCTCCAAGGTTGTTGAGGTCATCGTTGTCAACAATGACTCATTTCTTTAAGGTTGCCATCGTTCGTTGTCCAAGGATTTAAATCTTGGACTCGGACTCGGTATTGCCCTTGGGCGATACCGAGTGGTATCGCCTGAGTTAGGGCGAGTTGCCCAATTAATTCGAAAAAATTAATAAAAAAATCTGAAAAAATGCAGAAAAATACTAAAAATTAATCTAAAACTATACATGGGTAATAGGAGTTAAAATTATCAACATAGGCTTAAGAAATGACATATAGAATACAAAACGAATCACTGATGAGCTATTTAATCATTAAATGTCATATAAAAATCTAAGACTTATATTTTTAAGTTGTCAACATTTAACATAACGTTGGAAACTTGCAATAAACAAGTAAACATACTAAACAACATATCCAAAAAAAGTTATGACTAACCTCATCACCATCCCCACCAACTACTGGCTGAGTCACTACCCCCTTCTCCACCTTCATCAGCATCCTTTTGTTGATATGTATAATGAACTGGATTTGACCCACTCTCTGGGAAAAAAAATGACACAAACTCCTCTCCCTGTGGATGTCCAGACTTGATCGACTCTATATAATCATAATATCCTGAAGTTCGGACCCCGGAATTACTGCTAGAATGAGGATGATGTGACCCTGATCCATATGGATTATCTCCTCCCTGATGATCATGATATCCAACTGCACTACCACTGGAGTCTAACGATGGTTGCGGCTGCAATGGAGGATACGGTCCTGGTCCATACGGATAAAACTGTGGATAGTCATGTGCATATGGAGGATGATGTGTCGACCCTGGATAATCTCCAAAGCCCAAGTTGCCAAACCTATGTTGCAACTCATCATGAGGATAACTGTCAGGTGGCAAGATCTCATCATTATCACGCCATACAGACTTCCCCTTATCCCTTTGACTCTGACTATGTGAACTAGAATCACGTCCGCATCGTTGATATGGCACATGATGCTATGCCGCTTGATATGCATCTGCCTCCTCCACAGTCAAAGGTATACGCTCACTAGCACCACCACCACCACCACCTCCATTACCATCATTAGATGGAGATGTGGATCCTCCTCCTGCACTAGTAGCACTGCCACTATTGGTACCAGAGCCTGAGTCATGCTCGTCATCATCCTTATCCTCATCTATTTGTCTAGTACGTGCTGCATCCTCATGCTCCTCATCATCGCTATCAACTGAAATGGCATCAGATCGACGCCGATCTCTGTTTCCCTCATCATCTGACTGCATCCAATCATTTTGTACACTATCCAACAGTGCAACTTCTTGTTCCCTTGTCCACTCATCAAGCACATCATCCTCCTCAAAAATCACATTCAGGTCTACTGGATTGTAGTATGCGCCATCATGATCTCTCATCTGTAGATTTCGCACCTTCAATCTCAAATTATAGTGCACAAACACTAGTTCATGTAATTTCTTTGCCTTCAACCGGTTTCGAGCTTTAGTGTGGATTGCTTGAAACGTCTTCCAATTACGCTCACATCCAGATGAAGAGCACACCGCACTTAATACTTTTAATGCAATTGATCTCAAGTGGGGTGCTTGTGAGCCGTAGTTATTCCACCAAGAACCTACAAATATCAAAATACACATAAATTATAAATATAAGTGATAGTAAATACAATAAGATTCATTGGATTCATTAGAGTCCCCTACTCCCCGCACTTACATGGAAGGTCTCTTTCTCGTTGGTTGATAACTATGGCATCCCCAAAGCGTCCGACTGCATCTTCATAATCTCTAATCTATTAAATCAAGAAAAAAACATTTATTTAATTGAATGTTGTGACCATCATACGAATTAGTAATCTTTTGATAAGATGTTAACAACAAATAATACCTCATTCTCGGCTTTTGTTGCTCGATTCATGTCTGGTTCCAATCTCTCAATCATGTGCATTAAGCCTTCCCTAATCTCTTGGTGTGCAGTCATGTCGTATTTATACTGAAAAGCCGGATTAAGGAAGTACGCTACGTATACAAAAAATTCATATTTCATATGAATACAGTATTAGTCTATTACTATTAGACATTATAGTAATATAATGTCTTATTAAATATTGGAACAAAGTTAACAACAAATAATACCTGCAGCGTGGATATCCTGATGCAATTGCTTATTCCATTTGTTATCAATGATCTTCCAAAAAGTTTTATAATGTTTCACTGAATTTTGCAATGCCAATTTAGCTCTATTGATTGCTTCGTATAAGATGGGCATGGTTGGCTTCTTGTCCTGATCCAATAATTTCAAAACTTTTGCTAATGGCTCCATGACTTGAACTGCAAATTCAATCTTCTTTCAAGTGTCCTTTTGTAAGACAATGTCAACAACTTCCTTTGCCTCAGCCTTTTCGCCTTTGTTGAGCACACAGAATTCTCAACGTCATGCCATTCATCAGATACAAATAACTGCTTCAAATTCTTTCGATACCGATAAAGAGACTCCATAGCTATGTACTTTGTACAAAATCTTGTAATCCCAGGTCTCAACAACTCTCGGCCTTCAGTGAACTTTGCTTTCATTAAATTAACCAACCTTGCACTATTGTAGATGAAGGAGGTTATCTTCTTCCCTAGCACAAGTCCATCTGCAACCTTGTCCACTTTTGCAATGTCCTCCAACATCAAGTCAATAGTATGGGCAGCACATGGAGTCTAATACAAATGCTTCCTCTTCTCCATCAATAATTTTCCAGCTGATTTATAGGAAGATTCATTATCACTGACAACCTATTAGAAATCAGGAGCGAAATACACAATTATTATGTTATCAAAATATCAATTTAGCAATTTGTAATGAATTGTAAAGACAATTAAATGAAATATACCTGAACAACATTCTCCTCCCCTACTTCTTCAACCATGTCATCTATTAACTGAAATATAAATTCTTTTGTCTTTTTCTGGTTTGACACGTCTATACTCTTCATAAACATCATGTGTCGATCACAATACATGAGAAAATTTATTATGTTCGCTCGAGTACGTGATGACCAACCATCACACATAATCGTAACTCCCCAAGTCTTCCACTTTCTTTTCTATTCATTTATATATTCGTTGATTTCAACAACCTCCTCCCTCAGGTACTTTCCACTCATCTGTGCTGGTGTAGGCCCCCTAACACCAAGCCCTGCCTGTGCAACAACATCAAGCATACTCTGGAAATATGGAGTGCTAGCGGCATTGAAAGGGATGGCATTATATGTAAAGAACTTCTTACACGCTCTCCCAACCCTTTGTATCCATTTTGTGCTAAGTACGTCTTTTAGTCTTTTTTGCTTTCCATCACGTGATGGATACAAATAAGGATCCATGCTCCTCAACTGATCTCCTCTATGTGCAGGCATAGATGGCATGGTACTCTCTCTGTGCCTCTGGGAGCCTCCCCCTCCCTCCCTTGTGCTACTACTACGTGCATGACCGAACTCAACTCCTCTTTTACGTCCAGTCCCAGATCCCCCCTACATCAAACTGAGAAGGCCGTACTGATACAGAATGGCGCCTTAAGTCATCCATCTGCATAGTCTCTATACTCTGACGTCGAGCAAACTCTATCTGCTCTCTCTCCCACTGCTCCATGTCATCATCACTATCAATGTCACCACTCCTACCAATACTGGACCCACGGCCGAATATAGCTTCCTCATTTAAAGTATCTAACAAATTCTCCTTATCCCTCAATGTCTTCTCCTTCGTACTTTTCCCAGTCCTCAAATGTTGTTGCATCGCCCGCATTATCTCATCTGAGACTTTTGTACACCCAGCTACGTCACCCTTCTTATGTGCTAAGTGCTCCTTCAGTCTAGTCACACCTCCCCACATATCTCGTCCATAGTAGTTGCACATAACATGTCTCGAATTACCTCCAATAATCGTGCCATGTTGCCACCTAACATCCCGATCACGTGGCATGATTAAACCTAATAAAAATGATACAGATTAGAATATAAAATCAATCATACAAACAATGTATAGTTTATAGATAATTAGACATTAATTATTAAATAAGATAATACAATAGCTAACAATTAACTTAAAAATAAAGTATAGAATATACTTTATGAAACAAAGTATGGATTTTTAAAACCAGAAATAGCTTAAAAAATATAAATACATACTTAAGAAACAAACTATAGTTATTTGTGAAAATTCAATAATATAATTACACAAATATTTTAAATATAAGTATAATTTATTCTTATTAAATCAATTAATACAATAAATAATATAATTTTATTTTTGCAAAATTAACGGAATGACATACAAGTTCATATGAAGTGATTTACGTGTCTATGAAGTGAATACATGTAGAGGAAAACAAAAAAAAAAAAGAAATTTTAAAAAATTTTCGGAATAGGAAAAACCCCCAATTTTCACCCTCTGATTTGTCACCAATCCAAGTGTTTTTTGCAAAAACTTTGAATCTAATAGTCTCTACTAGGTTCTAAGATGATTTTAAGACAAAAATAATGAGTTAAAATCAATTGTAGAAGAAGAAATCACCTTTCTTGCAAATCTCCAAAAATCTGTCAACTTTCCTCCAAATCTTCAGATCTGCAACAATGAAGGCCTGATTTGCGTTTTGGTTGTTATAGGATTGTAGAATAGGTCAAGAAATGGAGGGCGGTGCAAGGATTTGAAGGTTGGAGATTTCTAGAAGGAGATACGAGCTCGGGACTGCAAAAAAAATGGTGCCCCGAGTTCGTCAGGGGCTTTTTAAGCCCCTGTTGCGAGTTCTCGCCCACGACGTCTCGGTATCGCCCGAGACGTCTCGGTCTCGGTGAGAACTCGCCGAAACTTATGTTTTTTAAACATCGGGACTCGGTATCGACTCGTCCAGAGCCGATACCGAGTCAACTCGACCGATACTACTCGGTATCGGCCGAGTTTTAAAACGTTGTCGTTGTCCCAAGTTTGGCCTCTGGGGTCGTCATCGCTCGCTCATCCAAGGTTGTTTGGCCTTTGAAGGTCGTCATCATTGCTTCCTCCTCCAAGGTTGACACTCGCTGCTACTTAGGCCTGTGGGCTCTCGCCTGTCTTCTGGTGTTGGATTTTGTAGCCATGGTTTCTGGTCGACAATTTATTGCTCCAAGTCAAGGTGTGATTTGTAAAGAGGTGAAGATTGGATGGAAGTCCTTCTCGTTCAAAAGTTTCTTTGCATCAAATAGGCTTGCAATTCGCATCTCAGAGTGCTGAGGCTCTGTATCTTCATCGATTGTTTTGGATTCAGAGGAACATCGTTGGTTTGAGGATAGAGTGACTCGCCTTCGTTTTAGAGATGCGAATGGGTTTTTGGGTTCATTTCGGAGTAGTAACAGAGCCTTGTTTCTGGAGAAAGGTAAAAATATGAGAGGGGAATTTTGTAAACTCTCAATCCTTCCACACGCTGGGAGGCAGAGATTTTTATTTTTCCCTAAAGAGGATGATAACAATAGGTGGTAGTATATCTTGTGGGGCATTGCCATTCAAAGCTCTAACAGGGGCTCATTCAAGAAAGCTATGGAAGTCTTTGAGGACTAGTTTAGCAGTAATGTAGTGGAAGTAGACGCAGATTCGATGTCATCCTCAGATATATCCATTCATCAGAACCCGATGCAATCAGGGGATTGATGGAACTTCCCAATTCTGTGTAAATTAGAAAATCCTCTTGAATGTTGGGACGTGGTGGCTGGAGCGATGCATTTTCCTCATTTCATCCCTCTATCGCAATCTTCAGCCATTCTCTTTCTGCAATCGAAGAAGGAGATGGAGGATTGGTTGCAAAGAGCTGAACTCCGTATTAGGCAGCTAGACCTGTCGTTTCATCCTTGGTTGTTTGGGTACTCAGAAGGGGCTTATATGGGGAAGGGGGGAGGGGGGTGTGATTATAGTAAAAGGGTTGCCATTTCATCTTTGGTCCCTAAAGGCATTGGAGCTGATTGGAGACTCTTGTGGTGGCCTAATTCAGAAGGGGCGATTCTACTCCGAAGGTTCCCTCACCAGTTGTTTCAAAATAAAAGTGAAGGAATCTCGTACTTGTCGAATCCCAAGATGTATTGGCATTTGGGATGGCTTTATGAGCCATGAAGTTCTTATTGAAGTTTGACAAGCTACATCACTGCAGATGAAGGAGGCAATTTCAATTTGTGAGGCTGCAGGTGACCTAGGGATGGCTCCATGTGTCCGTTCCTCCTATGCTGAAGTTGTTGCACCTTGGAGGAATTCAATTTCAAACACTGATTCTGGTTGAGATGTTGGGGCTAATTGTGAGGCCGGCGCGTTAACCCCTTGGAATGGGCATTAGCGAGTCCTTTAGCTAATGGGCAGGGTGCTGAACCAGAATCTACTGAATATGTGAATCCTCATCCATCTTCTCCCCCAGCAGATCATTTTCCAAATCTAAACCTGAATCCCTCATTGGAGGTGATCTCTCGTTTAGTGGATGAGTCACTTGAGAGTTGTTGCAAGGGGATTATACAACAGTTTCATCAAGTACTTGGTGATTCACTTCGAAAGAGTGGGAGTATTCAGCTGTTTGAAAATCAGAAGAGGAAAAAGAAGGGGAAAGAATTGATGGGTTTGCAGGTTGTTATGAATTCAAATCAGAAGCCAGGAGTGGATGCGGCTGGGAGTTTTGCTGCTGGTTGTGGGGAAGTAACTGAGCATGCTTCTTCTGGAGCTCTTGAGGCAACATCTCCTAGTTAGGAGCCTGTGGCTGCAGTCTTTGAGAAGGGGTTGACATCCTCTTCTTTCAGATCTGATGGACTAGGGGATCGAGAGCTCTTCGAATCAGCTCCTCCTCCAAATCTTCAGGTGGCTGATTCGGGAGAGTTTCCAAATTGTCTGCCCATGTAGGTGCAACTAAATGGTTCCTCTCCACCTTCACTCAAGTCTCCATCGGGTAAGGCATCTACATGGGTCCTAGAAAATATTATGGATATAAGTAAAGCGTTGGGTGTATCTTTCAATGGTTTTGAAGAAGAGGTGAAGGCTTTGTTTACAGCCATTGAAAGCGAAAAGAATCAGAAGAAAGGAATGAACAAGAAGACTGAGAGGGAACTTAACAAACTATCTTGGTCCTTGGCTGAGAAGGGGAATCAGTTAGGGGAGCTGTCCTGCGGCAAGAGCAGCGTTATAGAGGGGAAAGCAGTAGTTTAATGATCATTAAGATTCTATCATGGAATGTGAGGGGGCTGAATGTCCAAGAAAAGAGGGCAGGTGTAAAGGTGAGCCTGTGTTTATGGGACCCAGAGGTAATAATCTTGCAGGAATCCAAGCTGAATATAGTGGACAGCAGCGTTATGGGAACAATTTGGTGTTGCCCTGAAGTGAATTGGATTTTTATTCTAGCGCAGGGGGCATCTGGAGGTCTTATATTGGCATGGAAGAAGTCAAAGTTTCAGAAAGCTCAAGTATGGATTGGGCATTTCATTGCTTCATTTCTCCTCAAGGAAAATTTAGGAAGTGATTTAATTCTTATATCTGGAGTCTATGGTCCCAAGGATCACTCTAAGTCTGGTAGGATATGGGAGGAGCTGATAGAAGCTAGAGGGATTGGTGGTACACCATGGTGTATCGGGGGAGATTTCAATGTAACTAGATTCCCCTCGAAAAGGTTGGGTGGGAGGAATTTTACTGCAGCAATGAGTGACTTTTCTGATTTTATTGAGAATCAGTTATTGGTGGATGTCGCATTAAAAGGCTCTAAGTTTACGTGGTCTAGGAATCAGCAATGCTCTAATCTTTCAAAATTAGATCGTTTCTTATTGTCTCTGGAATGGGAAGAGAGGTTTCCCAAGTTTGTAGCTTCAGCATGGCCAAGAACACTCTCGGATCACTCTCCAATTGTCCTATCTTCCGAAAATGAGTTTCGTAAAGCTTCCCCATTCCAATTTGAAAACATGTGGCTTGAGGATGAGTCCTTTGCAACCCTTGTAGGTAATTGGTGGGCAGAAATGGAGTTTCAAGGCTCTTCTTCTTATATTTTTTCAAGGAAAATGCGTGCTTTGAAACTGAAAAGAAAAGAGTGGAATAGAGACGTCTTTGGAAGAGTAGATGATAAGTTGGTGGACATCACCTCCAAGTTGAAAGTGTTGGAACAGCTTGAAGAGGAAGGGAGTATGGTCTTTCAAGATTGGGTGGAGAAAGAAACATTAAAGTTGGACTATAAGAAGTTGGCTGCTTTAAATGAGATTACTTGGAGGCAGAAGTCTAGAGCTCTATGGTTAAGGCTGGGGGATAAAAATACAAGGTTTTTTCATAAGGCAGCCCAAGCAAGGGGGAGAAGTAACTTGATCGATCATGTAGAAGTTGGTGGCACCATGCTCCTTGATGAAAAGCAGATCAAGAACGCGTCAGTGGAGTTCTATTCTCATTTATTTGAAGAGAAGGAAAGTGTTACGCCCCTTCTAGATGGGTAGGAGTTTAAATCTTTGACGGATGAACAGAGGGGTGTGTTGGAAAATCAAGTCTCGGAAGCAGAAATATTAGAGACGTTAAAAGGTATGGATGGTGACACAGCTCCCGGTCCAGATGGGTTTACAATTGCGTTTTTCAAGAAATGTTGGACTACTATTCGTGATGAGTTTATAGATGCAGTTCAAGAATTTTATGAATCAGCTAGATTTGAAAAAAGCCTGAATGCAACATTCATATCTTTCTTCACCAAAAAAGAGGGGGCATTATCATTGAGAGATTATCGCCGGATTAGCCTAGTAAGTGGTTTCTATAAGATCGTTGCTAAGTTGATGGCAAATCGGCTTCATAAGGTCCTTCCAAGCATTATTTCTCAATCCCAACAGGCATTTGTGGGAGGTAGACAAATCTTGGATGCAATCATGATAGTAGTGAGTGTATAGATGCTATCTAGAGGAGCGGAGAGGAGAAATTATTGTGCAAACTTGACATTGAAAAGGCCTATGATCATGTAACTTGGAAATTTCAATGGTATCTTCTAAGGTGTATGGGGTTTGGGGCTAAATGGTGCAGATGGATGTCGTTCTGTGTATCTTCAGCTTCCTTCTCAATTCTCATTAATGGTGCTGCAGCGGGTTTCTTTCGCTCCTCTCGAGGGTTGAGGCAAGGTGATCCCCTCTCCCCCTTGTTGTTTATCATTGTCATGGAGGTATTGAGCAAGCTTATCGAAAGAGTAGAGTCGATAGGGTTCATAGAAGGTGTGTCTTTTGGAGATGGTCGCCTATCTATATCTCATCTTCTTTTTGCGGACGATGCAATGATTTTCTGCAAAGCCCAACCCTCTCAAGTGCTGAATGTTAGAGCTTTACTCTTATGTTTCGAAGCTACATCAGGTTTGAAGGTAAATTTTCAAAAAAGTGAGATGTTCATTGTGGGGAATGGCATGGGAGCAAGTGAGTTATGCTGTTTGTTGGGTTTCCGTGAAGGATCTTTACCTACTTCATATCTTGGAATACTAATTGGGGCGCCTTATAAATTTAAAGTGGTGTGGGAGCCAATGATTTCCTGAATGCAAAGGAAACTAGCATCTTGGAAAAGTAACTTCTTATCGAAAGGTGGGAAGATGACTCTTATTAAAAACTCTTTAGGAAATTTCCTGACTTATTATTTGTTTTGTTCTTTGGTTTGCCCGGCATCAATAGTGGAAAGCCTTGAAAGAATCCAAAGAAACATTCTTTGGAAGGGTTGGGATGAAGCAAACAAATATCACCTAGTGAGTTGGGAGGAGGTGTGTAGAGATAAAAAAGGAGGATTGGGTATCAGAAGGTTGCACATCTTTATTCAGTCCCTTTTATCCAAATGGAGTTGGCGGTATGGGAAAGAACCTACAAGTTTGTGGAGGAAGCTGATTACAATCAAGTACAACTATAATCCAAACAATTGGCTGCCAAGTCGTGTGAATGGCTATATTGGATGTAGCCTCTGGAGGCTTATTAGTAAATTTCCCCACACCTTACCTCTAGTTTGAGGTATGAGTTAGGGAAAGGAGATAGAATAAGATTTTGGGAAAATATATGGTGTGGGGAAGAGCCGTTAAAAGTCAGATTTCTCGACCTCTTCAGCATTACTACTTCTTCGTAGATGTAAATTTTTGAGCTATGTTCCTATGATGGGAGTGGATGGAATTGGAATCTTAATTTCAAACGAAACTTGTTTGATTGGGAAATTGACTCTCTTGCTCAACTGTTAGCTAGCATTCATGGCCATCAGCCGAACTCAAATCAAAATGGGATGAAATGGGTGGGGAACAGATCAGGTGAGTTTACTGTAAAGGGGTTCTACAAGCATCTAGCCAAGAAGGACATCGGATTTATACTCTTAGAAATGCTCTGGCAGCCTAATCTTCCATCCAAAATTGGTTTCTTTATATGGACAACAGTATTGGGGAGAGTATTGACATTAGATAACCTCATGAAAAGAGGATGGCAAATCCCAAACAGATGTGTATTGTGCAAATCTGATTCAAAGTCTGTAAATCATTTGTTTGTTCATTGTAAGGTTGCCCATGATTTGTGGTTTGTTATCCTACAAAGATTTGGCAAATTATGGGTGCAGCCTAGAGATATAATTCAAGTGCTGTAGTCTTGGAATTATAGCAAAGGTGTTCTAAGGTACGATGTATTGTGGAATTTGGCACCGGTTGCTATTCTTTGGGCATTATGGAAAGAGAGGAACAAGAGAATTTTTAAGGATTCATCTAGTTCATTTTGTGGTTTATTAAAATCATCTCTTAACTACCTGCTGTATTGGGCATCGAGTTATGAATCTTGTAAAGGGATGATTTGTCATGAGTTTCTTGAGTGTGGGAACTTTTGTGATTTGTAGAACGGATCATGTACACCGATCGTGTACTGTTTAGTTTCTGTAGTCCTTACTTTTTATGCTTTAATATAATCCTTTTTATTACCGATCAAAAAAAAAAAATCCTTCGATTCTGAGGCTCTCTCCACAATTCTAAGTTAACATATACTATTTCTCTATTGTGACTACCAAGATTGCATCATCTGAAAATAACATATACCAAGGCTCCTCATCTTGAATATGACTTGAATATGACTCGTTACCTCATCCATTATTAAAGTGAATAAAGAACAACTATTAACTTTTGGTGCAAGCCTATCTTAATCGTAACTTAGTTGTTTCACCACCAGTAATGTTGACTTTAGTTAAGGCTCCTTTATACATATCCTTAATTTGATAATTCATTTTTGATACACCTTTTTTTACAAAGTCAACCAAATTAATCCCTGAAATTGTCATTTGCTTTTTCCAATAATAATAAAAAAAAACCATATGTAGATCCTTTTTCTTTTCTCTAGACTTTTGTATTAGTTGTCTTAGTAAAAATATCGCTTTTATAGTGGACCTTCTAGGCATAAATCCAAATCAGTTATCCTTTTTCTTTTCTCTAGACTTTTGTATTAGCTGTCTTAGTAAAAATATAGCTTCTATAGTGGACCTTCTAGGCATAAATCCAAATCGGTTTTCTAACACTCTAGCTATTAGTCTTAATTAATGTTTAGTTATTCCTTCTAACAATTCTTAGCATGACTCTTAAGTTTAATTCCATGGTAATTTGTACACTCTTGCACATCTCCCTTATTCTTATATCGGTGTTATTATACTAATCCTCTAAATATTTTGCATTTTCCTATCGTACAAGTTGTTATAGGCATGTTTTCAAGCCTCGCAAACTTTTTCTTAGTTTCTTTTGAACATTTTTATATCTTAATAATTTTTCTTAGTTTTTAATCTTTTGCCAAGTTTTGAATATAGTATTTTCTCTTTAATAGCTTCTTGGTCTACATCGCTCTACCACCAAGTTTCTCTATGAGATGGAATTCTACCTCCCGATTCTTCAAAGACTTCTTTACTAAGTCTAGTGATGCAATTGGACATTTTATTCTAGATCCTATTTCGATCACCCATAAGGTCCTAATTGGCCTCATTCATTTGCTTATTCCTAGAAGTTACTGAATTCTTACCTTCAACTTCCACAATTTTATTTTTGGGTTCATTTATATTTATCTTTGTCCCATATCTTTAAACAAATTACATCACCATTAACCTATATTGTGATCGCCTAAAATAACTTCACAAGCTCTACAAGTAGCTAGTTCACTCCTTCTAAGAAGAAAAAAGTTGATTTGATTCTGACTTGATCCACTCTTAAAAGTCACCCAATTCTCTATTGGAAAATGGTATTTGCTAAAGCAAGATCATATGCCACTGCGAACTCAGAGACTGATCCTCCCATCTCATTCCTTTGACTAAAGCCGCTTCCTCCATGGATTTGATTATAACCATCACTTACATCTCCTACATGACCATTTGAGTCCCCTCTTGTAATTATCCTTTCGCTGTCATATATGCTTTGTTTCAGCCCATCCATTTCTTCCCAATAATATTTTTTTTTATGTTGTCATGTACACCTACTTGAGGTGCATAGGTTCTAATAATGTTTAGAACTTCTTCAACTATTACTGACGTAATTATCTTTGTTCTATCACTAACTCTTCAAATACTAACAACATTATTTTTTTATATTTTTATGTACCATTATTCCTACCTCATTTCTATTGTCACCTTTCTTGTGCACCAAATTTTATGCTCATTAACCTCCTTGGCTTTATAACATTTACTAACTCTAGTTTCTTCCTTTTTAAAGTTCCTCTGTTCCAAGTATCTAAACAAACCCTACTCTCTTAGAATAGCTTCTAAATCACCTTCGTCCAACTTGACACGAGAACCCTTGCTCACTTCCCACTAAAATTGGCTGGCACTTGGTTTGGTTTGTATTTCTGAATCCATTCATTAAATATGTAAGTTTTGGATTGATATTCTAACCCTAAAGCCATTTAAGAAAAAGTTTATGACTAATTGACTATAGGGCTTTTTATTTTTTATTTTTTATAATTCACATTTAATGATGACCCCCAGAATCTATACCAAGATACATGTCCTGGATTATCTAATCTGATTGTGGTCAAAATCAGGGTGTAGAACCTATACCAAATCCTACCTTGGATTGGTTGCTCAACCTTTTGATTATGGGGTGTTCTGCTCAAGGAACTAGATTTTGGTGGATAAGTTCAATATGATATTTGAAGTATTCTTGTGATGAGTAGACTCCAAGCTAGAAGGGAACTTTCATAATATTGCTTATATCCAGCTATGTCTTATTGATGTTATATTTTCTTACTTGGGTAGAGAAGATGTCACATATGCATAAGGTTTCTACAGACTAGCGGCGGATTTTCAGGAAACTGGAAGTGTTTTGAGATTGTCTGCATGAGTTTTCCAAACTGAGGAAAAATTGAGAACATATGAGATAGTTTGGGAATGCTAAACCAAAGCTCAGTGATAACTGCAGTTAAGAAATCTAAATCTGTTCAAGTTGTGAGTATAAAAGTTGTTGAAGGACTCACTGCATTTTCTTTAGAGGAGCCAACGAAGATAATGGGAACCCCTGAAAATTTGAAAGACCCACATTAGAAGGAGAACAGAGACAAATTAAAAACAACCACCGGTGGGAAGAACACAGCCAACACCATCTTGTGAAACATCCCTTCAAGAGTTGGGAAGAAAAAAATGAATAAGCCAAACCAATCGAGTGGCAAATTGTGTAACTATGATTCAGAGCTGGAGAAGGGCCAGGCAAGATGGAGCTTTATATGTTATGTCTATGGGACTGATAATTTGGCCTCCGATAGGAATTTTGTCTTTTCACTGTTATTGAATAGTTGGCTATAATTATTAGTGGTTCAGGCCTTCAGGGTGTTAAGATTAATAGCTTCACACATTTATAGCAGAAATTCAGATATAATATAATAGACAATGATTTGACACTTCGGTTCAGAAAGCAAGCATTTGATTGCATATTCAGTTACAAGGCTAGGCTTAGGGCACTGTTGCATACATATATAAGTTTGTTTTACTATTTTACATCTGGCTCATTTGGACTAATTTGTTAGTGTCAGCAAATATGCATTTATGCTGTTAATTTAGTAGATAAATTCTTATTATTGAGTAGATGTGAAGAGTAAAGGCAATACATTATCATGATTTATTTGATAGTTTCCTGCTCTGGAATGTACCAGGTTACTAATTTTTGTATTATGTATAGGTGAAAAAATCATGGCTTTTGTTTTTTAGTGCCTTATCAGCTAGTTTTTGCTCATTTTGTTGCTGATATAATGATATTTATGGTAAGTTGTGCTCAATGGTTGTTTTCTCTCTCCTTTTTTTTGTTTGTAATTCCAGAGTGTTATTCCTCAAAGGGGAAGTGAGGTGAATCTCACCCTTGGTGGTATTGACCTCAACAATTCAGGCAGGTTAGCTTGCTTCCTTGATTTTCTTGTTGGCTTATTATTTACCATGATAATGTGAGAACAAGGTTTTTTAGACTATTTCCTAATATTTCTCCTCTGGGCAATATTGTAGTGTGGTCATCAGAGCAGATAAAAAACTCCTGACTGTGCTCTTTCCTGATGGTCGTGATGGGAGAGCTTTCACACTTAAGGTGTGTTTTTTCAGTTTTTTTCCTGTGCTTGATCCCCATTTGCTTTTTTAGAGAAATTTTACTCAGAAATTTCCTTTCAATTTTTTTTTTCCAAAAATGTTTTCAATTGAAGAAACATATCTTCAAAGACATCCAATTCAATAATAGGCTTTTGTTTCCATACAAGAAATCATATGAACAAAATTGGGAAGAGGAATATCAATAAAAGTTCCTAAACTCAGCCAAACTATATCATGGGGGAAACAATAAGTAAAAAGTTCGATTAATAGTTTTTGTTCGCTCATTGGTGGTGTTTGGCTGCTTGCTGATTGTTGGTGGTCATTGCTTATTTGTGTTGGGCTGCATTAAGTTGCTTGGGTTAGTAACTCTTTGGGACAGAGATTGAGGTTGAATGGCATCGTGTTCTCGTTCTTCTCCCTCTCTCCCTCCCCTCTCTTGTTCTCCCCTCTCTTGTACTTCTCTTTCACCTACCCATTCTCCACCTCCCTCTTTTGTTGGTGGTTGTTATTCTCTGTCTATTGGTGTGCATCAGAGAGATGTGGAAGTTGGGATGAAGTGTTTCTCTCTTGATTTTTGTTGCTGCGGGCAGTCCTTTGACACAAATTTCAGAGAACTGTGGGTCATTTCTGAAACCTGAAGTAATTCTGGATTTAGAAGAAATTTGTTAGTTTGCTGTTAAGGTGGCCTGGTTTCATCATTGGTACTTGAATAATGTGTTGGGTTCTTTCAAGATGAAAAGTAGAGCACTACTGTTAGAGAAAGGGCATCCCAGGTGGGGAAAGTTCCTGAATCTTTTGATTTCTCCCTTGGGTGGTAGTAGGAAATCAAATTTTTCCCCAAGGAGAATGAGATTAAATGTTGGGATTATATTTTGTGTGGGGTTAATCAATGTTCCGTTCAGATGAGCTGGTTCAAGAACGCTTTGGAAGCTCAAAATGGCTGGTTTAGCAGCAATTGTATGGTGCGAGTGGAATGGAATGGTGAAGGTCATGGTTGTGGACTTCTTTTACAGTAGGTAGAAATATTTGAGATGCAAAGCTAATAAAGCTATTAGGAGTTAAGATGCATTGGCAGAATGGCTTTAGTTCACTCCTCTCATTCCACCATTTCCAGTTGATGAAGGAGTGGGGCGGGGGGAAGTTTCCGTCTAGCCGAGGGAGCTGATGGTTTTCATCGCAGGGTGTAGATATTGCCAAAGGGATTCTTTTCTGACGTAGTGAAAGTTACTAAAACAAGGATTTATCTCCGTTAATCCTAGAAAACTGGAATCCACCAGCAAATAACCTTGAATCCACAAGGAAGATGAGAGAGAAACTCTGTTGTTCTTTTAAAATTAATCTCTAAAATTCGTGTACAACCTTTACCCCTTATTTATAGACCTTAAAAGACCCTAAAATAAGATAGAAACCTATTAAAATTAGGACTCCTACTCGTAGTAAACAACTTAAAGTTAAAATCTAACTCTAAAACCTCTTAAAGGCTCCTAATATAACTCAAATACCTAATGCAAGAAAATAGGAATTCTACTTTTACTAAATAACTAACTAATCTAGACTTTGAGTCCTACTCGTCCTACATCATTTTCCCTCTCTGGTCTTCAACCACCATGTCCGCAATTGGATTTTGTTTGGAGGTTTGGTGGATTAGGGAAGGTTTTCTTTGAGGGTTCCCTCACCGGGTGATATGAGATGAGGGTGCAGGAAACATTATCCCAAAGATTCCTTGATGCATGAAGATCGGGGATGCAAATGCTTCATTTGAAATGTGGAGATACTCTCCTCCTCCCTTGACTCAGGTGGTCTATAGCGAGTTGTCCCAGAGCCTGAATCTTTTGAACTGTCTTAAGGTGGTTAGCCCTCTGTCTTTTCGGTTTGTACAACCTTATTTATTTGGGGCGGTGCAATTGAGAATACAAGTCAAGGTTTTTGTTGTGCTCTTGAACTGTCCATTCCAGTGATAGTATCTCTTTGCCTGTGGCCTAGGTCATAGGTCCAATATCTTATCATTAATTAGAGGGGTCAAACAAATTTGTGCCTCTGGCGCATTTGGATCCATATTTCGTTGTAGATGTTGATTGCCTTACTGCTCCTTCTCAAGAGAGACAATTTATGTAGATGAGTGACACTTCCAATTTCAAAGTGGTAGTGAGTTCCTTTGAGTGGTGAAGCATATTGTGGAGGAGACAATTGAAAGGGTGCTATCATCCAAGAGGGTTCCGCCGATTCAAGTAGATGTTGGATCGTAGAGGTGGCAATGCAGTGCTGTGATAGTGGCAATCGATATTCCTTGGGGAAAGAGGCTTTAAAGGGTTGTTAGAGGGTTTGTGCAGGAGTAAACGAATCAAGGAGATAGCAGAGGGGTCATTGTTCGTTAGAGACAATGTTTTGGGGTAGATGGCCCATCGTCTGTACCCTCGCTTGATAGCTTCATCTCACGCTGTGAGCAAGGATTGTAGCAAACGTCGCTTTGGAATCTTTGTGTCAGCCAGTAATCCTTGTGTGGCAGGTGTTGGGTCACTCAAGGCTTCTCATATTTCATTCTTCCCTTGATAGAGTTCGGAAACTTGTTCTTGATTGATGCTCCTCAGTATTTCCTTCTTCTCAAGGTATGCATTTGCATGTTTTTGGTTCCAAGTCTCTTCATTCCTTCCTTCTTCCCAATAATTTGCCTATTGTTTCTTCTCCCAAACTCTTCCTTTGTATTGGTGGTGCCAGGTTCTATGACTATGAGGATGAGTATTTGGCAGGTCAATATGTTGCCCCAGAGGTGGAAGGAGAATAAATGGTCCACTCCGAAGCAAGGGGATAAGGATTTGTTTTATGAGAGGGCGGGTTTAGAGGAGATTGCTTCCTTTTTTATTGTGGAATTTAGAGTCATCTTGTGGTTTCTGGTTTGGGTATAGGAGGGCTGTCTTGGTTGGCCCTTCCTATTTATCACATAGTATTCTCCATACTTTAATACAAATATTCATTACTCATAAAATAAAAAATAAAAATAAAAAAAAACCTATCACCAGACTATCAGGGCCCAGTCAGCATATCAAAACCCCTTTACCTCAAAGTACCTATGTTTTTTAACATAAAATCCTTTGCTCAAAGACCCCCATTGGAGATACTTTAGAGTTTAGAATAACGGCATCTTGGTGTTCACCTCGACCTTGAGTGGATTGATGTTGCATACTTACAAGTTTCTCAACAAGTTGTTGATAGTGGGTAAGATCATGGAGTGGATCAGATTTATGAGAACAAAGCAGATGGTTTACCACAATTGAACTTCTATTGGCTTTGCTCCAAGGTAATCTCTTTCCTTGAACATGTAACATCATTCCATCCCCTTCCAGAAGGGAGCGCACCAAGCTCTTTTTTTGAACCCAGTACACATCCTGATTCACAATTAACAAGAATGTGATCCATGGATTCCTCATCCCCCTTAAACACCATATGCCTACTGGGAACTAACTATTTTTTCACTCACCAAATGATCTACTCTAAGCATCTATTGAAGGACACAGACCACAAGAGGAAGCAACTTCTGAAGGAATGAGAGCTTTTCAGATCAGTTTCCCTCATCAAAACACTCAGCAACTTAGACAAGTATAAATAGTGTGTACTGAAAGCACCGTTTATCCTCCCACCTCCCAATCAAACAGAGTTCTCATAATATTCATGTAATTTGAAATTCAAGTGTGTCATAAGCATGGTGTTCCTATGACGGGTTTTCTTGGTAGCTTTGTTAATTGGATTGTGTTAACTTGACTAGAAAATCATAACAAAAATAATGTGTAACTTTTAATTGAAGGATGAAAGTAATTTTTTCTTTTTATTTTTTATTATTTTTCATTTTTGGTTTGAAAATAGCTATTAAAGCAGGAAAAAGAGTGTGAATGAAATGAAATATTTCAGTTATAGGACTGAGATCTTGTTTACAGGGAAAATGTTGGAAGTTTATAGGATGATGACCAAGTTGATAAAAAATATAGGAAGAAATGAGAAAGTAGAAATCTGTGGAATTAGAATTGCTGTTTTTATATCTGAGCATCACAATTATTCTGGTCTTTCATTAAATTTTGGAATCTGCACTCCCATAGAGGTATCTTTCTCATGACATGACAGGCTGAAACCTCTGAGGATCTTTATGAATGGAAGGCTGCACTTGAAAATGCTTTGGCACAGGCACCAAGTGCAGCTCTTGTTCTGGGACAGAATGGCATCTTCAGGAATGATCCAGTTGATGCTGTTGATGGTTCTTCTGAACAGGGTATGCTTTTGTAATTATGCTTGTGGTTTATGACTTAGTTCTCATTTTTGTGCATGTGACTACATATTCATGCCAACTCTATAAAAAGCAGTTGCTTCTCCCAGGAATGTGGCTGGAGCTGCTTTGTTACTGATGAGAAACCTCACCTTTCCACTGGGAAATGTGCTTTTCCTTCGGTTTTTTGTATTTATTAGAACTTGGTTATGCTTTGTCATTTCTCTTAAAACTGTGGAATTATATGTTTATGTAATTGATAGCTTTAGTCCTTTCATTTTACCCCTTTCTGGTATTTGTTATAAGACTACTTGTATATTGAGGTAATTTTCACAAGGTTTGTTGCATGGATGATAATTCTTGTTGTGATTATTTTTGTCTGTATAACACAATATGGCAATTTTAAAATCACACATTACCAACTTTTCTTTAACTTCATTACAGGTAAGGATAAACATGCCATTAAATCCTTGGTTGTTGGAAGGCCACTTTTACTTGCTTTAGAAGATATTGATGGAAGTCCATCCTTCTTGGAGAAAGCCCTTAGGTTTGTAGAGCAGCATGGTATGTTTGTCCTTCTAATTAGCTCTCCGCTTAACTAAGTTCATAGCTTTCACCATAGCTTCTTCTATTTTTATATATTACTCTGTCAGATAAGAAAAGAATGCATTTTTTAAATGGTGATTTATTCTATGCATGTCATCTACTTAAATTGCTACATTAACTATCATGCAGACTTTTCAATGCCACTTCTAGATCTCATGGTGTCATGATGAGAGAGCTTTCATAATGCATGAGGCACCTGAATTAGTGTCTTCTTGATTCATCATTTCTGGTTTTTTTTTTTGAAGTGTCTTTTTAGTTCTTGAATTAGACTTATAAGCAGCTGAAGGCTTGTAATTTATGAAAAAAGACATGTGGATCCTAATGTTTTTCATCGAGTGCAATATGAATATAAGAACAACAAGAATAATAACAAGAACATTGGCAACGATAACAGTAACAACATATTACCTTACCCAACAAGTTGGGGTTGGCAACATGAATCCTGTACCAACATCTTGGTATGTCAAGCACTATCTCTTCAGTCAGGTCAAGTGTATGTAAGTCCTGTTTGATTGATTCCATCCAAGTCCTTGGTCTTCTTCTTGTCATCTTATCTCCTCCAATATGTACCCCTTTGCATGCCTAAACCATCTTCACTGTTTTTAACCTATTTGGCAATACCTAGTTACTCCAGAATATGTCTGTTTCTGACTGTACCTTCCATAGTCTTCTTACACATTCATCTCATTTGTCTCATTTAAACAACATTTATCCCATGAATATGTTGCTGCTTTGTTACCTAATATTTTGCCTGATTTGTCATAGAAGGTTTATTAGCTATGCTGTAGATCTTTTCTTTTATCTTAATTGGAACATGTTAACGATACAATAAAAGTGCCTCTCCACATAAGTCAACCAGCTCCGTGCAGCTCCAATTATTTGTGCAATGTCCTTATAAGTATCCTCTTTTTTGTGGATAATTGATCCATGATAATAGAAGTGCTTGAAATGATGATTGATTCTTGTTACAAGAGATTTATCAAACTTTTATATCCACTGCCAACCTGATGCAACCTATCTTTACCCTCATTTGGTACCAGCAATGCACAAAAAAAGAAGACAAAATTCTTGGGGGCAGGTGGTAAGTTATAAGTGTACAGAACTTTTAATCATATTTAAAATAAAAATAATTGTGCGATGGATTCTTCTACTATCTTAATATGTGATGGGATGTGTTATTCTACCTGAAGAAATGCAGAGTTTCTGAATTGTAATTTTATATTTTATGTATTAGAGGACCGTCAATCCTCATTGTCTTTGTTGTGCTGCTATTTTTGTTGTCACCAATGAAACTTATGAACACAGAGTTAAAAAGTGATATTAGCTAATCTTATAAATGATTGTATGTCTTGGTATCACCCGTGGCTGTATCAAAGCTATCACATTTTTTGGCATGATGATGTGATTAACGTGTAATCTTACTTCACTAACACTTTAAACTTTCTCTGTTTTTTTTTTCATATCACAGGAGTCAAAGTAGAAGGCATCCTGCGTCAAGCTGCTGATGTAGAAGACGTTGAACGTCGGGTTAGGGAATATGAGCAGGGTTTGTCTTCATGGACTCACTGATTTCCATGTTATTTTGGTGTCAGATATTACTGTAGTAGTTTGTCTTTTTGTTGTGTGCTTTGCAATTGAGACAAAGGTTCTATTCTAATCATAAGTCTAAGTCATCTTTCTTTTTTTGAAATGCATGACTTCATTGAAGTTTCCAATCAGTGGCATCAGATATTTTGTTCACCAAAAATCTCAAATTGTTTCATGAATGCGTCATCATTTCAGGGAAAAGTGAGTTTTCACCAGAGGAGGATCCACATGTCATTGCTGATTGTGTCAAGGTATTCCTTATTTATTGAGACAAACATTAGCAATTTATTTACTCATCAAAAAAAAAAAAAAAAACATTAGCAATTTATTTATTTTTTCTAAAATTCCTTGCATGCTTTCTTTTTCCTAATAGTTGTCTCCCTTCTATACTGATCCAGCATGTTCTTCGGGAGTTACCATCATCTCCAGTCCCTGCATCTTGTTGCAATGCACTATTAGAAGCATGTCGTAAGTCTGTTCTAGTATTCACATTAAGAGTTTTTCATATGATGCTAAAATTTGTGTTGAGAATTTAAAATTACATTAGTTATGCATGCTGGGAAAAGTGCATCAACTTTGCTTAACCCTTCCTGTCATTTCATAATGTTTGTCACCAATGATCTGATGTTGAAGCACAATTGAATTTGAATCTAATGGATCTACCTTTGGATATACGTTTGGCAGCCATTCCTCTTGATAGTATGGTAGTAGTATCTAGATGCGCCCATGAATTTGTCAAAATTTGCTTCATCAGATATAATCATGGGGTTTAGGAATCTTTATAATAGATGGAAGGGAAAAATAATATGAGCCTAAACCTGTTCATCCCTTTAGGCTCAAACTATAATTTTTTCCCTCTTTTGATAGCTAGTAAGGAAGTAATATGCGAGTGTTTATCTTGCATTTAATTCATTTAAAGCATAAGAGAATTGATGGTGGAAATTGTGAGAATATCTTGTCTTGATAGATGGTTATGAATCTGGCTTCAAAGACGGAGATTAATTGAATGACTGATCAGGTATATTGGTTGAAAATAATATCATGTTCTGATATTACAGACTTAATCAATCAAACAAGGTGAAAGAAACCAAGAAAAATAAGATAATTGAATGAAGAACCAGAAAAGCTCGAGCTTAATTGAATAGAGACTTTTTTGACATAAGGATCAAATGCAGCAAAGCTTTTAAGATAATTGTTTTGATGGGAACTCGTCTCACAAGAATCATTTAGAAATTAGAACTAAACTGAAAAAAACATTGAACTTTTTGTTTCATACTTTAAAGGCAGGCTGTAGTTGACCAGAACAGTGGTGATTTACAAGCACAAAATCACCACTCGTGGCAATTTCCAAACATGGGATGCCTTACACATCTAGGGTGACCCTCATAAAGCAAAAGTATACCATTTTGTTTTAGTTTTTCAGTATGACATCGAATAACGTATATTCCTGTAACTTGGTTCTTACTAGAAACGAAACATATTTACAGAACTTCAAAATTTTGAAACCTAACCTAGTGTTTTTCTAATTGCACCAAGCTTCAACCTTGGCATACCTTTGTTGAGCAATCTAGCCTAAACCATTTTGAATGGCCAACCTTCCACTGACTATAATTTTTTTTGCATGCTTTTGAAATCCATTTACTAAGATTTTCCATATCATACATCTAGGTTTCCAATTTTTAGATAATTTAGGCTATTAACCTATCTAGATTCTATACCACTATCTTAGGTAAACCTTGGAACTGTCATTGTACTGGCTCATATGAGATGTCCATTTAGATTGAAGTAAGAGCACCTTGTGAGGATGAAATGCTTCTATCCAATGGCCAGGATTTACGGGTTAGGCTTTATACACACACACGGGCACCAAGCAATGGTTACATCAAATTTTTTTATTTTCATTTCTCTTCTCCTGATTTTATAATTCTGATAGGAACTGACAGGGGAGTTAGAGTGAGCAGTATGCGTGCCGCAATATATGAAACATTTCCAGAGCCCAATCGGCATTTATTACAGAGGTACTTGATATGTTATTTGTTTTGTCTTTATTTGACTTCTGATTTGTTCATGATGACAAAAGGTTTGCAGTTTAGATGCTACTTATCACTCCTAAAATTTTCTTTTTATTTCTCTCTTTCTTTCTGCTTTTTTGTTTTTCCATTTTTCCAATTAATTTTTTTGTAATTCAATATTGATAACATTCTTGTTTATATTCATTGTGCCTTGGCACCTTTGGGCAAGTCCAACAACACGTTTCATTTTTCTCGTGTAATCTGATTTAGATGTTTGTTTTTCCATCACATAGTAAAAGTAGTTTGAAAATATGGTTGGTTTTGCTTGAATGTGCGAAATCATGGACTGGAAAAATTAGGAGTTCAGACAAGAAATTGATCATGAAATTAAATTTACATCAAATTATTTTACACTTTCTTTATCAAAAGTTAAAGCTTCTATAGGAACAAGTGTACCTTGTTTTTATGGTTTTTGTGTTTGTGGTTCCTAATGCAATGCATATGAAGTAAAAAGCATAAATTTAAATGCTGTTAATCAATATATCTTCAATTTAACTATCAAATTTTACATTTTTTATCCTATGAAGTGGTGGTTAAACTGCTTTATTTTTAATCATCTCTTTAATATACGGCAAGTCAGATACTAGTCCGTATGAAGTGATGCCTCATGTCTGTGGCTATTGGAATTTTAGGCAATTGTTAAAGTATTCAACCACTCCTACCTGTGAGGTGAAACTGAAAAGGGGAAAGTAAATGAGTAAAATGTAGGTGATGTTGAAAACTATTACCCCTGCATGATTTTTTCTGATAGCAGAAACTCATAATGGATCGCTTAATCATTTAAGATTTTGTGATGGAGTAATCTTTAATAAGCTTTAGTAGTCATATAATGTTGCACACTAATCTAATACCGTCTCTATAATAACATAGCTAGAATTATATGCTAGGGGATCCCCATTATTGATTATTTCCAGTACCTTGGATTCAATATTCTGATTGAGGGATGAGAGATTCTGGATGCTTTTTTGGAATCTGATTCAAATGAAATAGGCATGTATGGTGCCATGTGATCATTACATCTTTAATAAACTGAAAGAAAACTCTTATAAAATGCTGTAAATTTGTAGTCCTTATTAGGCAATGTTGCCCAAGTGAGAAGCAACATATTCATACAGTGGTTGTAGGCTTGTAGCCATGATGAGGATGTTGAAATGGATGAGTGGAAAGAATAGGAAAGACAAGAGACTAGAAAATAGTACGTTTTACTTCTAGAACTAGTTCGAATTGAGGATAAAATAAAGCAAAAAATTTTTAATGACTTAAGATTTTCAAAGATAATGTAGTGAAAGAAGGAATATGGATCTAGAAAGGAACCCAATAATAGATTTGGGATGAAATAAGGAAAGAGGTCTTGGGAAAATTTAGAGGTAAAAGAAACTTTTAAGAAAGGCATTTTTTCTAAATCTTGGCCAAAAGGAAAAAAAATGAAGGAACCAAGAAAACTTAGAGAAATATATAAGTGGTAAAAGGGAGATCTAAAAAGTAATTACCAAGTCTTAATCAAGCATTTGATAATATCTGTAATAAGCTTATAGCAAAAGAAAGTGAGAAATATTTATAAACTTACTTGACTAAGAGAGAAGAGAGGAGATTTCGGGTAATTCAGATGAATTAAGAGCGAGGATTTAAGAATCATAGTAAAAGATGAGGAAAATTAAACAAAAATTTAGAGTCTAATTTATAAATTTACTAAATGGTGAACGTATAGAGAGATTGTTTCCAACGAGAATCTGGTAATTGGAGAGTCGAGAGAGCAATACTATATTCATAGGATTATGGTTACTGAAATGAATGGAGCCTTCACCAAGTTGAGAGTAGGAAAGGTTTTAGAATAAAATGTGGATGTCATGGGAAAAAAGCAATTTATTGTGATTGACAGAATTGTGTAATAGAATTTTATGGACTACAGAAATGCCTAATGCTTCAAGGAAGAGCATAATTGTTAGACCTATATATAAGAAGAAGTGGAATGCTTAAAATTGAACCAATTGTCATAGAATTATTTTCTAAAATCCATAGAGAGTTAATTGCTGGGTTTGGAAGTAAATAGTATCAGCTAGGTATACTAAGGTTATTAAAGAAATATATGATGGAGTACTAATTAGTGTTGGAGTGGTGGGCTTTGTGACAAATTAGTTCCCAGTAACGATAAGTTTCATCAAGGGTTAAATATAAGTCTCTATCTTTTTGTTTATTATGGACAAAGCAATCACTCATATTCAAGAGGAAGTGCCTTTTTTTTTTGATCGATATTCAAGAGGAAGTGCCTTCGTGTATGCTATTTGCAGATGATACTGATTTGGTGGACCCAAATAGAGGAATAAATGCAGAAAATAAAGTTAAGCAAGGATATGTAGAAAAGAAAAAGTTCTTACAACAAATTAATTGGAACGAGTATATGGAATGTTACTTTAACATAAACAATAGAAGATGTCAAGCAGTGAGAGAGTTGGGATTCCTAGAGATAATAAATTTTATTAGCTTGGATCAATTATTGATAACTTTGCTGCACATAGAATTAGAGTTAGATGGAATAAGTAGATTGGGCACTTTTACTGTGCTATACCTATATGTTCAATATGTTTGACGAAAACTATAGGAAAATTTATATATGTAGCTAACCCTGCTATAATGTATTTATCAAAATATTGAGCAACTAAGGAGTAACAAGTACATAGGATGTGTGCTACGGAGATGAGAATGTTAAGATGGATTTGTAGGAAGACTTGGAAATATGAGATAAGAAATAGACATAATCAAGAGAGTCAAGGCTTTGCCAAATAGGAGAAATAATAAAATAAAGTAGGGTAAATTGATTTGGATATGTAAAGCAAAGACCTAAATATGAAGCTGCCAAATGGTGTGAGAGAATGCTCATTGAGGGATTTTGGAGAAAAGAAAATCCATACAGAGTTAGTTAGGAAGATTTGGATGCCTTTTTTTTTATTGAAGATTCGATTTTTGGTAGATCGGGATGGAGGATTGGGTTTATTTTGCTGACCCCAACTTGTTTGGATAAGTCCCTTCGTTGTTGTTGTTTTAGATTAATATAGCTTTTGGCATGTCAAATGAGGACCAATTGCAACCAATAGGAGGAAATGAGTTTGTGAAATACTAGTTCCTCATATGATGAGGGGAAGTCCTAGGAGATTATAGGTTGATTTGCTGAAGGGGGATAAAAGAAACATACAGTTTGATTGATGGTGTTTCTTTTTATAGGCTTAAATTTCAGAGCACAATTTATAATGCAATGAATTATACAACTTTCATAAACCACATGCTTAAGTGTTGCACAAATTTGTTGATCTTTGTGCTACCTATTAATATTGAAATTATTTTCAAGATGGGAGACGCCTTTTCCATTTCATTTTCATTGATCACAGTTTTTAGTTAATGTAGGAACTATGCCTTATGTTTCCTTTTGATGTCACCAATGTAGTAAACCCACTTCACTTCCACCCAAAAATTGGGTAAGTTGTAATCATCCCTAATAATAATAGTTATTATTTTATGATTTTAATGATAAATTAAAGCCATGTGTTTTTCTTAAGCGATCAATTGGAATCCACAATCTTGACAGTAGTTGTATAACGTTCCTGATTTTTCCTTGAATGATGAATCCTCCCAACTGTTTTTTAAATAAAAAAAAATACACTTTGCTGTGCTGCACCCCCAACCCCATCCTCCTCCACACCCTAAGGAAAAAAAAAGAAGATAATCCTTCTAGGTTATGAATTATGCCAAGATTGTCAAAAGAGATATTGGAACACGTTTAATTATGCACAATTAGGTGTAGACATTTATGAACAGAACATGAAAACCCTTACATATGATTACAATTTTATTGATTTCTGATATAAATTTTGAAAACTTGGTCTGCGTGGATTTGGCCATTTCATTCCTCCACATGGGATAAAACCATATACCTTAATGGAAAACTTAAAATCATCAGAAACTGTTTGTTCATTGCTATATTATGATAATGTTTTATTCTGCAGCCATGGAACTTGATTTGTAAAACTGAAAATATGCCTCAATGTATCAATGTCTGAGACCATAATATGGAATCTCTTACCATAAATGGTATACCTTCTCTCATTTTCCTTTTCTTTTTCTTTCCCTTGAATCAGTGTGGATCCACGATTACTAGTAAGACTGGCGATTTGTGACATTCCTCTTGTTTTCAAATAGAAAGCCGTTTTTTCTACTGTCCTTTCCTATTGTATGGATTGGGACTCCTCGTCATCTCTCTTTCAGATTTTAGCCCAAGAAACCACAATGCACTGAAGAAATAGGGAAAATCTGCAGCTTTTTCTGTTTGGATAGGGAAAGCGTTATCCATATTGTTCACAAAGGTGGTGATTATTTTGCTTTGATTGAGAAAATATGGGGAGCACTTGATATTATGGTGGAACTGCTATATGGATATGTTTTAGTGGAAAATTTTAACAATAAATCATCTCAGTTGAGTATGGATTCAACAAACCATTGTATCCTTCCCAAGAAGCAAAAGGAGATTATTATTATTATTTTTTTGATCGGTAATGAGAATCATATAAATAAATAGGAGGAAAGAAAATAAGAACATACAGGATAGCACCCCAAAAGAAGGGTGCCATATGCCACCCCTAAATCACTCCATACTCATCCTTAGTGATTAGAACCACCACTAAAAACCTAACTCCCCAGAAGAAAGCATCCTCACAAGAAAAAAGCAAAAGGAGATTATTAGCCACACATTCATATGTTTGCTGTTATGCTGCTTGGATTTTTATTTTTTTCTTGTTGGTCATGACTTGGGTTTTTTCCTAGTTGACTTGTAATTTTATTTATTTATTTAGATTTAAATTTTTATTTTTAAGGAGGAAAGCATAGAGTAGAGTTCTGTCGAGGTTCCATTTGTATGACCCTTTTGGGGAGGGTCTGGAAAGAAAATTGCTGGAAAATATTTTAGGACCTCAGTCGCTTTGTGCTTGGGGTTTGATCTATGCCAATTGTTGGACAATTGATCATTTTTGGGGAGGAGATATTAAAATTAAAAAAAAATTGAATTGACCTTCCAACTTGGAGGATTGGACTTTCAATTTAATTTTTGTTTTTTCTGATGAATGCTATTATCTATTTAATAAACACATCAAGATTGGTATTGTGTCATTTTCCCTTTTCCTTTTGAATTACATTTGGTCACCATCATTCAGGACTAAGTGCTCTTGTTCTTGAAGGGATTGGGAAACTTGGGCAAGATCTTCATCGACATAAAATCACCTAAACACATGTGACAACAATTTGACTTTGGTGCAATGAAATGATGAATAACTTCAGTATTTAGGTGATTCATGCCTCTACAAAAAATTTTTTAACCTCAAATTCTCCTTCCTGTAAACTAGGTGTAGGAATGGTTTGTGCCTTTATAATAGTTTACGTAATCTCAACCTCAACCTCGTTCAGAGGCAGTGCTTGGTCCTCCCTAATAGATGTGTGATATTGAAGACCAAGTTGGAGTTGTGTCATCATTTCTTTTCTTATTGTTGGGTTTCTAGGCATGTATTATCCTTCCTATATTTTTGGGAATTTCTACAGGGTTATGGTTTCTTTTACTGTTACATGGTTCTGGGAATGAGTGCATAGCCTGTCTTCGATAATATGTGGGCTTCTCTTTTAGAGTTATACAATCAGCCAGATTCTAGCTTATTGATGCTTGCCTTTTGGAGTTTCATGAAGTAGCTTGGGCCTTTTTGTACTAGGAGATTCCTCTGTGGGATTTAATGCATCCTATGGTCTGTAGATTTGTACAGGTTTTTCTTTGTTTTTACTTTATTTCCATACTCATATCTACGTTTTCTTTAGAATGATTAATTGAAAGAGGGGCAACAGTTTCTCCTCCATCGAAAGTTCAATAACTGGAATTATGACTGGAGTTTCTCTGTATTTCCAATAAGGCAACATTTTTTTGTGTTGGATCAGCTTTATTGTATCCCTTCTTGGACTTAGCTCTTTCTCAAGTATGGTTTTCGAGTAATTGAGATCCCTGACTTTTTCAGTTCAAGAGCATTTTTTCTAAAAAAAAAATTTATTACTAAAAAATTATTATTATTAGTAGTTTTTTTGCACGTTAAAATGGTTAATTTTGCTGTTTAATTTCCGCTTTTATTTTCAGTTTTTTTCTTCTCTCTGGCATGATGGGTGAATCAATGTTCCCTTTCTGGAAGCAGAATCTTTTGGAAATGCTTATATGAAAATTTAGAAATGGAGAAAATGTAATAAAATAAAGCTAAGTAATTGTGCTTTTCCAATGCCCACATCACAAAATGACAATTATTGTTTAATAATTGTGAGTAGATCCAAAAGTTGTTTATCTTTCAACAACACTATCATTTAAGGAACAGGGAAATGTATCTGAAAATATTTCTCATTACTTTAAGATCATTGTTCTTTCTTCTTCTGCTAGTCTTGCACTAATCTCCATATTTGACATGTTTCTCTTACATCTACTGATTCAGAATTCTTATGATGATGCAAGCTGTGGCTTCTAACAAATCTGAGAATCGGATGAGCACATCTGCTGTGGCTGCTTGCATGGCGCCTTTGCTTCTGCGTCCCCTTCTAGCTGGAGACTGTGAGCCTGAGAATGGTTTTGATATGGAAGGTGATAGTTCTGTTCAACTCCTTCAGGCTGCTGCTGCAGCTAATCATGCTCAAGCCATTGTTATTACACTACTAGAGGATTATGACAAAATCTTTGGGGTAATATTTTTATCTTTTGTCAAGTTATTGGGCAGTTATTTTTTTGCTCTTATTCCATGATTTCAGTACTGTTACTTGTCATGATATTATTCTTGGTAAAAGAAATTGCTTAAATGGGGTTTTGTTTTGTTTTATTTTTATTTTTATGAGTGGTCAAAGTATATTAGATTAAAAAGGATAATATGTACAAAAGCCGTGGAGGTATATAGGCAAGAATGATTTTATTTTATTTTCCGATGTTTGGATGAGATGAGAAATAGGAAAAAAGAAAAATATATTTTAATAAGATGATGGGTTTTTTTTTATCAGTAATCCAGATGATATATATATATATTATGAACTTAGATAGAGAAAGACATTCTTGAATAGGTACACAATCTGTGTGCCTAAGACTAGGGATATGGAGATTAGAAACAAAGCATTCCCCTCCCTTACTAATTTGGGAACTTATCACATGTTAAAAACTCCTCCAAAGACACAGTGGCCATCAACTTTTTTGATTCTAACCAATTATAGATTAGTAACAAGACTTTCTTCTCCAAGAATAAAACTTTTCCAATTATAGACCAATTATAAGATGATGGATTGGGGTGGTGGTAGTGGGTAAGTGAGAGTGGGTGGGTGCTGGTAGGGTTGGTGAGGTGGCAGCGGCGGCGGCAATAGTGGTGGTGGGGTAGGGGTGGCGGGCGGTGGTGGGTGGGGGTGGTAGCAATGGTGGCATTGGTGAGGTAGCGGGCAGGAGTGGGTGGTGATGGTTGTGGGGTGGTGGTGGTGGGGGTTATTGGGTTGTTGTGGTGGTGGTGGATGATGGTAGTGGTGGGGTGGGTGAGTGGTGTGAATGATGGTGCATGAACTTTCTTTTTCTTTCAAAATCTCTACCTTTTTGGAGACAATTTTTTACATTGGAGAGAAAGAGGGAGAGAAAAATTAGACAGAATCTTACTTTCCTTCATTCTAACCAAATGAGAAAAGAAACTTTTAGCATTTTCTTTTCTTTTCTCCCCAAATCCAAGGTTCCAAACACAGCCTTAGTGGATCTGGTTTGTTACTGATAGTACGGAGTATCATTTGATATCGATGGTGATCTTTTGATCCATAATGGTATCGGACTGCATATCCTGAGGCTACATGTTGGCTGGTAGATGAAAATTCTCTTGATTCCACCCATGTCGCAGATCGATCCAATGTGATACCACTCTGGATCTGCTTGTTTGTTTCTATGTTGAAACCAACCAACCTAGTTATTTGTACACTATTTTAAACTGTCTTCTTGTCAGGTTTGGTCCAAGAACACAAAATAAAGATAGCATTCATGCTCTGGTTGTTAGTTTTCATTCTTGTAATTTTCCATGTGGGTCGTTATCTCGCTTTGGGGAGAAGATAAGGACCCTTTGTCCCATACTTATAGAGAGAATATTCATGCGAGAGATGGGCTTATGAATCTTTATCTTGTTTCAATATTCTGAATTGTTTTTTAGTGTCCAAGATCTACTTAGTTATATTAATGCTCTTATCCTAGTCTTGCTGTATATTAGTTGATTTGTAGAATTAGATTTGTCTAGATTAAGCTGGAAGATTTCATTTCCCCCTTTTGACTCATCTTATGTTGTTGAGCTTCAAGCTATAGATATGGTCTTGCCTAACTCCCCTATATATATACATATATATAAAGAATTGATGGAAATGATGTATTTTCCCTGCCAGACTTGAATCTTTTTGGAAAAACTATTTCAAACGATTGGTTTTTCTCATGTTCATTGTTAAGAAAAAAAAAATAGAAAACAATTCTAGAATAACATTACTTAAATGAGATGTTGAGCATTTTCTTTCATTGGTGTTGTTTTTGCTAAATTGAGATGGCTTCCAAGATCAACTTTGTCAAAAACCATGGGTTTCTAGCATGGAAAAGTTGATCTAAGTTTGACTGCCAGTTCGTGTGAAAATGCCAAAGGTTGAGTCTGTTGCCACTTGCCAATCCACCTCTCTCAGTCCTACTTTGCCAGGACCTACAAGTGGTTGTGCTCCTTTATTTTTTTTGTGATGAGTAATGATAGTATGAGTATATATATATATATACATTTATATATATATATATAGTGAAAATGGAATGTACAGCAGGCCTATACAAATGCAGCCCACATCAAAGGCAAACCATTTCAAAAACCACATATAAAAATCCAATCCTAACACCTCCCACCCTGAAAAACCACATAATAGTAGCACAATGGAACGGTGCTGAATAAGACATTCAACCCCGAATCCAAGGTAACACTTGTGGTTTCTGCATGAATATATTGGTAATTGGATTGTTTCAAATATTAAATTACCATTTTTAATATATGTTTTTGAGCTTCATGAACTTTTGAACATATTTATAGGAGGATTCCATGTCTCCTGGACTACAATCTGAATCAGAAGGGAGCGGCAGTGAGGATGATTCTACTGATGATGATGAGGTACTTGAAGATGATGGATACCATGATACAGAACAGGACATATTTGCAGATGCAGATGATGATCCTGAGCATGAATTAAGTGGAACCTGTAGTGAGGGCAGTGGCACCAGAGACAATGATCTTTATCATAAGGTTCATCTTTATATGCTTAACTTGATCATCTATGCTTACATGTAGATTTGATGTGATTGTGGTGAAAAACAAGTGGTAATTGAAGTTATTTGATTTCTATGATGGCCTTCCAGTTGATTGGAACTAATATTTTTATTCTCTCAAATTATTGTTACTAACAAGATACACGTGCAATACTGCACGTGTGTAAGAAGGAAGGGAGAGAAAAGGAGAATGTGGGTGAGGACAGTTTTTAAAACAGATTGCAAGTTTTAACTATTGTACCCTTAATTAATAAATCTTCTCAATAGATGTGTAAGGGCTATTTTGGAAAGCTGCACATATTATTTGGCACGCTTTTGAAGGGGCCTATTCCCATTATATATAGTATAAATTAAAATTTTACACCAGATGCTGATGACTTCTGTTAATTTATGAGCCAATAGCAAAAACTGAGCAATAATTGAAGTTGTTTGATTTCTAAGATGGCCATCCAGTTGATTCTCACGAGTTCTTATAATTGAAGTTGTTTCATTCCAGCAATTACTTTAATTTGCATGTGACAATTTTTATGCTTTGTGTTGCTCTTTTTGTTTTTATCATTGCCAATTTGTCATTCAAGTCTTTCACGTTGTTACCTACAAAGTGAAGAATCTCAGAGTTCCGGATGAAATTTCAATCTCTTCCATTACAAACTGTACTTAAATCCCTCCTTTGGGCAAATATTTTTATGTATACTTATTCGAGTTGATCATCAGAATACTGTATTTTTGTAAGATGACATACATTATCTAACAGCCTGCCTGGTGCCACGACATTGGCACACTATGAATTTAGATAATTGTAACCATACACATATGAAGTGATAGCATTAGAAAATTTAGAGATCCAATGTCACATTCAGTAAAATTTACGGTAAGTGTATAGGTATACTCAACGTGCATGAGTTTGCCCATAGATGTATCTTTCTAAAACCTTTGGATGGATATAAAGCTGGGAACTGCTTCTACTTCATGAATAAAGGACTTTGTAAATTGTAAGAGACATCGGTCATACTTATGTGTTCACTTATCATATGTTGAGAATTTTAGGTTCTTTCCCTTGTGGATTTGCAGGTCTAATCATTGTAGGAGGTTATTAATCCTTCTGCTCAGATTCATAGGAAAACAAATGCCCATGGTTAAGACAAGTGATAACATGATCCAAATAGCTTATTAACCTTCTTTGATATTGTTGCCTGAATCCTCTAATCCTTTATAATCTTCATCAAGTTAATGTAATATCTGTTAAGCCAATTGCAATTGGTGACAAAAAGTTGTTTTTTGGTATGATTATAAATTGGTCTGGTATTGCCACGCCTATTATGGAATCATGTGAATATTTTGTTTAATAATGCTCAGATCAACACTATTCAGCATCCATAGTTCGTTGTCTGAAGTAATGCCAGTGATTCTATTAACATAAACTCCAGCGTACTAATTAATCAATTATCCCAATAATCAATTATTAGCTGGTACAAGTTTGATGCATCATCTCATATTGTTGATATATAATATGAGCTCAAAAGTAACGTCATCTTAGTCAAACACCTAGATTACTAGAGTTGTAAAATGCCTAATACTCAGAGGAGTACGGTACTACCTATATATTAAAATAAAGGACATATGTAGAGTTGTACTAATTATCATAGAATTAAGCCTGGGAACCATACTATGAAATTATGCTAAAGAGTGACAAAACAAAGTGTAAGGAAAATAAAACAAGCATCAGAAAATGAAAGAGTGACATGCATAATTGTTGAGATCAAGGTATGCATTCTTGAGATGTAGATGTTGAGATATATATACGAGAAGAAAAGGGAGGTGACATATTTGAAAGTGGTTGGGTATCACCCAAATAAGTGATGAGATAAATTGGAGTAGGTTAAGATAGTTTGGGCACATAAATCAAAGACCTAAGGAGGAAACTTTGAGAAGTTGTGAGAGGGTACTCATTGAAAGATCTGAAAGGGTAAGGGGAAGACCAAAATGAATATGGTGGGAGTCAGCTAGAAGTGATATGAATAGACATAAGTTGACTGAGGATATTGGTTTTGATATATTAGGATGGAGGAACAGGATATATAGTTGACCCAAACAAGTTGGAATAAGGCATTTGACTTTTTATTGATTGATCAAAACCTTGAGATTTGTCAGTTGCATTGAAAATGCTAAGAAAGGATGATATTCATTTGTGCATCTGTTGGAAGAGGCTAGGCTATCTAGTGTGAAATTATTCTTCAATGACCCTTTTTGATATAATATTCATAGTGATCACCTCATCCATACTCCACAGACATATTCCTAACAGGTGCATGACACACAAATAAGCTTATTCACCATCTTTTCACTCAATGTTATTTCGAGCTAGACTCTGGTACTTTTACTTCAGTTTTTGTAAGTTTGCCCTTATTTTTCCTAATCCTAACTTTGTTGCTAGTATATAGAGGATGGATGAATTGAGCTTTTAGTAGAGATAGAGTGATTTTTCGAGTGTTACTCCCTTTGTAAATTGTGATATGCCAGGGATTATAGAAGGAAATGAATAGAATAATTTCATAGTAAGAAGAAGCCTTTATATAAGCTTTAGAGGGAAAAAGGTGCTTTTGTTAATTATTTGAAGCTGTATAAATTCAAAATTTCCTGATATAAGCAAGGAAGGATTCTGTTTAATTGTGAAAATTTGGTGGGATGATGTCGTGTGTTGGCCAATGATAATCTGATGTTATAAGACTTCTGAGGGATCCCTTACCCACCTTAAATTAAAATAAAAGATGCAAAATGTGGTGACATCATCCATTGCAAAAGCAGTGTTTAGGGCCATGGTCTACGCAACTTGTGAATTATGTGAGTAGAAGTCTTGTTTCGCTAAAGCAGAACTTCAGATTTGTGGGCCATATGAAAATGTGTTTCATAATTAGGTAGCCACTTCTTTTGGAAGCAATCGAGTGTTCCATAAGAAAACTAAACGTGTTGAGGTGTTCTATAAACTTAATTAGAGATACAGTGATGAATAAGATCATACCCTTTACATAAAGCCAAATTAAACGGATTTGACTTTTGACTTCACAGATTGTTTGCCCATCTGGATTCTATAGTATCCATCCATAGCACTACTTTTCATTCATCTCTTCAGTTTTGTCAGTTAAGATTATGTCATATATAAACTACATATCCCACGAGAGCTCACTGTAAGCAGTTCAAAATGAAAATAGATGCTCTATGTCAATGCTCATATTTTCTAAAATTGAAGCTCTCAAATCTTATTGGTTTTTTTTTTCTGATGAGTAATGAGTGTGTCTATATATATATACATATGTATATGAAAAAGAGAAGATAATTACGTCAGAACCTATGCCATATAGGATGCTCTACACAAAAAAAATACATCAAAACCACCAAAAGGACCACAACCCTCTCCCAAAAACTGTACGACAATCCCTCTAGCCCCTCAATACCTCCATAAACTGCCCCTCCAAAACACCTGAATAATACTCTACTCTTGATGCAATCATTTTAGCCAACCTAGCTGCAATCATGTTTGTGGCCCTTGGCACTTGGCTGAATGAGATGTTCACCTCTCGTGCCAAAGATCTTGCTCGCATAATATACTGTGAGTGGCTCCACGAACCCATAACATCGGACAACATCCACTCTAAGACTGTAGCTGAATGTCCCATCATCACGAACTCTCTTAATCCAAGCCTTCTCACCTCTGACAAACAGGCAATAATGGCTAGAACCTCTACTTGGGTTGCATCACCCCCATAGGACCACAAAAAATATGTCACATTGCCCTCCAATCCCAGTATCAACCCGCCATTACTGGATTGCCTTGGATTCCTTTTTGAGCACCCGGCAAATTTGATCACCATCATGTTCTCCGGCTCCATCCTCCTAACATTACATGTCTCCACCATAGGGATGAATAACACCAGCTATGCCAATCCCTCACCATATCTGCAACTCCAATACCCTGAAACTGTGGAAGGACTGCAGCCCAGGATGCTACTGCTACTAGTATGGACTCCAATACCTGCTCCAAAGACGACTGAGTTTCCCGAAATATCCTGTTATTACGCTCAAATCTTATTGTTTTCAGATACTTTTTCAGCCAAATCTATTGCTTATATAATTCTTTTTCTATTTGATATGTTTCCTATTATGAATGGGTATTTATGTCTAAAAATATTCTAATCATATGTGTTTTTGGTGTTGGATATAACTATGGGATGTTATACCATGTTGTTCTGTATTGAGAACAAGCTTTACAATTAATTTGTTATTTATTTATTTTTCCTGATATCATTTTCTCTAACTACCTGGAAGGTGCAGGATCATGAAGGTTCTGACTTAGATTCTGGGATCGGTGAATATTTTGAAGCCAATTGGAAGCAAACCAGTATTGCTCCAACTTCCTTGCCTGTGCATGATAGTTTATGTAGTGTTGATGCTTCTGTACATCAAAGTAATATGAGTGAATCACTGGGAAGTGTACCTGCTGCAACCAGTCCAGTCCATATGTTGAGGGATCATAGTCTGTCCTCAAACATTAATAAGTCTGCAAAAAAATCTAATGGACCTATGCCTGGTGTCAAACGCCCTACGGTTTGGGGACGTACTGCTGTAAGTATTTCTCTCTTTCTGTATTCATGATGTAGCAGCACATGTTTGAATCCTTTATTGTCAGTCATGCTTTTCAAAAGTAGGAAAAAAAATTGGAATGAACTCTAGTTTCTGGACTTTGTGGATGTGCCATTCTAAATTTATTCATATCTATGATATTCAATATATTACATTGTCTTTGCAACAATAGTTGTGCATGCTACTAATGTTTATTTTATTTTAATCATGATTTGTTGTATTTGATTCCAGGCAAAGAAGAACCTTTCGATGGAGTCGATTGATTATATTTCTGAAGATGAGTGAGTGATGAATCCATGATCTGCATGAAAGGCTTATCTATACTTATCAATGGAAGTTTTATAATTTTTTTCCTTCAGTATAGTCAATCTTAATGAAATAACTGCATGCATAGTTTTTAAATTTTAGAGGATTTTTGTTTTATTTGAAGGAAATAGACGTTTAGGAAGATTCACTGAGCTAACAGTTTGAATCATCAGGTTTATATGGAAGCTGTAGACCATATGTAGATTTTCTTTAATTTCTTCAAGATTACATGCTTTTCATATAAAATCATGGCCAAAGTCCTATCATTATGTCTCAAAGAAGTTCTCCTGTTACTGGTTAACTCTACTCAGTCAGTGATTACACAAGGAAAACAAATTTTTATTGTGCCTTAATAGTGAATGTATGCGTTGAAGATAGGAAAAGATATGGAAGGGAAGTAATTGTTCGTAAAGTCGATATGGAAGAGGTGTTTGAGTGGGGTTTCCTAGATGCAATTCTTGAATGGAAAAGGTTTGGAACCAAGTGGAGGAAATGGATAGGGGCTGTTTTAGTAATGCCCATTTCTCTTTTTAATCAATGGATTAGTTTATGGTTATGTTAAGGCATCTAGAGGATTGTGGCAAGGAGATCCTTGTCGCCTTTCTTTTTCACTCTAGTCATCGATATCTTTAGTCATTCATTTATTTGGCTGTGGATAGTAACCTAGTTAGAGGTTTTTGTTTTGGGAATGAGTCTACTATGCTGTCACATATTCTATTTGCAAATGATAAGCTTTAATTTCTTGAGGTTGATAGGAGTCGAGTTTTCTGGGTCAAGGGTGTCTTGAAAGTTTTTGATATGCTGTCAGGCTTAAATTGGTTCGAAGCCCTTGGCCAAGAAACTTCTTTTTTTTCCTTGTGGTGGCATGGGAAAGCTTTTATATTGTTGAGTTTGATCCTTTAATGTTTGTCATTTTCTTTTGAAAAATCTGGGAATACACATTGTCATTTCTCCCTTGAAGCTTTTAAGGGTCACGTTGTAAGGGTTTTTCTTTTTCTGCAAAGGTTTTAATTTTCTTTATTTTTCTGTCTTGGGGGCATACCTTTTCCTTCTTCTTTTTTTCCTTTAATTATCTATGTGACAAATTCTAGCATGAGAATTTTCATCTGATCTTTAAGATGTTTTTCTGATTTTGCTTTCCATACTTTGAAGTGCAAAATGTGGAGGTTGGTAGAGCCAGTTCCCATTTCATTTTGAGACTTGTACATCACAAGAATGTTCAGTAGTGAAATTCAGATGCTTTCAGTACTTGTTTACATTTCTGATCATGGGTTGTCCACATTACCAAGTTGTGAAATTCAGATGCTTTCAGTACTTGTTTACATTTCTGATCATGGGTTGTCCACATTACCAAGTTGATATTTTTTTCCCTTTGTTGCTAAAATGGCTCATTTTCTATCAGAAACCTGCTTTTTATGTGTTCAAGTCACATTTATTTGTTGGTATGACAATATTTTCCAATGAATTTGATTCATTGTTCTACAAACAGTGTTGAAATTCAGAGGCTTGAGGTCACTAGAACAGACCTGCAAAATAGAATTGCAAAAGAGGTAGTGTTAAGTTTCTTATTGAAAGCATTGTTTTTTCTATTTTTAGGAAAATGATTGTGTATAGAATATTAAATATATAAACATTTTACCTTTTAGGCCAAAGGGAATGCTCTTCTGCAAGCAAGTCTGGAAAGAAGAAAGCTGGCTTTGCATGAGCGTCGTCTTGCTCTTGAACGAGATGTATATCCTAAATTGGAAACTTCTCCTTAAGTCTGTTTACATCCCATTATATGAATATGAAAGAAAGAACACTTGGTTGGTCACACACACATTATATACATGTAATGGCATCATGCTTATTATATGGCTCAGAACTTACTTTTTGTTGCTTTTTTAGAAATTGAACAGATACCTGCACATATATCATTTTGCTTTTCAATTTTTTTTCATCTCTTTCAGAATAGACCAAGATTCTGGAAGAAAGTTTTTGTTTGTTGTGGTTGTACTAATTTCTTCATGCTTATTATAATTTTGTGCATGTGTATGAATTTTGCATCTTCCTTTTTGCATTCAGGTCTAAAAACTGTCTATAATTTTCCAGAACTTATCAATTTGTTGTTTATGTTGAAATGAGCATACATAGGGTTCCACCACATAGCTATAGCTGTGAACATGTGAAGTCAATCATGATGGACATTGAAGTGCATCTATGAGGACACAACACTAATTATGTTGTGTGATATTTTAAGATAGGAATTCTAGTCCGGAGGAAAAAAATTTATCACAGTCCTCAAGAACTTCTATGCAACTCCAGTAGGCTTCAAAATAAGTAAAACTAAAAAGAAGCATCTTCATGTTAACTTATTCCGTAGAGATATGAGGGTAAGACTAACAAATAGAGGATACTAAATTAGGAGAATTGCAACTTGGTTAAAGTAGTGCTAAATTAGGAGAATTGCAGCTGTCAAGTTCCCACAGGAACTTGAGCTGACAACAATCTTATTCGTCAATTGCAACTGTGAAGTTGGATGGAGCAAATTGCTAAGCATGATCTCAATCAATGATGCTGTTCATCAAGTGGCAGGCAAAAAAGTGTTATCTAACTAGGAGAATTGAAAACTTACACTAGGTTGTTGCCTCCGTGATAACTGGGAGGTGAAGAATTCTAAGTATTCTCTTGGCCTCTTCACCACATGCAGCCTGATATTAATAGTGGACTTCTTTTCCTAAAGACAGCTAAGGAATTTTGTGATGTTCAAGCACAACCATATTTCGAAGTTAGGAAAATAATATCTATATCTACCAGTTACATATATCATATATCAACTGAGGTGAGGATATATACTTCTTGCAATTTTTTTCTCCACTCTTTTAAGGATACCAGAATGGATGAAAAAAAAAATTGTGCTCAATGAATGCCACAAAATTTCAAGAAATTTATGGAAGGAACTGAATTTTTCAGCTGTTGGCAGGATTGAATTTGTGATATGAGCAATTGAATATTCAATTATTATGAAATTAATTATTTCCATCACAAAATCAGGTTTATGCCTACCCTTAAAGAGATAAGAGCAGGAGTAGAATGCTTTAACATTCATTCTGTGAAGGATCTGCATTGGGCTTACTCTCACAAATAGGAACCTAAACTAGTGGCCAAGGTAAAGGAGGCAAAGTTGCCGGAGTGAGGGTTGAGGATAAAGACAAGCTGAAATGTGAGTATTGGGATATTATGATTGCACATATCATACCTAGAAGGCTTGCTGAGAGCTCCATCTGCATATAGTTTTACTAGTTGGGGTAAAGGCTGGATATTGGAGCCTTTCAATGCTCATTAGTTGCCTTGTGTCACTCTGTATCTACGTATCACTGTTTTTTCTTTCAAGGATGGTGTAAATATATCCAAAGAAGAAGTGGAAGCCCTTTAGTGCTGCATAAATCAGTTGGAAGCCCTTAGCAATACTCAAGGAGCACTGTGTCGTCTTCGACGCCATTCCACCTAGGGACAACTATGTCATCCTGCTGGAATTTTTCCAGCACACCACTAGTGCAACAACAAATTCTGCGCACCTATGCGTAGAAATTCCCAAAAATTAAAAAAGTTATTACAAAGCCAAAATAAATTTTAGAAAACAAAAAAAGCATATAGACTTAAGACATTTACAAGTTCTTATGACTTCTTTTGAATTTTGAAACTTTTTTATAATTCTTGTAATTTTCATAATTTTGTAATAATAAATTAAAAATATTTAGATATCCAAAATTCCAAATCACATTTGAACTAGTAAACTTGCATTATAAGGTTTCATGGCCCTTTCCTAATTTTTCTAGATTTTTAAATTTTTTTCTTTTTATTTTTTTCATATTAAATTATTATTTAAACAATTACACATCAAACATCTACTTTAATGAGTAAGTAGCTGTTTATATATTTCCATGTATTTTCCTAACTTTTAGCATTAGTTTTTTTAGTTATCTTCAAAAGATAGATTGACAATGTTGGGGCTGGAAATTTGTCGGCTGAAGTTGGGTATCAGAGAACTTATGCATGCTCAAGCCTAGCATAGTATGCTTTGTTTTTATTCAATCTAAAGAATAGCTCATAAGTAAATTATAATTCTGAATTGTAAATGATAAAACTTATAATAATCTTACTAGAATTAGGATTTGTGGTTTTAAGTTTTGAGATTTATCTTTACAGAATGGCTTGTTAAACAAGTAAAATATGTTTAAAAAGGAAAAAAAACAGAAGAAGAAGAAGAAACTGGCATACCTTTGATGTTGCAAAGCTGGACAATTTGAATCAAACAAAAGAAGGAAAAAAATGATTCAGTATAGAAATTGAAAGATTCAAACATAAGTTGATATATTACTGATTTGAATTTATTTGGGGTCAAAAATGGAATCAAATTGCACAACAAATGATAAGATTTCAACAAAGGAGGCCACCCTAGATTTGGAGTAAAGAAGGTTATGTGCTGATTTTTGTCCTTTATATTTACCTTCCCCTAAAAATCTTCATTTTTGGGTTTTCTCCTGTTACTGGCTGAAAGTCTGATTGTCTAGTGAGTTAGAATCTTTTCAAGCTGAGTGGGCAGTTTGGAATAACTTCTTAATATGAAAAGTCTTAAAGTGCATCTGACACCTCTATGACAGCAACCTTAACTTACTTGAGAATCTAAATGACAGCTCAACTATGCAAATAACATCTTTTAAGTTAGATGGAACAAGCTACTTGTCTTGATTTCAATCTACAAGGCTGTTAATAATGGTAAGGAACAGAAGATATCAGTGAGAAATTTCAACGTTAGATCCCTCTCTATGAAAATTGGGAAGCTGAAAGCTCCATTGCAATGCATTGGCAACTATTTTTGATGCAACAGAAATAAATAATGGTTTCTTTCCCTGAACACAGCAGAAGAAAATATGGAATGTTGTAGTTCAAAACTCATCTTGAATACATGAGTCATGACATGTGTTGAATTTACCACTGCTGCAACATATTTCCCAGTTTCATCAAGGAGAATAAATCCTAGCTGCATATTTTGTACGTTTGTATAGAATTTGCAGGAAATTAATCATTTAAGAACTATAGGCATGTGTGTCCCACAGATCATGCATGTTGTAAGGTGGTTGAAAGACACTCTGAGTTCCTCACTGGTTTTTGAAGATTATATCACTTAAGTGGAGCCCTTTTCATTGTGTCATTCCTTTATAAAATGGCCCTAGGTATCTTGGAGTGCTGAATTGAGAGGTAATTCAGTGCCCATCTTTTTCCTATAGTTGTTGATGGGGTTCTAATTCATTTGAACTAGAGATTATAACTCTCTCAGTGAACATTTTTTAAAAAAAAAATTTGGCATGGATTTGTTGAGGGAAAATTGACTAAAAGGCGTTTTATTGGGCAATGTCGTCCAATTTCATTGCCATGTAGGTATACATTCTCATAACAAAATAGACTAGTGAATGAGGGGGCTGGCTAATTACCTATGATAGAAAGACAAGCATGCTTCTTCAAATCAAGGATTTATGCTTCTAATTTTGCCGACATGTCTCCAGCGGCTTTTGGAGAAATTTCACTGGCAAAATCTAGGAAAATTTCCTTGGATTTTCCCAAGTGTTGGAAGTCATTTTTTTTTTTTTTTTTTGGGTTTAATTCATTTAATGCATATATGGTATGAAATGCTTCCAAAAAATAGAAGGGAAGGTATAGAAAATATATATCATCATCTCCGTTGAATACTGATTAAGTCAAGACATACAAAAGAGTAGAAGGGTACAATGCAATCATTTATAAAAAATATATCACATCCATAAATGACTAAATAAAAATAAATAAATCTACATTCCATGTTGTTAAGGAATATATTAAATATATAAAGTTCACCTTTGAATTATCGTGCAACCTTGCACACAACATATCTCTTTAGGCTCTCTCCGTCGAGCCAAGGTTCTACCATGAACCCAAATTGTGTCCTCTGACACATCACAATGTCACAAACGCCTCCCAAGACGTGGCTCTCAAGCGAAAGTGGCATGTTCTTTACTTATCAAGTCTCGCAGGACTCGGTCTGCAGACCTATAGATGCTCACATCCATTTTGCAAATTAAGCTTTCCCATGGAACTCTTATGTCGTCTTCTTGAGAAGAGATGTGCCCCTCCGGACATGGCTCGCAAGCCAACTATAGTTATGCAGCATCTCACCATGCAGTCTCTTGCAATATCAAGAACACAGTCCATTGAGTCCTATAATGTGATCGTCCAACTACCATTGTTGACACTGACCACCACACTTCCGCTATGCATAAGACTGAGCTGCCTCCCTCTGAAGAGATTCTCATACCTCTACAAAGGAATGCACACGAGATTGCAAGTTGAGTTCAACCGCAATGGTTTGGATTGGCTCGGTGGAGCTTTGTCTTGGACCAAGGGAAGGTCCAGACGTGTTAGTGCACAGTGAATACATGGTAGAGCAGAGTACTTCAAGGATGGTGTACCGAAGGTAAGGTGACGAACAGCTATATTCGGGACAGATTCAAGGTGTGATAACCAAACAGGAAGCGATGGATTGCTAAGTTTGGGATACTTGAAGACCATCTAAAGGGGTACTGACTTACATGTGGAGCACTAGTGCGAGACTAAAAGGGTGAGACTTCTACTTGGTTGTAGTGTTGACGAGGGCATCAACATGACAAGTGGGGGAGCACTTACGTAAAGAGCTAAGAAAGAGTTTGCAGTGTACTAGAGTACTGGGGATAATGCTGGCAGGTGTGACAGAATGTTGCACAACAACAAGCCAACAATAGGTTGGTTGGTTCGAGGTACTAGTTTGCATTCGAGAGTCAGCAGGTCTCTTGTGATATGCTTACAGGGTGAAGACCAGTGTCAGTATGAATCAAAAAAAATTATGCTGCTACTACAAGATATTTAAGACGAATATGTTGAATGTTGGCTGGTATGTGTGGCAAGTTGTTGCACAATGACTAAGATGAGTCATTTGGGCCGGTATGCTTGCAGGAGTGTGTGAGTGAAGGCTGATACCAGAAAATTGTGGTGTCAACAATTTGACACAAATAGGCAGAATGGTTGAGTCCTCAGAGGAGGCATGACGCAGTAATTGTGAATTTGGCGGTTTGATAATACAAGAGTGGTGTGAGCCGCTCGTATCAAGATGGGTGTGAAAGACTTGATATCTAAATACCGATGTTGGTGTTGGTATGGGACAACATTGATGTTTGTATTGTGGAAGACCAGGTGCACATTGGCTTCAGAGGTAGAAGCTTTGTGATGACTTGTGAGTCACGTCCTACGGGACGATATCATAGAAAGGTCTATTATGGATCTTGTTGTTGAATACAAGGATGTGGTTTAGTCAGCTTAGGAAGTTTGGTGGCTACAAACATGTGAGACAATAGTTAAAGAAGAGGCAGACTTTGCTCATGGTGTTCTTTGTTGCAAGTGAGTGACAAGGTATTGCTAGCACAATGGTGTGCTCAGTTGTAGGGTGTGACTGGGTTGAGCTTGGTAATGGTACAACTGGCTTGGTTGTGGTGTGCGGCAACTGTTGCATGGTATCGAAGATCGCTTGTCTTCGCCAAAGGCATGGTGAGGCAAGTATGGATGCATGATGTGGTTTTGAGTAGCGGTAGGGCTACTGGCCACTAAGTGGTTGGCTTCTATTGGCAGGGCAGTATTGAAAGTGCTAGACCCAGGATCGAGATGATACTGACTACGACATGGGAAGGATCTTTGATACAGTTTGGATTATGCAGCTCTATTGTGAGCATGAGTGTAAATGATATTGGAGAAGAGTTCTCTAGTGCATGGAACTTGTGTTGACATAGTGTTGCATATTGTAAGGAATTTGGAAATGGGATTTGAATGCTTATGTCTTGAGAGCTCAAGTGAAGAGCTATGTGCAGGCATGCTAGCAGGGAAGGCTAGATGGTGGATATACCATGTTGCTCCAACGGACCGGACAACCATGCCAAAGTTATGAACTGAGTATCAAGGCTACAGGTTAACAAAGGAATGGATGCACAGAGGTGCAAATGGGTGAGTCCCTTGTAATAAAGGGATATGTGGGAGTACAGTGGTGCTTCTAGTGGTAGGTCATCCTTTGGGATGAGGATATTGCTGCTACAAAAGTTTGAAAGGAGGTATGTGCATACTCAAGAATTGGACCAGAGGGCTCAGGAATTGGGTGGCATTATCTTGATGACAGATGTGGCATAGTATGGTTGCTGGCTCGAGGTGAAGACATGAAATGTTGAGGTATTGGAGCACCTTAAGTGTACCTATAGTGAGTATGCTTTATAAAGTGGGAAACTATGGTGCTGGCTTGAAAGCAGAATGTCAAATGACTGAAGCATTAGAGGGGCACTATATTCTCATGGATGGATGATAGCTTTGGGCTGAATGGTGATTGTTTATACTCAGGATGAAGGCATGCACGCTGGGATACTAGAGGGACACAACATTGCTTAAGGTTACATTATAAGCTTAAGCTGATAGTTGGGGGTGAACTTTATATATTTAATATATTCCTTAACACATGTAGATGTGTAATTTTCCCTAGATTTTGTGGCATGCCGATGGCATGTTTGTCACTGATATTTGTGGCATGCCACAAAATCTAGTGAATATGAGAAAATTTTGATTTCCCTATATATTTCATGTTACCATCATGGCAGTGGTAAAATTTCGCTGATATGCAATAAACCATGCTTCAAATTGAACTTAACGAACTTGAGAAGCCAAGATATAATCCATGAATGAGATAGCCAGCTATGACATTAAGCTACATTATTAGTCCATGTAATGTCGATCATCTGACCTGTCACAACTTCTCATAACTACCCTAAATGTACAAACATACATTGTACCTTATATCATTTAATCCACTCTTTTACAAATTTTCAAATAAGTTAAATGTTGTAGGAAACTTGCATTACTGATTTCTATCCTTGAAAAAGTTCTGCATTTAATTATGATAATAAGCAATCATCCCAATTGTAGGTTGCAAGGCTCCAGGAACAGTTGCAAAGGGAGAAAGAACTTAGGGCAGCTCTCGAAGGTGGGCTGAAAATGGCGTTAGATCACTTCCCTGTCTCAGCCACTATAGATGACAAGGTTAGCTTAGCACAGAAATAGAATAATTTTACTTTTGATTTAGTCTCTGACTATTTGAAGGATTTATGATTTACTATTGTATTTAAAGACAAAAGCAGAGATCGAGGAAATTGCTCTTGCAGAAGCAGACATCATTAGTTTGAAACAGAAGGTTGATAGTCTCCACATACAGCTTAGTCAACAGCGTGAAGAAAACAGTGGATCTGAAATTGAATCAAGCAGTGAGAGCCAACAAAAATCAAATCATCAAGCTACAGTGTAAGTTTTTTCATTTATTCCACATTCTTCATCAGCATCATACCATGTTTTTTACTGTGCCTACCCTAGTCTCTTTGTACATGAATCAGTATGATCCTAGAAAGATTCTTTTGTTCCCAGACTGGGTGCTATTTTTGATGAAATTTCTGTACTTCTCAACTCATACAAAGGAGTATTTGAGGATATTGCTTGCAGGACTAGTTGGGTTGCTAAAGTAGAAGTGTTTCTGGACTGCTACATAATTGCATGTGGAGATCAGATGCAAGGAAAATTTTATAGCAGTTGTAAGACTGATTATATTTTGTGAAGCAATTGTTGGCTAATCAAGAAACATTGTATTCATTCGTATAACGTTGCTGAAGCAAAGATTACTAAGATGGAAGCATGGAAGGTCTAGGAAGAATAAAATTTGTAAAGGATTAAAGTGGAAGGTTTCATAGTCCCAAGACTCCCTACTTGCTGGTAACGATATAAAGGAGATTCAATGGGATGGGCTTATTAAAGTAAGACGGACCATAAATTGCATCAATATCAATTATTTTGTGCTAATTAAATTCAATTAAGAGGGCAGCTATATGGCTAAGGACAATATGGATGGAATTGGTGAGAAAATATCTGAATGGAACTAATGATTTGATTCTTGATAGGCTAAATTAGTAGAAGATATTTTGTGCTGTTTGGTCTGAAAGTTTTCTTGCTGTTGCTCATGATAGCAATGATGATTATGTTGAATAACTTCCACATGAAATTTTTGTCTTGTACAGGAACAATGGAGAAAAGAATGCTGAAACCATAGAAGGTCCACATTTTCATGCAAATTCAACGAGTCAGGTTCGTCTGTCTTGGTGACCAAGTACTTTAATCATTTTAAAAGAGGAAAAACTACTGAGTTTTGGTAAAGATTAGAGCTACCTCTGCTGGAAGAGCTGCTTCTTATGTGTAGGGTAATCATAACTATGTGTGCTAGATGATTGTGAATTATTTGCTGGTTGCCATAGGAAATATGTATTCCCTATATCTAACAACTTTCTCATAGATAACATGAAATCTCAAGGTCCGATTGGTTTGATGAATTGGAATTGGAGTTAAGAATTCGAATTCAAATTGCAATTCATTAAGTATTGTAATTTAGTAGAATCAAAATTCTTGTGATTGGACGACAAGAGAAATTGAAATTTGGAATTTGATTATATAAGAATTAGGTTTAAATTCTAATTCCATTGATTGGATAAGCTTACAAAATTCAATGACAATTCTTTAATTATAGCAGCCAATAATAACATAAACTTTATCCTTCTTCACCTCTATGATTTTCTCTTTCTAGATCACTTTCTTCTCTTTAAGTATTTTCTTTAGAACTTTCTCTCTCTAGAACTCTCTTTTTAAAGGATTTCCTCTCTAGAATTTTTCCTGGAGAGCATTCCGTTTCTCTTTTTAGAGTTTTCTCTCTGGAGCATTCCTCTCTCTCTCTCTCTAGAGCTCTTTCTATAGCACTCTATCTCTCTAGAGCATTCTGCTTATCTTTCTAGAGTTTTGTCTCTATAGCATTTGCTCTCTAGATTTTCTCAAGCATTCCTTTTCTTTTTAGAGTTTTCTTTCTAGGACATTCTCTCTAGATTTTATCTCTATCGAGCATTTCCTCTCTTTCTAGAGTTCTCTCTCCCTATAACCTTCTCTTTAGAAAGATGGTTTTTTTAATTACTCGAGATTATCGCTATCCGAATTCTTGGGTAGAAAAATTCAAATTTTCATATATAATGATATAGATTTACTTATCTAAAAAATAACATTAAAAATGAATCCAATGAAATTAGCTTGAATGATTTTTAAATATTCAACCAATCAGAAGAATTGGTATCAAGAACCCAATTCCAATTCTTACTTCGAATTCTACCTCCAATTCCTCTAACCATCAAGGATAGTGGTTTTATTGTGGCTTTTACACATGACGAAACCCAATATGGTGGTATTAATTTAGCTTTTTTGGGTTGATTTATTGCCCATTTATCCTATCTAGAGTGTCTATTCTTATAGGTGGTCTGAATTTGCCACCCTATCTCTCCGTGTCATGTCACTAAAAAAAAAAAAAGAACCCTATTCTCACCAAGTGTAGTTAGATGGTAAGATAGAATAGAAAACCTTTCATGTAGTTTTCACTTAGTATGTTTCTATTAGTACTACAACTTAATACTCAATTATTTTGAGGCTAGTCATATCATACTAATGATGTAAAATGGGTAATTCTATCACGGGTCAATTAAAGATTATTTTTTTATGAAAATGAAATCTAGAATGCAAGCCACAGAAATTTGGCAGTTGTAATGATTTTGACTATTTATTACCATGGTATCACTAGTATGTTATATGTGATATGGTTCTCTCATGTACTCGTACATAGGCACATTACACATATTTGGAAAGAGAAAAGGATGATGAGTTCCAAATGCATAATTCATAGGAAGCTAACCTTGCACACACCCTATGGCTGACATGTGATGATTACTTCTTTTTCATGCAGCAGATCAACCATGTGGTGCCTTGACCTTCACCACAAGCAACCTATAATATTTATTTACCAATCCAACCTATAAATGCTCCAATTTAATGCAGTCATTCTGAGTTCCACACTTAAAACTTATACTTCATATTACCTATTGTCCCACTTGTGGGTTCTTTTGCTGCGTGGCCCTATAATGCCACCATGGTCCTTAACCAAGCCTATCATCCAATGTGTGCTACATTGGGAAACCCCATAAATGTTGAATCCTTTTTAATGGCATCTTGAATGGTTATAGGACTCAATAACACCAACCACCATTTGCCAAGGACATGTTGCCTACAGTGTATTTCTTGAACCTTAATTATGAGTCAATCAAGCAAATTAATACCTTATAGTGCCAATAGAAGACTAGCAGAAGCTTTTTTTTGCCAAACACAATCCCCTTTAAGATTTTAAATATGATTTTAGATCAAGAACCTACTCTCTCAAAAACTGAAACTATTTGCTATTTATCATCATATACCATGAAAAGTAGAGGCTAATGGTAAGGTATCAATTGACACCTTTAACCATCCTCAAGACCATAAGACTTAGCTAATTGTATCAATTTTGGTTGATACTTGAAACCTTGAATCCGTCATGTCATCCTGACAAAGCATCTCCCTAAAACCTTACCTTATAAACCATACAATTCTTGCAAAATATAATACATGCATCCACACAACACTATACTAAACCCACATGACCTAATGATAATGTAGTGCCCCAGAATTGGGTTTGCCCATTAAAGGCACCTACCCATCCCTGAGCCCTACTTATGGGCCCACAAGACTTAATTAATAACAATCAAGGGCAATTATAATGTAGTCTTAAGAGTGTATATAAGAAGCATGGGACAAAAATTTCCACCTAGAAAAAATCACCTATATAAACAACCAAAAAAATATGATACATGTGTATACAAAAAGGCAACTAAATGCTCACAATCTCTTTTTCTAATATGTACAGTCATATACAGAAGTCATGGTCCAAACGTAACTCCCAAGTGTATAAGTTCAAAAAGAATCAATACATATCCAATTTACAAGTTCCAAGACTAAATACAATTAACACAGAGAGAACCCTACAATGGATGGTAGTAGTCCTTAGGCCTATACTCAGGCTCTCCCTCAATCTTTGCCCCAGTACATAGCTCACCAGGAGGATTTGAAAACAAAACCGATAAAACAAAACATGCGTGAGACTAAAGTCTCAGTAAGCAGCAAACATGCATGAACATAAACAGCTTATGCAATTTTATAACGACATGATAGCATTCTCAGATATAAAGTACCAAATTCAAGTCAAAGCAACTCAATCGGATAACATATGAAATCAGTTCGATCAACACAATCATATACTACAAGCATGTTTTGGTAGGACTCATGGATTAGCGCGTCTATAAATTAGATTAATGACCACTGTCCATTTGTCACCTATACGACTTACAGAGAGAAGCCTAGCTAGGGATATCTCAACAAGCAAAGCACCCACGTATGGACTGGTAAGTAACGACCCTACCAATGGCCTCATTATGGTCTCAAATCATAACACAAATCACAAGAACATCTCGCTGATACCCCATGACAGGAGGGTTGCCGCAACTCCTCTATACCCCAAGAAGGCTTCACTGATACCCCACAACAGAAAGCAATATGGCGAAGGTCATTAAACTAACAAGCTAACACTAACACTCTAATTAGACTCACTATTGATCCGTATAAAGTACAATGCCCAATTAGACAACTCATAACTCAAAACAAAACTTCTCAAATCACTCATTAAAACAAGTGCTTCAGTGCAAAAACCAAGGCTAGGTGGAATTCCCCATTCACTGCCAAACCATACCATATGCCAATTGGAATCTCCATCCACTACCAATCAACCGAGGCCAAGTGGAATTCCTTATCCACCACCAATCAAACTATAGGCCAAGAGCACAAATCACATAAAAGTTCTTAACCTTACTTTTACAAATCCAGATCAAAGCTCAAAAAATGTACGAATAATCACTAATCATTTCCCGCTCAAAGCCATAACTAGATTTGTAAATCAAAGCAAAACAAATACACCATGAAGTCCACAAATTACTAATTTTTTTTAGTGGAATAGTCTTAGAATTCAAAATAAACTCACCATACCAAAAATCATGGATTCTGAGACACAAAGTTTTTGACCTTGTAAAATATTCTAAGTATGGTTAAAAACTTTGACTTTTTCAATGTATAATTTTCTAATAAAATCTACTAAGAGTTTCGAGCCCAAATTTTAATCGTAGTCTGATGAAGTGTTGACTATTTTTCTATGATTTTATGGCCTTCCAAATCATCCATTTGGGCAACAAACCCAAGAAATGGTTTTTCCTAAAAATTGGGCAAAACTGGATTTTTATGCATAAATCAAAAAGTCAGCTTTTTATTTGTTAGGAATTAGGTATTGAGAGTATTTTTAGTGGTTCCAAATGGGAGGTAAAACCTTATTTACATGTAAAGATTTAAGTAAATGGAGACGTAAAAAGAATAATAACATGTACTTAAATGTCTTTCAAGTAAATAAGGGTGTTGCATAGGGACTATAGGTTGTCTGGGAAAAAGGTTGTGAAAAACTGTGAAGAATTGTACTGGGCAATTAATAGTCTTAGGATTAGGTCCGCAATTAGCATTCCAAGGACTGTTTTCTGGGTGTTCTGGGCTTAGCGATTAATTACCAAATTTGCTGATTAATCGCCGACTCGGGTTGGGTGTTTTTTAGGTCATTTTTCAAAACCAAATTCTTTCAAATCCTTTCCCAAGCCTCCTAGTTCATGTGGGACTAAACCTAACTCATCTAAATCAACTCAACACACCTTTAGAACCTTACTAGAACAAGAATCTCATCCAATCCATGGTTCAAACCAAATCCAAACATGCAATCTAAGTTGTAGCTTACGAAATGAAAACCCCAAATTTGAACATGGTCAATGTAAGTCGAATTCCTTAATAAATTAGTAGCAAAACCAGCAACAAATGCTATACAATCAAAACCCTATGAAATTTAGAAGCTAAAATCAACATGCAATCCATTTTCTCACATCAATCAAAACTCTAGAGAAGAAGATCCGAATTTAGGCAATTCATTTTGGTTGGAAGGATTTGCTACTTACTTGTTCAATGGAGAAGCTCAACTCACCATCAATCTCCCTTCTTCTTCTCCAAGATTTCAGCAACCTCACTCACTCTCTTTTTGCTCCAAACGTCCAATGCAAATGGGAGTCAAAACAGTTAGAAAAATTTTCTAAGGCATGGTTTTATATTGCCTCTTTTTGGTTCTTCAAACTTGCCCCTCAACAAGGCCCCTATTCCAACTAAACCCTTGGGGTGTACCTAAGGGCTATTTAGGGGTACCTTAGGTTATTTGGGGGTACCTTTGTTATTTAGGGGAGCAATTTTGCTATTCAAGGGGGGTACCTTAGAGTTATTTGGATGGGGGTACCTTTGTTAGTTGGGAGGTACCTTAGGCTTACTTGGGGATCACTTTTTTTTTTTGGATAAGTGATGAAATTTTATTGTGTAAGAGGAAGAAAGACACAAAGAGAAGAGAAAAACATAGCAAAAAAGAAAGAAGAGTGCCAAAACAGGGAGGCACAGCTAAATGAAAAAAGAACTACACATAAAGACATAAAGACATTTCACCAAATACTAAGGACGGACTTGAAGCCCCAGCCTTAGCTAAACTATCGGCAACCTCATTAGCAACCCTTGGTACATGTTTGAATGAGACTTTCAAACCCTGTGCCAAGGATCTTGCATCTCTACTTGGGGGGTACCTACGTATACTTGGGAGTACCTTAGCCAATTGAAATTTAAGAAATAACCTTGATTAAGCTTACCTTAGTAAAACCTTCAACAGACTTCAATTTGCTTCCCCAATATTTAGTCATGATCTGCATCCACCTCACCTTCATGGGACAAGTAGTTAATTAGTCAAAAAAAGCCCAATTTAATCAATAAACTTAATACTTAAGATATAATCGGGTTCAGGGTTTTATAGATAGCCCCTGACCTAACATACTCAAGCGATTATTTTATTGCACAAACTAAAGCACTAAATCATACCAAACTCCACCTTTAGGATAGAGTGCGGTTGCTAGATCACCTACCCTAAGACATTGATCAAAATCCTCTAAGACCATAGACATTACCTTTGTGATGTTAAGGCCTACGGCTAAATCTCTTCAGAAATGATTGTTGAGTGCCACACTTAGCATGGAGAGAGGCTAGCAATTTAACCCCTCCTTGAGATAGATGCTAAGACTTTACTGATCTGCCAATGGAAACATCAACTTTGCCAGTCTCAATTCCTAAATTATCAACATTGACCACTTCCAAGTTCCAATACAAATTCAAGTCATTATATATTGGCCGATATGTGTAGGGTATTAGCTGATAAATATCAAGCATTGGCCACACCACTAGAAAATAAAGGCAATCTCTTACATGTTTTGTGGTAGTATTATAGCAAGTTTTTTATTGTCATCAAATTGATATAATTTTTGTTTAAGTCATATTGGTTTTGGTCAATACTTAAAATCTTGGCTTGTGCAATCACACTAGGGCTTTCAGAATTTTGGAGTCTTCATGAGCTGTTTGGACCAATATGTTCATGTCATTGTCACCTTTGCTTTGGACCTAACTTTAACAAAAAATTCTTCACCAATTATTCTTCATGGCCCAAAATGTAAGCAGATTTCATATGCTAGTAGTAGTATCCAACTTTTGGACATTTTCTCAACATAGATACCGCACCAACATTTAGGCACATGCAAACCAGTACAAACATTCCAAAAACATCTCTTTAACTTTATCACAGTTGATCAAAACTGCCCTAAGACCCAAGCCATGTGTCAATTGTTGTAATGTCATGAGTCATACAAATAGCATTATTGCATACTGTTGGCCTATGAAAATGTAGCACTTTTTGGAATCACCAAGGAAACTTATGTAGAGCCCTCCATAAAATCACTCTAACTGAACGCTTATGCCATCTAATTCGATCAAGTTCTCAAATGGCTGATCACATCAAAAGCATTCCAGAAGTGCACTATGGCATTTTATATAACAAGATGGGCCCTTCAAGAACCTGATTGGAATGTTTCATGCATTTGATCAAGCTGATTTTTTGAAGAAGCACTTGCATCCAAAAATATTAAATGGGTTTCCTTAATGGGCATGATAAATTTATGAATCAGCAGAGAGAGAGACAGAGAGTGATATTGACATCTTTTTCTCTTTTGGTTTTCAAAAAATGATTACTCCTACATATTTAATAAAGGAGAAATGCAACATTAAATTAATTAAATAAACAATTACAAATGGGGAAGATGTCTCCGCCCCATTTTACATCAAGGCAACCCCCGTGCTATTGTCAAATGACTATTGATCCCATACGAGTCTAGTCTTCTCCACAAGCATTAGAGAACTCGAGGATAACAAAACACCCAGTTATATGCTACTGCCTGTGGATTTTCCAAGAGAGAAGATGTTCTTTTCTTGCTATCAAACACCCTCCCTTTGTGTTCTTTTCATAGCCTCCAGATAACAAAAAAGGAACTTAACTCCATACAGTGTTGCCTCTACCACTAAAACAACAGCCATCCTGCCACTAACAAGTCAGTGGGAGACTCAGGACAAGTCCATGCAGAAATGCCTGCACATATAAAGAAACTAAAATATTTTCTGAAAATAGGCAATCAATAAACGCATGATAAACATTCTATTGGTTTTTTCTTTTCTTTCTTTCCCTTTTTTTTTTGTTTTTTTCTGATACATCTATTAGATATTTTCAGCCCTCTATGGTTGAGATGATTTGCTATCAATGCTTAATCAAGAATAGTGAGACAAGCCAAAAAATTGAATTCTGCAGGGGATTGATTTTTACCAAAAATTACCATTCCATGAGACTTCATAGTAAGGTTTTCCATTCTTAAGGTCTGGGATTCAGAGTCTAGAATCGTTCTTTTCTTGATCAATCTGGAATCCTGGATATGTTTTGTGCCTCTAAATTATAAATGCAATCTTGAGCACTCTTCAATCCCTCATGTGTGGAGCCCTCTCCTGCTATGCCTTTCATTCAGAAAAATCTTTCTTCCAGAATATCATTTTATAAGGCCATCTTGTATGAGTGAGGGCAAAAAAGCCTTAACTGACTAGCCTGAGTCCCGTTTTCTTCCCAAAATCTGAAGCATTTCTGCTTCTTATCTGAAATTTCATATTAACCCAAAATTTCACAAAATAGCTAAAATCTAAATACGCGCCTCCAAACCAGGACCACATAGGACCCTCTCACCAACTTTGAATTCAGTCCTCCTCTTAGAGAACATTACATTTAATATCTCTCCTTCATGGAGATGAAATGTCTTTGTTGACTGATTTCCCAAGAGAGCTTTATTCATCTTACTCACCCATCTAAACTCTATCTTACTATTCTTCTTGGTGGCTCTACCATCCAAAAAATCTCTTTGGATCCTTTCTATGCTTTCAGCCATGTTAGAAGACACTGTAAACTGTAAAGAAGATATAAGGGCAAACTGATCAGCATGCTTTTGATTACTCACATGAGTCACATCATATTTTGAATAAAGATAAAAAAAATTTCCAATGTTCCTACCTCTCTTTTTGTTTCATAGCCGGATCTCCAAAAGTCTTACAAGTTGATTTTTCTCCTAATTAAGGCCCAAACACAATAATAAATTCCCACATGATAGTCTAACATTCCAGGGCACTCATAAAGTAAATCATTGTCCAACTCACATAAATTGTACTTTTTCTAAGATTTATATCAAGAACAAACATTGCCTCTAATCTAGGCATCTAAGAACAGAGGCTGTTTACATAACATGTCCTCTTTTGTTCTCAAAGGTTGAGTGGAGACCTTTTGAAATTCCTAAATTGGGGCCCGATCTCTATGGATCTGAACAATTGAGGTGATGGAAGCAATTAATCAACACAAGCAACCACAAGAACACAAGATCTAGCAATGAAACCTTAGAATTTCATCTAGGTAAAACCTCGGGTCTCTTAAGGCGACAACCCCTTGAAAATCAGTCCACTAATTGAATGTTGAATACAAGAGTTTCAGAAAGTACAGGCCTCTGTCACACACTATTCTTACCCTTGCTTGATCCCACGATTAATCAACCTTAGCTTCATGATCCCGTTCTTCACCTTGAAATCCTCCAAGCAATCACGAACAGCTCTTTGGAATCCACCAAAGAGTTCTTCAATCTTCTTTGGAATCCACCAGAGTCTTCAACTCTCTTTGGGATCCACCAAAGAATTCTCCAGATCTGAACCTCTCTTCGAATCCACCAAAGAATTTTCCAATCTTCAAACGAATGAATTTGTTAGATGATTCTCTCTTGAATCTAGTATAAAACCCTCACTCTCTTCTCTTTCTCAATTAGGAGCATCCAAGATAGATGAAGCAAGAGAATTAACAAAATCTTATAAGAAAAACCCTCAAAAACCGCTCAAAAAACTCCCAAAAAAGAAAACTCAAGACCCCTTAAAAAATCTGGAAAAAAACAGAGTATATATAGGCTCAATGACTATTCCTTGAGCAGGTGCAGCAAGGTTACATCCTTGCCTTCTTGCACCTGCACAAAGTCTACACTTAACACAGTCAGATTCTGTTTTTGCACTTGATACTGAGTTTTTTGTTCTCCAACCTGTTTTCTACACAATCTTTAAGACTAAACATTGATACCACTGTGCATTTGTCATCCAGTTGTCACAACGTAAATAAATTTGGACCAACACCTTTTATCCTCATACCAAGGCTAAGGCAGGGGAATCCTCTCTCCTCATTTCTTTTTCACAGTTGTCAGTGATTTTCTTAGTTGTTTTTTAGATAAGGGGTGAGTGCAGTCTTATTAAAGGTATCCAGGTGGAGAGATCTAGGATTCTTGTCTCTCATCTTCAATTTGCTGGTGACAAAATCCTGTGCTTTAAGGCATCAAAGAATCAGGTAGTCTAGGTCAAAAGTATCATAAGATGTTTTGAAATGATGTTGGATCTCCAGGTGAACCTATAGAAGAGTAGTTTGATAGGAATCAATGTGAGTCATTTGCTCTTGGAACATACAGAGTTAATTAGTTGTTGGTTGACTGGTCGAGGCAATGGTCCATTTCATACCTTAGCCTTCCTCTTGGAGTAAACCCGAGGAAGTTGGGCTTTTGGGATTCCATAATGGAAAAGTTGGACAAGAAATTGGCTCTTTGGTAGAGTAATTATATTTCCATAGGCAGTAGGATAACCCTGATCGGGTCCACCCTTACAAATCTTCCAGTTTGCTTTCTATCCCTGTTTGTAGCTTCCAAAAAGGTCATAAGAGTGATAGAAAAGTGTCATGGGGACTTTCTGTGAGAAGGAGGAGACAATAGAATGGAATATCTAGTTAGTTGGAGTAAGGTGTGCCTTAGGAGGACTCAAGGGTTTTAGGCTTACGAAACATCAACAACAAGAACTCATCTCTTTTAGGAAAGTGGCTCTGGCAGGTTAGGAAGGAACAAGGATCTTTGTGCCATAAGATTTCTGTTAGTAAATTTGGCAATCACAGAAATAGATGAGGTATAAACCCCAAGGTTAGAATTAATTCTACTAGTCATTGGAAACCAGTGGTTGATGTGGCTCCGTCCTTCCAACCCTTAATCTCTTTCAAAATTCGTTATGGCTCATCTTTATTTTAGGATGGATCCTTGGTGGAAGGATTCTTCTCTTGCCTGTCATTACCTAGACTCCTTCAGATTAGACTGCTTTCTTATTCGTTGGTATCTCATTCTCATATCCTTTTGGTAGCCCAGGAGGTTTGGTTTGGAATTTAGGTTTTGTCAGGACCATCGTTTAGCATAAATAGAGTATCTAGCCTCCGTCTTGGAGGACCTTATTTCTATGCTCCTTGAACCTAGTAGTCTTGATGGTCATGTTTGGACTCCTTCTAGTCAAGGGTTTTTTTTCATCTTGCTCATTCTTTGACGTCTTTTGTTGTACTCCCGACAAGGTGATTCCCTCTTTCCCTCTATATTTCCTTTGGAAATCTCTTGCCCCTCCCAAAGGGAAGGCTTTAATGTAGATGGTATTCTACAATGTGATTTGGACAATCTCCAAAGGGGTAGGAAGTTCTTAACTATCTCTCCCAATGTGTGTGTGTGCTGTGCTTTAAAAATGGGGAGTTTGTGGATCACATCTTCTTGTATTATAAGTTGGCTACATTCCTGTGGTTCTCCTTATTGGGAAAGATTGGGTTGAGTTGGGCCTTTACGAGGAAGATGGTGAATTTGTCACATCTATGCAGCTTCCCTTTTCTTGAAAGGAAAGGGAAGATGATGAATCATGATGTCTTCAATCCTTCAATGTGGACCATTTGGCAAGTTCAAAATGGCTTCATTATTTATGGAGCATTCGCTTGTAGATATAGGATTCTAGAGGGTATTTTTCTATCAATGGTGAACTAGATGTATATAAGGAAGGAGCTCGGTCTTTTACCACGAGAAGAAGTGCTTCACAATTGGTCAACTATGGCGACTACTGATCGTGTTCTACTGATCGAGTTTTGAGAAATTGGGTTGCTTTACTATATCTTCACTTTACTTTAGAAGGAAAACAATCTCAAGAAATTTTTTCATTCTTCATACAACTCTACCTCTATGTTTTACATGGATGCAGATATCAACGTTATTTTATTTTGCAAAGACATGAGGGCATAATTGACTCTATTTGTTGACTGGATGTTGTCATGCACCAAAATTCAACCATATTCCCAAGTAAAACATTACTAAGAAACTTGTAACGTGACTGTGATTTTGATTCCATAAACAGAAATCAAGCAATATTATTTCACTTGTTCATCATTGTCTAGTGAAATTACCATAAATAATTGTATAAAAGGTCATTGCACTTGATATTAGGATCACATAAAATAAATATCAAATCAAAGTTAGTGATAAAACAAGTAAAATAAAACCCAATTACAATTATTTCGTAGGCGTGTCAATATAGAATAAAAATCCTAATGTCTAATCCAACCTTCTAAACCAGGTAGACCATACGGTAAGCATATTGATCAAGGTAAAGAACTAATATTTTTAACCCTTTGCCTGATCTATGCCTATACCTGTACCTACAAAATATAGTGGGGATGAGTAATGCTCAGTAGGCTTCATCCTATAGACTTGGTTCCATTTGAAACATTATACGAGTGGAATAAGCTAATAAATCATATACATTGAATAAATGAATTTAAATCATGCAAATTATGTGAGTGTGTTTTCATGCAATTAATACAAACATAGGATGATGCATGTCCTAAATAGATATCTTCTAATATGCCATGCCATGAAAAACAAGTAAAAAATATGCATAACCAATATGTAATGCGTGCAGTGTACATAAAGGTTGTAATATTGTAAACCCATCCCCCAACCACTTGTAATATGCCATGTATGTTATTTGATATAGCCTTTGGAGTAGGGCTGGCAATGGGTCGGATATATATCCGAATCCGATCCGAATCCGATCCGAAATTACAGAATTCAGATATAGGATTTAGATCCATGGTTCGGATACGGATCTCGAATTTCGGATCCGGATTTTTTCGGATTCAGATTCGGATATACATGTATCCGATCTAAAAAAGATCCGAACCGAAAACATACTTATAATATATATAAACTTAGCCCAGACTATGGTTCAACCATAAGTTAAAAGGGTTAAATCATCATTTGTTCATTAGACACTTGGATTTGTGTTAAAATTTATAGTTAAATTTACTTTAATTGTTAAAATTGTTTTTTAAAGTTTCAGGTTCAAACAGGCTCGAATTCGGATTTCTGATCGAATTCTGATTTCGGTTTTGAATTCGGATTTAGGATCGGATATCGGATCGAATTCGGATTTCGGATAGTCATTGAATTTCGAATTCGGATTTAAGTATTAAAGATCCGTCGGATATCGGTAAAATTTTTTCAGATCGGATTCGGATCTTAGCAGATCCGTACCATATTCGACTGATTGCCACCCCTACTTTGGAGTACATTAGACAAAATAAATTTCCATTATAGATCACAGGTCCCTAACCTCTTGGTACATCTATAGCATCTACATGTACATCACAATTCTATGAGCTTTCAACCAGAAAAATTTGGGAATGTCCTAGAGGTGTGGGGACTAATGAAAGTTAGTTCTAGTAGGAAGATGATTTGGAACATTACTCCCGCAGCCATTTCGTGGGTGATATGGGGAGAAAGGAACTGAGGAATATTTAGGAACGTAGAGAGGAATGTGGCATTTTTTGAGAAGAAAGCTCTAAGATTATCTCATAGTTAGCTATCAGCTCATCACTTGATGGATAATATTCCTCTACAAGAATTCATAGTGTGTGAGAATTTTTTAGATTAGGGAGGGGATTGGGTGGGCCTATTCTTCAGCATTGAATTCGTAGGTACATAGTTTGTTTACTCACAAATCTTGTTTATTTTCCTCTATTTATAATATATATTTCTTGATTATTTTTTTTTTTGAGCTTTCAACCAATCTGATCATGATGTTGAGCCACTATTTTGGGAAAAGAGAATACACATGCAGATGCCCCTGACATCCCTGTGATAGTCTGACTTCAAAATTATAATACTGTTTCATTTAAAGTCATATGCCAAACTATCTTTAGTCATGGTTTACAAGTCATATCCATATCCTACAAGCTGGGTCTTGGAACTCTTCACCATGTTATGTAAGGTATCTAAAATATATTGGGTTATTGGTGACTTTTGGGCTCTGACCCTCGCACCTTAACCAATCCAGAGAGTTGTTGGTGCCACTGGATCCCAAATCCTCACACCTTATTCTCTGACTGGGTATATATAATATCATGCAATGTTCTCACAAAATATTATATGCACCAATTTTCTCATTTACAAATCTTGCTAGTGTTCTTCCATAAAATTTATATATGCACCTCATAAACAATTAAACATCTCTAATGCATCCATGAACATTAAATAAAAGAAAATGAAGATAGTATCATCATGAATAAATCAACAATAAATGAAATCAATTATATCAATAAATAATAAAATGATCAAAGTTATACCATTCACCCAATTTTACAGTCTTGCAGCATCACCATGAAATCTCATTCTACAATAAGTTCAGATCAATTTTGGGAATGCAACTTAACTATCATTCAACCATAAATAATTATTTAGTATAAAAAAAATCAGGGACTCAACCCAAATTATCAGACAACATCTAAATTATATTTACAAATTTAATTACTGTCCAAAGCTCAACAGATTATCCATGATAGTCAATAGGGGTAACCTAGTTCCTGTCTTGGTCTTGACAATCAGGGCTTCATATATATACATAGTAATTAGTTATTACAATATCAAAAAATAATAATTATAGTTCAACTATTTTAGCTATTTATTTAATTATAGTTAATACTTAATAAAAGTAACTATAGTAGTACTTATATTTTCTTCAATTCATCCGTTAATACTAACTTAACCATTATTTGTTTAATTAGCCAACTAATTGTATTATTATTATTCTTTTGTTAATTTTTATTATTACTATTTTTCTTCACACAATTGATTTATTCTATATGTGTGTGTGTGTGTGTATCTTTACATAAGGACAACTCTTGATCATGAGACAACCATGACTGTTGCATGCATATGATGCATGTACTTGCCATGGCTTAAACAACTAATACTCCTGGCTAAAAATATAAAACCAATAGTCATGGGTTAAAGAAGGTAAAAAATGAAATAAAAAATAAAGGAAAGATTAAAGTATAAGTTGAAAATGGGGGAAACATTGAAAACTTTTTAAATCTTATTCTAACCCCTAATTTTTTAAAATATCAGAAAAGCTTTGAATTATTTCTAATTTACAATATATCATCCCTAGGCTATATGGTAAAACCTCTCTCTTCCATGGAAGCACACATGAACTCTCCCTTTCTCATGACTCTATCTCTTCAGTGAAAGTCAGTAACCCTCCCCCCCCCCCCCCCTCTCTCTCTCTCTCTCTCTCTCTCTCTCTCTCTCTCTCTCAATTGCATGCCACCAGGGAGGTTCTACACTGATAAGGGATATATATCGCAACGTGAAATACAAACTCGCGCTATGATCTAGCAAAACTTTGTTAGATCTAAAACAATTTTCTAATGCTTTGTTCATTGAGACTAAGTTTCTTAGAACCATGCTGTCTCCACTAACCCTAATAGTGCTCAAAATTGACTCTATAAGTTTCATCAGAACTATATAACACATGGAACTAAAAAATTAAAAAATAGTTGTTGTAGATGCAAGAGTATGCTCCATTCTGTCTATGAAAATTGGAAATTCCAATGACACTCCAGTAGAATTCCAAGTTTTAATGGTGATGGAAGAGAGTATGTTCATGGAAAACAGAAGAATTTGAGCAAGTACCATTCATGGCGTCATTTTTTTTTTTGGTAATGACCATGCATGGCGTCATGATATCTCTTAAAGAAGCATGTGTATCATTTGGATTGCCAAGCCGACTTGGATGGTTCATATGGATTGGGTGCCAAACCATAGACAGATGTTCCAAGCTGAAACATGGTTTTATCAATGTTTCATATATTGTACTAGGATCATAGAGTGGTAGCTGCCAATCCCAACAAGATTTGGACACTTTGGATCCCTTTGCCTAACATGTGAATGTGTAATACTAATTGGGAAAAGTTTCTTTTTTTGAAGTGATTACTTCTTTTTTCTACCCAAGAACGATAATTATTCATCTTCATTATTTCATTTAAAATGTAATGTATCGGTGTCTGTTCTTCACTATTTTTTGTTATCTATTCTTTGATTGATTTCCATGAATGATATATATTTAGGATACCAAGAGGGGAAGAGTTCGTGGAATTTACTTGTAGGCATATTTGATGGAAAGCATTTGGGTATTGTAGAAAACCTTATGGGAAGCTTGTGAAATTTTCCATTTTATTACTTGAAATGAACAAACAATGCCTCCAACGATGTCTGATATTAGCCATGTGACAAATGAAAGTGGGTGTATTAGTTGATTAAAACTGGTTGACTCTCCAATTTTAATTTTAGAGAAATTTACAGTTAGACGCCATCACATTTCTAACAAAAGCAGTCAGACCCCCTTACATTTAAAAAGGGCAGGGGTCCGTCCTCAACATTTAAAAAATGTGTACTTGATTCCCCTGCCACTATAATTTGGCCAAATAATATTAAGGCAATGAGGGAAATGACCTAAATAATTTGTCAATGTTAAAATCATTTCACAATTTCGGGCTTTGAAGAGAGTAATCTAGGTAATTTCTCTCATTGACTTAACATAGTTTTGGCCAAATTTTTACTACAAAAGAGGTAAGTGCACATTTTTTCAAATATAGAGGGTGGTCTCTATTTTCAAATGTGAGGGCGTTTGATTGCTTTTGTCAGAATTATGGGGGTAAGTGTAAATTTCCCTTCTTATTATTATTATTTATCTAGCATTGATTTCATTAATTAGTGCTTTAATGGGCAACAGGATGCTAAATTGAAGGGAGCAGAAAGTGGGAATGTTAGGAAACAAGAACCTTTGTCTTTACTAGACAAATATCTACCTCAGAAGCAGCAGTTGGATTTGACATGTCAAGGTAGTACAAAATCTTCTGGGTCTTCTGCTACTTTAACTAATGTGGAGCCTGCAATCGTCGGGCTTAATTCTTCACCTAACATTATGAAGGCTAGTACAAGGGATGAGGTAGGGTTCCTTTTTCCTTATTGTTATTGTTATTTACTTCAAGATGGGCCTATCATTTTAAGATGCTTCAGTTCATTCATTTTGTGAGTGCCTCTGTTATATTCACAATTGGGTGATCAGAATCAGAGAAAGTTAATTTTTTGTGTACAACAGGGGAGCATTTCAACAACTTCTGCATTAACAAAGCTAACTACGCGACTTAACTTTTTAAAGGAACGACGCAATCAGATTGCAAATGAGCTTCAGAATAGGGAAAAGAGTCATGGATCAAGAGATCAATCACTTGAAAATTTGGACAAAGGAAGATGTTCAGGAAACCAATCACCTCAGAGCTTGGACAATGGTCGAGGATCAGAAAATAAATCACCCCAAAATATGGACAAAGGTAAAGAAGGTCAAGCACTCCAAAATCTGGACAGAGGTAAAATATTAGTTGGTCAGTCACACCAAAATCCAGACAAAGATAGAAGATCGGGCCAATCATACTAAAAACTGGACCAGAGTTCAGGATCGGAAGGTCAATCACACCAAAATCCAGAAATAAAGGTCACGGATCAGAAGGTCAACCCAACCCTCCAAGGACAAATTCCAGATAATCTGGGGTCTATGGACCATATGGTATTTTATGGTAGAGGACTGGGCAGCGACCTTCCTTTAAACAGCTTCTGCCTTCACAACATACCCATCTTCACAACATACCCATTTTATGGTAAGTAAATGGCTTGAATGTTCTATTTTCATTGCCTACTTGTTTCCTGAGGACAGTAGCGTGAATATCAGCAGATTTGCTACTTTTATGGCTGGGTAGGGACCTTACGAGGTTGCTTCTTTCCTGTACATGGAAGGGGCAGCTGAGTTTTAGATTCAAGAACCCAATGATGTACAGTGTATCCATCTCCTTTATGCCAGCTGAACCATATTTTATCTTGTTGGTTCCTGCAAGTGCGAATTGGTGAGGGGCTGTATAGAAGTCCAAGTTTTCATGGTTAAAGAATATGTAGAATTGGCTAGTGTTGAAATGCACTCAAGTTCAATCTATATAAATTTAAAATGAATCCTTTTTTTATGCTATCAAGAATCAACAACAGCACCTCATCCTAACTGTTTGGGTTCTCACCAAGAATCCAGATGTTCCATTTTAACAACATTATCTTCATTTAGATTTTTTTTTTTTTTACTTGTGGTACACAGCATCTATCTCATGTGTGTGAAAGCTGAAAATTGTATACAATTAAGCCAACTCTCTGTTGTGATAAACTCCTTGTATTTTCATGTCTGCAATTTTTGTTGATTTTGGTTCAAGAGATGGGAGGACAACTAATCTAATTGTTCAGAGATATTGGAGTCATTCTATCTCTTCCTTAGACCTGAGCCAAGAAAAGCAGCTGTGTTCTCTTTTACTTCTGCTGTTATTTTTATCCGTGCTGTTTTTCTTGGTTTGCATTAATATTTGCATCTTTCAATGATTACTATTACCTCTGAAGGATAATAAATTGCTTGCACCTTTTTTATATTGAGTAAAGAATGAACTGCTTGAACTACTTAAAACATCATTCAGGTTATGACTGATGATCAGATGGAATCAACTCCACCTTACACCATAGATTTGGCATCTGTCTTGTAGATTTCAGGCGCCCAGATTTAATTCTTTTTATCAAACTGACCCAAGTATGTTTGGTTAGACAGAATTTATAGCAAAGGAAAGGAAAATGAACTTTACATTAAAATTTTTGTGTTTGGTTCATAAGAAAATTACGCCCCATCAGAAAGTATTTTTCTTAATAACTCACATTTTTCCTATTAAAACATCCTCTTAAGTATGTTTGGTTTTGATTTTCCAAAACCACCACTCTTGCCATACATGGCTATAGGAGTAGACTTTGTAAGGGATTGAATTGGTTAGTTGGAGAGCTAGAGATGGATAACCTTAGAGAAGTAAAAAAAAACAAAGAGACACTTACCTTTGATTTTGATGCACTATAAAAATAAAAGGAAGAGGAAATAAGAAGAAAAGCTGCTAGGCTGACAGTTATGGAGGGGACCGTGATAGCTATCGTCGGGATGAAATCGCTTGCCGCAGGGTCCTGACGTAGACCCTGCGCCCATGTTTCATTGTCTGTGTTTTTACATTTTTCAAAGTGAAAGCACTTTTTTCAGCTTTCACATTGAAAAACAGAGGCCTTGAGTCACGTAGGTTGCCGGGTCTAACCGCTGCCATCGGTACAAGTATATACAAATCAAATCTTGTTTTCTGAGGGCGGGAAAATTCTTGCTCTAATTTTAATTTTAACCGGCAGTTCTAAATGGGATGAAATCGTCTGCTGCAGCATCAAATCTATAAGCTGCGGTAGACTTTAGAGATGCTGCAATGTGTAGTATCCCCGGATATTGTTTGTTTCACATTTTCCAAGTGAAATGTGAACTAAAACTGACATTTCACTTGGAAAAGGTGAAACAAACAGTATTCGTGGATGTTATACGTGATTACATCCCACAAATGCTGCATGGCCTACTGTAGCTTAATTGCGACAGACAATTTAATTGCATTTTTCAGTGGATTAGAAATAGTTAGCGTGACCGTATTTTCTTATTACTTGGAATATCTACTTATTTTCTCCCATCAGTAAAACGTTACATCAGTAGAAGTCCTTTATACAAGTTATAACAACTGCGGGTAAAAGTTCGTTCGCCAAATTTTTTTTTCCCTTTTTTCCCAATTTACTCAATAGTAAGGTTTGTTACTGACATGTATGAGTATCATAACAAACTGCCCGCCTAACATTCTATTCCCAAAAGGCACTTCTTTGTTTCTAATTCTTTTGCTACTCATAGAGTGTGCATTCCCCTAATATGATTTTGTTGTGATTCCATTCTATGGTTTTTAATACACAATTATCAATCATAGATTTAAGTACCTATATATACGAGACTATAATTATTTAATTCAGTATTATGTTGGAGTATCACGATTCACGTGGCACCAAATCTGTAGTTCTTGCACAAAAAAGCAATAATTTTAAATTTTATATATATATATATCTTTCTATAAAAAAATTTGAAGAAATAGTTAATGAGATCTCACTAGTTGACACGTGAACCAGCGGCGTACTTGTCGCAGACAACATTATCTTGTGGACACATGGAAGAAGATTTCTTCTCACGACCAGATCCATGCATGGTAGTCGTATGGTCCACTCCACCTTTTATGAAAATAGGGTTTTGGGGGGCCTCATGTACACCCCAACGCCAAACAAATCTTTTCCTCATTAAATAATCTCTTGAACCATTTGGTTAGATCAGAGTTTATATATCATCTTCAACAAGAGCCTACAAAAGCATCCATTAGATCCAATAATTGTTGAAATCGTATGCTTCCTTCTATTGCAGTGATCCATGCAGTTTGATTGAGATGTTGTCCCATGAACATTTAACCACTACTATTGAGGGTTTACTTTTGAAAATACTAGGGAAAAGGTACGCGCTACGCGCATAGCAAAATAATAATAGGAATGCCAAGTGGGGTTAGCAGTTAGTTTAAAGATGTGTTTGTGTAGGTGGTTATAATATGCTTTTACAACAATAGATTAGCATAGGTTATTATAACAAACTGGAATATCAAACAATAGTGGCCAATATAAGCATAAATTATAGACGATTTTAGCCTGTGAAAGGCTGTCGAAAGATTTACCGAATTGGTCATATTGAAGCATGACTTTCGAAGTGGGGCACGCCACTTTATTCAGGTGGCATTTGGTAGGCATTATACATTCTAGATTCTAGTAGAATCCGATTCTATAATCTATAAAGTATGTTTTCTGGGGATTTTGAGGCCGGATTCTAAAATCTAATATTATAATCTAGCCCATAATTAGAATCTATCGAGTTGATTATAAGGATTATGTGCATTGGTGCTTAAATTTTCAAAATCATTGATTCTACAGATTATACATAACATATTATATAGTACATTTTATAATAAATAACAATATTATAAACAGTACAATATAATATATTTTGTTATATTATATATTATTCATAATTGTAGACACCCCAAAATTGCACGCTTTTTTATAAACCTTGAAGGAGAGAAATATTTTATTGGAATTTTCAATTCTTAGCATTGGGTTTGAGATCCTTAACCCATTTGAATCCAAAACCATAAAGGAAAAGGCCCAAATTCAATCTTTTGCGCAAAATCAAACTTTTTCCAGTTAAATTTTGTTGACTTTTGACACCAAAAAATGAAATATTTTTTAAGGCAGGATTTCAAGATAATTTTTCTCGGTAATTAGGTTTTTAGCAATGTTATTGTATAAATGATTTTTTTGAGCCTTTAAATCTTGACAAATACCTTGGTATTTACAAGTTGAATCTTTTTACCGGACCTGAAAAACCAGAATTTAGCCTTGAACTGGAAAGTTGACTTTTTATTCACTTGAAATTTGAGTTTGGAACTATTTTTAATGGATTCAAATGTGGGGGGTGTGTTTGCTTTATTTACATGTAATATCTTAAGTAAATGGAGATTAAAAAATACGAGGACATTTACTTAAATGATATTACATGTAAATAAGTATTGCATGTGCAGGTAAGGATCAGTGCCATGCGGAAACTGTGTAGAGAGTCATTTTTGCCTTGAACCGAAATTAAAGTTCGGATAAAAGCATTTTTCTTTGTATCCGAAATATAATTTCGGATAAAAGCATTTTTCTTTGTATAATTTCGGATACAAGCCTTTTTCTTTGTATCCGAAATATTATTTTGGATACAAAGATTTTTGTTTGTATCCGACCTAAGTTGTCGGATACAAATGTTTTGTTCAAAATTGGAATATCCCGTGAGTTTTCACTTATTTACTGTTTTACCTCTGTCTGAGAGGTGGGGATTCCCGAATTTAGCCTCCAAGATTAACCATATTCTTCCAAGTCCATGCATTAGGGTTAAGTTGGAAGGTTCTAGACACATTTTTATATCTACCATTAGGGTTTCATTTCCCTTGAGTTTGCCCTAGCTCTTGACTATAGATAGAGGGCTTCCCCTCAAGCAAATGGCCAGAAAGTGGAGATTGAAGAGCTCCAAGTGAAGAAGGGAACCCCTGCCTCTCTATTTTCAGAAATCCAAGTATTTCTCTTCTCTTCTTTTCTTTACTTTTAATTCTAGGATTATTCTGTCTTCTCCTTTATTCTATAAAATAAGGCCTATGTGTGGTTGTTACCCAAACCTACTTCCGAGTACCTCAAGACTACTCTCTAGCCGTAAAAAGTGAAGAAAGAGCTAGGGGAAAGGGAGACATGTGGATCCGTAGGGCAGACCCCCATATGCTGGAATCTTGGAAATATGTAGTTGTAATATTTTGTTTAGGTTGTGTGATGATTTATTGATGAAATATGGAGGAATACTATAGATTTATGCTGTTTATAGCATTAGATCTCATTTTCCTCATATAATATTTTGATTTTTCACATTGTTTTCTCCTTTTTTTATGTTTTTTGATGTTTTTAGTCATTTGGGCTAAGATCTTGGATTTGCCATTGTTCATATGGTAGATCTGGGATCATAAGCCTTTCTAGTAATCTCTAGGGTTTCATGAGGTGGTTTTTGAGTTATTTTTGGTTTTTGAGAGAAGACCCTACGGTCTAAGCTCTCCCCTTTTGATGTTTTTCATCAACGTGGGCGTATTTGGTTTAGATTTTTTTTTTTAATGAGAAATATGGGCTAGATCTATGCCCTAGATTGTTCAAATTCAATTCGTCAATATTTTGTAAAAATAATATTTTTTTTATTATTCCTAGATTTCAAGGATTTAACTTAAAGCCAGATTTTTGAAGTTTTTACTTTAGATTTGTGTAGACACCCCAAAATTGCACGATTTTTGATAAATCTTGAAGGAGAGAAATATTTTATTGAAATTTTCAATTCTTTGCATTGGGTTTGAGATACTTAACCCATTTGAATCCAAAACCGTAAAGGAAAAGGCCCGAATTCAACCTTTTGTGCAAAGTCAAACTTTTTCTGGTTGAATTTTGTTGACTTTTGACCCCAGAAAATGAAATATTTTTTAAAGCCAGATTTCAAGATAATTTTTCCCGGTAATCAGGTTTTTAGCCATGTTATTGCATAAAAGAATTTTTTGAGATTTTAAATCTTGACGAATACCTTGGTTTTAACATATTGAACCTTTTTTCCAGACCTGAAAAATCGGAATTTTGCCTAGAACTGGAAAGTTGACTTTTTATTCACTTGGAATTTGGGTCTGGAACTATTTTTAATGGATTCAAATGGGGGGGTGGGGGAGGGGGGTGTTTGCTTATTTACATGTAATATCTTAGGTAAATGTCCTCGTCCATTTACTTAAATGATATTACATGTAAATAAGTATTTCCTATGTTAAAATTCGGAAAAAAGGCTTTTTTCCTTGTATCCGGCAATTCAGGCCGGATACAAGTACCTTTCTTTGTATCCGATGGAAAATGCCGGATACAAGAAAGCTTTAGTGTATCCGGCATTATATTCCGGATACATTAAGGCCCTTGTGTATCCGGCCTGATATGCCGGATACATAAGTTTTGCTCAAAATTAAGGTTTTCCGAGAGATTTCACTTTTTACCATCATGTCCTTCATTAAATGAGGGGAAATCTCGGAAATAGTCTTAGGGTTAAGGTTGGTGGGCTATGGACCTTATGTTGTGTCTATCATTCTCACCAACCCTAACCCTAACCTTTGTCTATAAATAGGAGGCTCCTCCTTAAGCAAATGGCCATTAACTCTTGCCTTGAATTCTCGCCAAGAAGAGCTCCAAGAGAAGAGGGAAACCGCTGCGGAAGTGCTTCCAAAATCTAGGTAAGCCTCAAACCTCTTTTTAAATTTTGTTTTTACATTCCTAGATCTAAATCTCTTCTTCTACCTTTCTGTAGAATAAGGCCTTTCTATGTGTGTGAAAACCCTTCCCCGGCTCAAAGTATCTCGAGATTCCCCCTAGCCGTAAAACGTGAAGGCGGGATCTAGGAGAAACGAGACTGGGGATTGACCATAGGGCTAGAACCTATGTAACATAAAGCCTTTTTGAATGATTGAAAACCGTTTCATATTCAAAGTACCCCATGATTATCTTGAAGAACCGTGTTTAACGGGGAGAGAGAACAAAGGGAAATGATAATGGAACGGAACCCTAGGTTGTTTTAGAACCTTATTTTGATGAATATGTAGGCATGCTATATTGTTATATTGATCTTGTATGATTTTTCACACTTGCACATACATAGCACTATTTTGGCGGAATAGGCTCACATTTGGGGATTTATTACATTCATTGTGATAAATCACAAATAAATGGCCTCAATCAATTCTGGAATGTTTTTAAATGATTTTTAAAGGTTTTGTGTTCATTTTGCACAAATTACACACACTTGGTCACAGTTTTGCATTGGTTTTGCTCAAAAATGGCTTAGCTTGACAGCAACTGTACCCTTACTTCGGACGCTCATAACTTCATCGTCCGGATGAATTTTGGAGCAATTTCAGAACCATGGGAAAGGTGAGGCTGTCTAGTTTATGTCCACCAAATTTCATTAATTTCTATCAAGCAGATTTTTGACACCTCTCTGTCGAAGTTGATTGGACAGTTCAGGTTTAAATACGGAACCTGTCACTTCGACGGAGCGCCATGTGTTCGTTTTAAGTCCGATTCGAATGATTTTTGTTTCTGGGCACTCCTTTATGAGTCTATTTTCAAATCCAATTGATTTCATAATTTGTTTGACTCCATTTGAATTATTGGTAACGGATTTACTCAGAACTGTTCATCAGTACTTTTCTGGATAAATTTGTGATCTTCGGGGCCTATTCAGGAGACCACCCAAGGCACATCCGAAGGAATTTTTGTATGAGGCTAGTTTCTTTGGAAAGATGACCATGCAGACTTCAATCACACCAAATTTCGTGGGTTTTTATGGAGTGGATTTTTCTAGGTGATTTTCTGAACTTGCCTACTTGCTACTTTTGATTTTCTCCGGCAGCAACTTTAAAAGAGCCACAACTCTTAGGATTTCAACCGGAATTAATTGAAATTTTGCATGAGACTATTGTTTACCCTAATCTTTCAAATGGATTTGGTTTGATTTAATTTAAAATTGGATTTGATTAATTTCAAGAGAAATGGCCTTACTTTTTACCAAATTTCCCGGATTTGCCTCAACTTGGTTTTGTGCAACTTTTGTTGTGATTTCCATCTTTTTGTGATATTCCAGAAGTGATATTAATATAAAAGAAGATCTGGAATTCATTTGGATTTTCATGTGAAGATATCATATATTTGTCCTTTTTCAAGGTTTTCATGATTTTTTAGCAAGTTTTCTATTTTCTTTTAGCATGAACAAACACTTGGCAACCACTTCGTGTGGATGAATGGGGGTGCTTAACACCTTCCCCCATTCATAATCTAATCCCCTTACCCATCTCTGGATTTGATTTTCAAGTAGGGTTATTTTTACCTTAGAATTGGCATTTTTACACTTTTTGCTTATTTTTAAACTTTTGGTGTCCATTCACACCCAAAATCTGAATGGTGGCGACTCTCCCATTCTTACGTTGAGCCCCGCGTGTTGACGGAGGGATGATCATCATTCCGGTGATTTTTTCCCGTGTCTCACAATTTGTTTTCTTTATCTTGATTTCAATCAATCATGAAGCCCAGAAATGGTTTTTGTTTTCATAAGAAGGATCCAGAATCAATTGAAACATTCACATGGAAAAAAGCCATACATTCTTTTTTCCTTTTACTTTTGTTTTGGTTTTTATTAGCAAGCATTTTTTTTCTAGCATGAACAATACATGACAACCATCTTGTGTTGATGAATGGGTTTGCCTAATACCTTCCCCTATTCATAATCTAATCCCCTTACCCATCTCTGGTTATTATTTTAAAATAGAGTTATTGTTACTCTAGCTTTGCTTTTTTTTATATTTTATTTGATGATTTTGGTGTCCATTCACACCTAAAATTAAATGGTGGCAACTCCTCCCTTTTATGAATCCTGTGTGATGATAGGAAGTCACTAGATTGATTTTCCATGTCTCACAATAATACATAATATAATATTACTATATTATATATATATAATATATTAATTACATATTATACATAATATTATATTATATTAAACAAAATATAATATTATATATTGTATATTGTATATGACATATATTATATTATATTATATTATATCATATGTAATATATATAATTAGAATATTATAATATATATTATATAATAATATACATACAATTTTTAATATATTTAATAATATATTATTTTAAATAACATATGAATTTTCTTATATACATTATTTTATTTTTTATGTGTAATTTTTAATATAAAAACTCCAAATTTAATTTCAATAATCAATATCAACAACAAGATTCTAACCTTATAATTAGATTCGAAAATCTATGACCAAACAAGATTAGGGATTTTGAAAATCAACTATTATAATCTAGATCATAATGGCTTCCTCACCGTTGTGGAATGTTTAGATTGAGCCATAGCTATTAGGGTTGTCAATGAGTTGGATCCTGATTCAATTACCGTCTGGTTAACTACCCACACATCCCTGCCTTAGTCAGGTCCAGTCCGAATTCAACCCATTTACACCCCTAATAGTTACCACACATCCCTGAATTAGTCTAGGTGAATGGACCGTCACCATAACACCACGAGTATGCAATGATCTGAGGGGGGCTTGGTTTGAGACCTTTAGACTAACTCTACATGCAGGGGATTTGATCCAAACCTCAACCTCTTTAACTATTTACAGAACCATTAGCTACCACAACCTTAACTATTTACAGTACCATTGGGCCACCACACCGGTTGTTCTCTGTTTTCTCTGCTTTCACATCAAATAAATGTAATAATTCTATTCAGCAATGGTGTGGCAATAGTCGAAGTTTTAGCGGCGATAGCATAACCGTGTTTAAAAAATACCGAATTATCACCGCCCACTGAAGCAGGTGATATGGTGGGCTCCGAAAGCTAACAAGATGTCGGCTGTTGTCCAACTGTAGATATGTCCGAAGCCGCGTCCCCTGTGAAATTAATAAATTACGATCAACTATAGGACTTGTTTGTTACCAAGAACGTTTAGCAAAAACAAACTTTGTTACACGAACACAATAATTAAATAAATTCATGACTAAAGCTTTTTGAGTACCCTTGAAGATTTCTACAATCATTTTTAAAATACTAGCGGGATACGTATGCAATACTGCACGTAAAGGGAGGGAACAGCTTTGGAACTTTCTAGATTTTAATTGAAAAGATAAAGTTTTGACTATTTTAACCCTAAATTAATGATGCCTTTACACCGAATGGTAAGGATTTTTTGGGGAAATCATATATAGTTGTTGGCACACTTCCCAATGAACCTATTCTCGTTATATATAGTATAGATGTGTGTGTAATATTTGATAAATATTTATTTAATAAAGTACTAGTTCTACTTGGTTAGGATTATGTTTGAAAAGATGGATAAGAAAAAATTACAATAGGATGTAAACGCAAAGTTAAGAATATCTAAATGGACATCACATTCTCAGAATTGTTTTATGCCCTATTGATTTTAGGGAAGTAGTTGAGCTCTTAGTTGTCGAAAATATGTTGTCTAAAAAGGAAGTGTCACCACAAACATGGTATTGTGCTCTTGCATCACTTTCAAGTCTTCAAAAAGCAATGTACAAAATGCTTGTGTGTGTATAACCTACAAAAATAGAAACCTCATATGTCAATTTTCTTGTTAGCTATCATTATGAAAAACCATGAATTTTATACCTTAGCTAGACTTAAACCTCAAACTTAACCTCAATTCCCGTTATCTATATTATATGTAACAAGAATAGGCCCTTTGGGAAGCATGTCAACAACTATGCACGACTTTCTCGAAAAGTCCTTACTATTCCTTGATAAAGCATAATTAATATAAATGCTAAAATAGTCAAAACTCTATCTATTCATTTAAAATCTAGACAGTTGTAAAAATTGTTCCCTCTCTCTATGTGCAGTATTGCAGGTGCACCCTTACTAGTAACTAAAACCCTAATTATTCCAAACCATGAAACCAACACCCCAGATATTGCTAAACCTTAAACCATCATCTTCGTCATCAAAAGTCAATTGCCACCAAAGTGGGTCAACGAAACAAATCTTATCTCTTCATTCCATTCTATCAAAAATTACGTTCTCAATTAATTTACGAAGTCCAAAACTATCTTAATTCATAAAAATCCTAAAGAACTAATGGGTCAAGCAAGTAGATACCCTTGACAAGTGCATATTTTGTGTAACTAAATCTTATGATCATTCTTACAGTTATGATTAGTTCAATTATTTAGAAAAATCACTTTGTATTAAAAAAGGATTTTCTATGTGAATACTACAAGAAAATTCTTTGATTCAGACATTGGCTGCCCTACATCACGTTTTTTTTGCCATACCAGACGGGTCCTTACAAGATTTTTGGAAGTTATCCCATGAACCCAATGCCATCGCTTCCCAGCATGAAAACGAGTCTTGTTGGCGATCCTTCACATGCTCCGCTGTAAATCTGCATCTCTCCACATAAAAACAAAACCCTAGAAATCTGGTTCCACAGTACTGGGTTGGCCATCTTTGTCTGGCGTCTCGTTTACTGATCTCAACGCGCTTGGTTTTTATTATTAAAATAATCCTCAAGACCTCAAGCTTAAATGCAACAGATCCTCTGCTCAAGCTACGTTGGGCTGAGCTTGAGCTACTGAGCTTCACGGAGCTCAACAATGGCGGCAACGATCTTCTACTTCTCCATCGCTACTGCCAGTCTCATAGTACTTCTATCATTCTCTGCATTTTCGTCGGCAGCTAATGTCACGTACGATCGTCGTTCTTTGATAATAGACGGCCAGAGAAAGCTTCTCATCTCGGCCGCTATACATTATCCACGAAGCGTTCCTGGAGTGAGTTTAACATTTAGAATAGAATGAATGTTTCGTGATTGATTGTTAATTTGTTTGCTTGATCTGTAATGAGTGTTCGGACTCCGTGGTTTGATTCTGATTCGTGGCTGTTAATATGGAATGGTATAGATGTGGCCAGGACTCGTTCAGACTGCAAAGGAAGGAGGGGTCGATGTGATCGAAACGTATGTGTTTTGGAATGGACATGAGCTTTCTCCAGGCAATGTGAGTTGAGTTTGAACTCTGAGGTGAACATAAAAGGCAGCATTACTTTGTATTTGTTACTGTTTCGTATTTCCCTTACCTTTTGAAGTGGAATTTGACATATAGTTAATGCAATTCATATAGTATTATTTTGGGGGACGTTACGATCTGGTCAAGTTTGTGAAGATCGTTCAGAAAGCAGGGATGTATTTGATTCTGAGGATTGGGCCGTTCGTTGCTGCAGAATGGAATTTCGGGTATTTTTACGGCATTTAAAAATTCTGATGTGGTGGTGTTTGGAGTACGCAGTTACTAATTTATATTGTAATTTACTATTGATGTGATTTGTTTGAAGCATTTTGATATTTTGTTGTATCTTGAAATCCTAATGTTCTGTTTCATGATACAGTGGGGTACCAGTTTGGCTCCATTACATCCCTGGCACAGTCTTCAGAACCGATAATGAACCCTTTAAAGTAATGAATTTTTCTTTACTTAATAGAGATTATTCATGTTTGTTTGTTGATGGATGGGAATGTGAAATTTCAGGGATGCTATTACCATGGACCTTAATTTCTTACAAATATATTGCATAAATAATCTTTCTTCTTTCCTATTATGTGATTTCTCTCTTCCAAATTAAGTGCAATGGTTGTTGGTTTTCAGACTCACATGCAGAGTTTCACGACATATATTGTGAAAATGATGAAGAGGGAGAAGTTTTTTGCATCACAAGGAGGACCTATCATCTTGTCACAGGCAAGTACTGCCCTTTGTTGTGAAATTGTTAGGGAGGATGATTTTATGCGGATGACCTTCCTCCTTGGTGAACCAACTAGAGCTGGTGACATGATAAAAAGAAATTTATGATTCCTTTTTTCTTCCTTCTGTAAATCATATATAAATTCTGGAAAGTGTAAACATATATATTTTTTCCTGCTAGTGGTTATGTTTCTGAACTGAAATGTGATAATTCTGTCAAGTTGTATCAAGAGAATGAAATACATCTTTGAAGATGCAGTATGATGATTTTAAAGAATGATTTTTTAAATCAAGCGAATTTTCTTGGAGTTTGGTAAATCCTGGATGCTATTCTATTTCCAGGAGAATGTGTATATGATAGGAGAAACCTGGGGAAAGAACTTCCTTTGTTTTTATTTTTTATTTTTTATTTTAATAATAAAAATTGACATGGAGAGTAACTATTGTATCTTTCTCATAATAATAAAATAGGTGTGGCCGATTCCAAACAGTGAGAATAAGTCTCTCATAATGACGATTTGAAAGATTTCCCAACCTGATAAGTTACTAAAAAAAGGAAATAAATTGTTTCTTTGATTATTGTTGTAATAAGCACACTTGAGTTGCTGGACTCTTCATTTCTAGTTTAATATTTCATTTCCTTCTTGGGGAAATAGAACTTTTACTTTTATTTGGATGAAATTCAACAATCATTTCCAATTCTACATTTCTTACCCATAAATTCAGATTTATTTTCATGGTTACTACTACATATTTACTTGCACTTAGTACGTAAATTGTTATTCTTCATGTATATCTTTTGAAGGAGAACATGCATCTTACATTCTTACTTTTTTTTTTGAACGGTAGAGAACATGTATCTTAGTAGGTAACTCTTGGAGGAATTGCCGACTATTTTCTTTACATAAATCAGTTTCTTTGTTTTCACAGGTTTCAGAATGTTTTAGGGCTGATAAAGAAAAATGGTTGAGTCTAAAACATAATTTTTGACTCAATTATGTTTCTTTAAAAAAAATTGTTTGATTCATAAATTTACATTCAAAATTTGCTGGAACCTCATATCAGAGTTCTTACTATCTGTACCTCTCAGCTAACTGCAATGCTTCCTTTTATGTTAACATATATGCAAAAGTAGAGCATCTACTCAACATTTTAAGTTAATGCAGATAGAAAATGAATATGGAGATATTGAAAGGGTTTATGGAGATGGGGGAAAGCCATATGCTATGTGGGCTGCAAGAATGGCTGTTTCTCAAAACATAGGTGTACCTTGGATAATGTGTCAGCAATATGATGCTCCTGATCCAGTGGTAAGAGATATATCACATTCTTCACCTATTTAAATTTTGTCAACAAGGTAAGCAATAGCCTTTCTTTCTCCATGAGGTAGAACTAGGTTATTTTACTTTTCATTCCATAAAACACAAATATCTTGTAGGGTTAAACAAGCTAGTCACTATAGTACACATGCTTTTCTATTTAACACAAAATACCCATTTCAACACGACACAACATGGTTATAGATATAGGATTCATGTCAAATCTTTCCACTTTTTATGAACATATGCATCTTATATCTTCATTATATACTTAATTTTCAAGCTTTAAACATGTAAAATTGATATTGCATGTATGTGGTGCCATATTTTTTGTACTCCTTATCTTTATTAGGTGCAACATGTAAATATGTTGCCAAGTTATTGTATCCTATGATATTAGGATTAGATGAATCTAACACTTAAGACACATGTCCTGGTGATTTATTGGGAAAGTAATTGTATGATGGAAAGTTGCAATGTTTTCAAACTGAGTTTTAGTCATGGCTGGCATCTCTTGGGTTCTCAAATTTGTTCACAAATTTTTTTTTTTTGATAGGTAAAGATCATCTATATATTAATAAGTAGGAACATAGATCATAGGTACACCAAAAATGTACCTATGATTCAATAGGGTGGAACATACAGCTCAAACAGGGAGAATACAACTTCTCCTACTCACTTCCCTACTCCCCTTACACTAAGGACCTCAAGAAAATTTGTTCACATTTTTGTGGAAGCAAAATTCAAATTATCACTCTTTTAGATGTGATTATTTAAATGTCTGTCCCTTTTTATTTCCTGAATTAAGAGTCTGTTATCTTCAATACAATAATGACATCAAAATGAGTTAACTCGTAGGGGTTGGCATAAATCTTATTCTGTCAAAAACCAAATCTTTGTTCAGCTTGTTATGCATATTTATATCATTTCTGTCTGAACTCTGTCCAGGTCCTTTTTGGTCTCTGTCTACCTCTTATTTGTTTTTTATAATGAGAAATTAACAATATATTCATGTCAAAGAGGATTTGCAGAATAATGCAAATAGGGAAACCCAAACAAAGGCCCCTAAGATTTAACTGCAATACCAAGGAACCTCCATAAATAATTGCCCTAATTAGAGAAAAGATCAAAGACAGAACAGCCCAACAAATCAGAAACAACTTAAACCCAATAAAATAACATCAAACTTATATGACTACGTCAGGATTTCTCTACTTTATCTTTAAAGATCCTCTCATTTGTTTCCTTCCAACACGTCAGAAATTGCAGTATCATCGAAATCAATCCCTTTTACCTCCACTCGGAGCTGAACTCCAGCCGTTGATCAGGGACCAAGTATCAGTGGAAAAACCTTGGATAGGCGGAAGTGCAACAAGAAAAAGAACCACATCCTTGGACGGCTTCGACTTATTAAACAAATGACACATATTTTCACCAGTTTTCCTGCATAGAGCAAACTGATTCAGCACAATCCAGGCTCTTTTGGTTAAATTATATTTTGCAAGAACCTTGTCTTGTACTACATATCAAGTAAAATTTTCAATCTTAGAAAGCATCCTACAGCTGTGAATGAGATCTGTTCAACCAGAGAAGTTACCAAAATCCTTGTAAGGTTATTTGACAGAGAAACTAATGTTTCCTTTATAGCAACATGACACACCTTTCTGTCCTGTTGCTTCAATATCTTGCACATCTCTAATAACGGACAGCAACCTGGTGCATTCCTTCACTACTCTATTAGAGGAAGGGAAAATTTTGAGTCTACCTCTACACACCACTTGGCTTCCCAAAACCTGGTCCGATCTCCCTTCCCTCTGTTAAGTTCATTTCTTTCCCGAATTTTCATTTGCCTTTAAAATGAACTTACAACCGACCACCTCAAGGGGACCTAACACTCTTATACTGTCCCACTCTTCCCTTTTTTCCCCTTTTATTTTTCTAATAACAAAGATGCTATAGGAAAGAAGAAAAACCATGTACAAAGCTATGATTGAATCTTCCCACATTAAAAGAAGGAGAACCCCAAAAAATAAAAAATAATTAAAAAAATAAAGGTCCTCAACCTCCTCCATAATGTTTCCAACCCCAGATCCTCCTCCATACACATCTTTACATTCCATGAACCTCCTCAGCTGTTTACCTGATAGAATTCATGTATTTAACCATTTTATTACCTAAAACCGCCTACATTCTCTCTACCACTTAATTAAGTGAAGTCTCCATCTCAAACCTTTCCCAACCAACCTTTATCTCTATCCTTTTGAAGAACATCAAATGACTTGGAATGAGTTCTTAATAAGAGTTAATTCCATTTTTTTGGGATGAAAATTACTGCAATTTTTATAGGTAAAACATAGTGTGGTATTACAGGAAGCCATAATTGCCAAAACATATAAGAGTACAATACCAACTAATTTCCACTCCCAGGAGGGAACTACATCCCTAATCACGAGTGCCTGAGAAGAAAATTTTCCTTCAAACGTCCTTCTTTTGCCAATAGTTCTGCTTATTTGGTGGCTGATCTCAGCACATGGTGGAATGAAAATCTACCACCAAAGCTCTTGATAAATAGTCTAATTTGCCCCTCAAAAGACCGGAAGGACTTCTTTCAACCGGCCTATCTCTGCTCCATCTTGGTTGAGACTGTCTCTGAAAGTGTGACTGAAGAAACCTGCACTCCCAGAGGAAACTTCAAGTGATCAGAAAATAACCCAACTTTCACCTAAGAGATCATCAAACTGGCCCCAATAAGAAGCATCCTTGTACCAATAAGCAAACTCATAATTTTGTTCCTACTAATGTAAAGGATGTGAGTAGTATTTTATGCTTCCTTGTGATATTTAAGTGACTTTTCATTGTTTTCCTTTTTCTTTTTATCTTAGTCCCAAAAAATCACTTTGCTTGATAAAAAAACTTCACTTTTGATGGATAGCACCACGACAACTGATACTTCATCAAATCATATGATCTTTCTCTTTTTTCTTTTGCAGATTAATACCTGTAATTCATTTTATTGTGACCAATTTGTTCCCAATTCTGTCAACAAACCAAAGATTTGGACTGAGAATTGGCCTGGATGGTAATAATATATTTGTCATGTTTCTGTTTATATCTTCCCATTCTTGCTTTATTTTTGGTTTGTCATTTCCTTCTTTTTAAATTTGCACTTCTAAGCTTTTTGATTTGACATGACTGTTATTGGTTGCCAGGAACTGAGCTCTTTAACTCAATAATTCAACTTATCATATCAGTCATATAGGGTTGGAAATGACTCCACCTTACCTAACAACACATGAAGTAAAAACGAAAAATGAAAAATAAGAAACAGACAAAAAGATAGGAAAAATTTATCATAGTAACGATCTAATTGGCTATCTAAGAAGAAAAAATTTCTTGTCTTTTGCTAATATTTTAGTTCTGCAAGAATTGTGGTCTGTGCTTCCTACCTTGAAATTCCTAAATCATGAAAATTCTCTTTCAATTAAATTGCTGATGTAAATAATTTAATAGTTGAAACGAATAACGGAGTTACGAAGGTACAATAAGAAAGTGGAACCTTTTAAATTGAGATCCGGAGATTCAAATATAGAAAAGAAAGAAAAAAAAATAGTAAAGGCAACGTATTTTCTCCCAGGAAATGGAGAGCGTTGTGCCATCAAAGCCTCCTTTGAGTAGGAATGCAGTTAGCCGTTGTCTATCCACAGCAACAATGAGAATAAAAATTTAAATAGAGATTCCCATCAGTATCAATAATAATTCTTGTACAAACTAGTCAGGACAGGCAACACACATCCCCATTCAGTAATCTGAAAATCTATTGAAAGCATTATCTTCTATCAGAATATGAATTATCGGATACTTTCCGACAGGTTAATGTTTAGTGTTCCTCTATCCCTTATAGATCCTTCAAATATAACTACACAAAATCTTATACCACACTTCACGCTTGTTTTTGAAAATGTGAAAAAAATCATTGTAAACTCAATTTACATTGTTGGAGGTACGTACAGTCTCAACTTATAGCAAGTTGTGACAAGTGCAGATGATTAAACAAATCATCTTCAAATGTTCTTTCAACACACCATAGAAGTCACTACAACTATGACCAGCATGTTCTCAAGTCAAATCCCCAATTCTAGAAGGTTGAAAGGAGATATGATATAGAGGGCTATCAAAAATTTCTTCCAATACATATGCGGGGGGGGGGGGGGGGGGGGGGGGGGGGGGGGGGGGTAGTATTTGTAGTATAGAGTGAATGCTATTAGGATGGACGAAGGAATAAGGCGTCAAGTGAAATGTGAGATGAGAAACAGAGACTATTTTGAATCTGGAACTGCTTTTGGGAGAGAGAAAGGAGAAGATTAACATATCTTTTCTCTAGTTACTTGTCTCCATATTATCTTCCTAAATTTTTGGATAAGTATATTATGTTCTTCCTAAATTAAAAAAAAATAAAAAAAATTCAGTACTAATTTTTTTTCATGTTATGGTCATGAACATAGGAGCAATTCTGAACAACTTGATAATTAGTTCTTTCCATTGTAATAACAAAGAATCCAGTTTCACTACACCATAGGAAGGAGGAACCTTATTAGTTTATCGCTGTAATGCTTTTTTACTAATAGCATAAAATTTAATGACAATGTAAATGAGATTTTTCAAGGAAAAAAAAAAGCGGCCTATGTGTTCCTGTCCAAAATTTATGAATATCATTCCTCTAACAGAATTATCCCACTTTTGGAAGTTGTCCTCTGTCTTAACTTATTAAAAATTTTAAAGATGAATAATCAAGCAGTAAAGGAACTTCCCAGAAGCACAGTAAGATGAATCAGTTCTGAAGAGGCATAAAAAGAATTCTACCAGCTCCCTTTCGAATATCCCAACTGCATGTCTTGAAATGTAATTTGTTCACAGATAAACTTTTAGACAAATGTATGAATTTTCTGACTTATATTTCCACCACTTAAACCGTGAAGATCCTTGGCTTTCTTTCGTTTTTTCTTTTTCTTTTTCAATGGATGGCGTGTCGTACAAGATTCTTGGTACTTCAATATCTCTTCTAATACTTTTCTGCTATGTTCTTCATAAAGGAGCCAAAAAAATTTTATTTCAGTTTATTGGACCATCTTTAATACCTAAAAAGTGTCCATTTACAAGAAAATGTGGAGAACTTCTCACAGAAATCATAATGTATCGTGTCATCCTACAATGAATGAACAGGTATGCAATGGATTCCCTGGTATAATTTCACCACAAGAACATGTGGTGAAAATCATTTAACTTCTTTCCTCCCAGGAGGAGTCATTTTTATTGATCTTTTGGTGCTGACCAAAAGAAGCTTTAGTCAAGGGAGTCACAAATCGCAACAGGTGAAGAATCAATGTATATGAAGTTCTGAATTTGAATTTGCACTGAAATCAAGGGAAGCTTGATACAATGAAACAATAGTAGAACTGGAATTTACCACTTCACATGAGTAAAGAATCAATCTGGTCTCGTAGATTCTGCTTTAAGATGACTCATGAGTAGTGCCTGATAACTAAGTGGTTGACATTTGACAATGATCTGAAGCCTAACAATTTATATTTCTGTATATATTTAAATGCAAAATTGTCATTTATTTAAGCATTGTTTTAATTACTGGGATATTCCTTTGATGAACCCAAAATGTTCTAGATACTTTTTCATTTTTTGTTGATTATTCATCCATTGTAATGCAAAAGAAAAACCATTCGTGCATGCAATTTGCCTGTCACCGTCAAGCATGAAGTTTTGATAACTCTCAATATACCAGTGAAGGATTAATTAGTAACTATCAATTTCTTTGTACGTGACCCTTTGTATGGGTTCACAATTAAATATACAGTATTACAATATATGTTGACATGAGAGTGGTCTTGGATACTGGTGTACTAACTGCATCCAGTGAAGCTTTTTAAATCATAGTATTTCTTGATGTGACTACATTGATATACCTTTTCAGGTTTAAAACATTTGGGGCCGCAGATCCTCACAGGCCACCTGAAGATGTTGCTTATGCTGTTGCTCGTTTTTTCCAAAAGGGTGGTAGCATTCAGAACTATTACATGGTATTAAATTAGAATCAGTTAGTAATTCTTCCCATTTTCACATGTTTCATTTTAAAACCGTACTGTCATTTTTGTTGTTTTGTGCTCAAGATTCTTTTTTTCTATGCTTTTGGTTTAGTATCATGGAGGGACAAATTTTGGCCGAACAGCAGGTGGTCCATTCATTACCACAAGCTATGATTATGATGCGCCTATTGATGAGTATGGTGAGCTCTAGACATCACTTTTTCTAAAGATTATCTGCTAACATTCGTACTCTCTTTTTTGTACAACTAGTGTGAAATAAGCTTAATATCTATTGTTTTCTTTGTAAAAATGAAATTTTTTTGGTCTGCAGGTTTAGCTAGGCTTCCAAAATGGGGACACCTTAGAGAACTTCACAAAGCTATAAAGCTCAGTGAGCATGCATTGCTCCATAGTGAGCCAATGCTTTTGTCTTTAGGTCAATTACAAGAGGTAGCTCTCTACTTAATTGATATTCGTACTTCATACCTGCTAGGAGAAAAAAATGTATTTTTAATAAGGTATTGGTATCAACACAAATAGTCTGTATCAGTGCTGAAGCAGAGAAAATCAAAGTAGCACCATGCACCAACAAACCTGCGAAGCCTCCTTTCTCTCCACTCCCAATCCTTGGGTGCTAAATGTTGAACCACTTTTACTGAGAGATTCATCCTACAAACTTGACCAGAAGGCAAAGATTAATGAAACTTCAGCCTCTCAAATACCTTCCATCCACTTTGATCATTCTCGTATTCTCATCCAGAACACTTGCCAGAAGATTCAATGAAGAGAGAGATGTTACTTCTCTACCATCTGCTCTGGTGAATAAGCCACCCAACTTATCTTGCACTGTCACTCCTGGACACCCAGCTGGTCAAGGTCTTTGTTCATCATATTGAGGATAATTCCTCAAAATTGAACCATATGGACCATGCTGCCACTATGATCTGATCCATAGTGGCAGCACAAACTTTCAATAGTGGATTACATAAGAGGAACCTTCAAAATATGATAGAAAATCCTTGTCCTTGTATTAATTGATATACAGAGACCAAAACTCTTAGAAAACCTTCTATTCTTTTTTCTTAAATTTAAAAATACATGGCACAATTTAAAGTTACTGTGAAAAATGATATCTTCTGAAATTTTCATGTGAAATAGTAAACAATCTATCACTGGTAACATGCTAATCATCATCTCTATTTGTTTTTTAAAGTCTATATTTGTGTTTTACTAATTTGTCAACTTTAATCTGCATCTGATTGATTCTCTGAACTCTATTTGTTTTTTAACAAGCTTGTAAGTTTCACTGAATAATCATTGTTTTGTAGGCTGACGTTTACGATGACCATTTGGGAACATGTGCCGCCTTCATTGCTAACATGGATGAAATAAATGACAAAATAATAGATTTTCGGAACACATCATATCACCTTCCTGCGTGGTCAGTTAGTATTCTGCCAGACTGCAAGAACGTAGCATTTAACACCGCAATGGTATTCTTGCTCTTCCACGTGTACTTACAAATCAACTTATTGATAAACAAGTCTGGCTATATTTTTGACATGTTATCTGATGATAATAAGCATTCACCAGTTATTCATTGTGTATTATTTGGTGTCAAATTCCAGTGACATAATTCCATCTAAACACCATATGGCATTATTGAAATGGCAGCTTATTTGAACGTACATCAATTATTGTTGAACATTAAACATCCCTTAATGCTCAGACTTTACAGTGAACAGACATCTAGGTGTGTACAGCAACGTTTTAAATATCATCGGTACTAGCCGGTACGACTCATTACTGGCTACAGCCAGTACTGATTTTTTAAACCTGGGTTACAGATCCCCTTCAAGCATAATGTTTGCTCACGGGTAAAGATCTGTGTCACCTGGTAAATCATCTCTTGCTGTTAGCAGTAGCATTTGCAACAGCATATTTATGAACATACAGATGTTATGATTGATGAGAAATTTTTTCTGCACGTGCCTGAACCTGTCTTGTGTAATACCTGCAGCTATTTTATTCTAATGAAATTTTCAACAGGTTGGATCCCAAACTTCCATTGTGGAAATGGAACCAGAGGATTTGCAGGCATCTGTAACTTCACAAGATGAGGTCTTGAAAAATCTTCAATGGGATGTGTTCATGGAGAAAGTAGGGATCTGGGAAGAAGCTGATTTTGTTACAAATGGCTTTGTTGATCATATCAATACAACAAAAGATACCACTGATTACTTGTGGTACACAACAAGGTCAGTGTTTTTATGTGTGAACTGACTACCATATTTTTGTATTTGTGTATTCTGTTTTCATTTAGGGTGGTTTTTTTATGCATTCTGTTTTTATTTAGGATGTTTTAATTTCATGCAAGTAAAAAGATGTTCTTTGGGTTTGTTTGTTAATTTGTGATGCAAATTGAAAAGCCTTCTGAACCAGACTTTATTTACTCTTCAAGAATTCTAATGCTTTGGCTAGGATATGGTTTGATTGTGATTGTTAGATTGAGCTTTTGGAGTATTTGAACTCTTCTAGTGATAGAACAGGAATCCAATATTGTTGCTTGTTGCTTCAGTGGTTTGCAATGGGATAGGGCAGCTCTTTGTATATTTTTTTTTCTTTGTTCTGATACAGTAATATCAATTACATGTCATTTTCCTTGTAGTTTTCAACCTGTTACAAACAAATTCTTAGCCTCTTTTCCCCAATTTGAGATAAAAAACCTAGAAAGATCCCACTACCGGCCTATGCTACACATTCACACCTGAAAATGCTTGTGCACATGGAAGAATTCCGGATGCCATGTCAAGATTCATGTTATTTGTGCTCATAAGTTGGTATCACTTTGAGATAATAAGATGCTTATGTAGCCTTGAAATCTCCTGTCAATGACAGTTTGCACATTGATGAACATGAAGAGTTCTTGAGCAATAGAAGTCAACCAGTTCTTCATGTTGCTTCAAAGGGACATGCTCTCCATGCGTTTGTGAATCAAGAACTTCAAGGTCATATCCATTCTTTCCACATTTCTGCTTTATCATTGTTTTTTGTGGTGGGTGACAGTCTTCCGAAGCTATTAATAAAATTGGAACACCTGAAACTTTGTTCATGCGAGACATCTTATATCACTATTTATTTGCTATTTTCCTAAAATTTTCTAACAAGTTAAATTTCTTGATGCAGCCAACTTGCTTTTCTATGAATGATAAGAAAGAGTAGGTCATATGTTGCATCACATAATAATGATCGAGATTAGGTCATATGTTATATCCCATAGTTTGCCTGGTAACCATTATTTTTAGTATTGATGGCTTTTGTAGATGTATTGCTAAATATGTGATATCAGATTTCTAATCTCTTTCGCCTTTCTGATATCTGTTGGAGTTGCAGTACACATTTACATATCTGCAGAGCTTGCCTTAGGCTAAAGCTACAATGGCTTTTAACTGATGATGGAACTTGATTACAAACTGAGACCAGATACAAACATATTATTGATTTCAAGAGACAAAAGACAGTAAGAAAAAATAATTAATGTGACATGAAAACACAGGTTTTATGGGATTTATGGAGGTTCTACTCGATCAAATGTTTAGGGAATTGAGAAAAATTCCCAAAATAGGAAAAATTTAACATCTTTCAGTTTTGAGAGAAATATATCCTGTTAAAACACCATTATGAATTTCTTCTCCAGAACATTCTCATTGAAATTAAAAGCAATCTTTGGATGGTCTTCACTTAATCTGTGTCCATGTCTGCCATAACCATATTCATCCTTTTTGTTTTCGTTTCAAGTCTCTTGTATTTCCGAAGGGCCTAGCAACTCCATGGATCCCTCTAGGAAATAATGACATGATCTTCTCAAGCATAAGAGAAGGGAATCTGCTAAGTTTCTACTTTCTAGTAAGCCAAACCTTTCCTGTCAATGAAAAGAGAGTTTAAAGGGGGAAGTTGCATTAGACTTTATCACCTATTATTGTCCACCAAACAAGCTTTGGTGAAAGTCTTAGGAATTAAAAAATAAAGTACAGTGTTAGGATATTGTCACTGTCTCTGTGTGTGTATATATGCAAATATTTACGTTTGCGCATACACATATGAATGTATGGGGTATTCTGTAATATATGCTCTTAAGTTCTCTTTTTCTAAAAGATAAAAGCTATGGTCTCTAGAGACAGACACCAGTGTCACATTTCAATAAAGGTACATGCTGAAAATTCAAAAATCCCCATATGCTAAATAAATGGTCAAACATACACATGCTCATTAACACATAGAATCCCAAGTTGGATCATACAAGAAAGCCATGATATTTAAGCAAATAGAGGAGTGCTGCATTTCAGTTTGGGGCTAGAATATTAACAATAGTTTAATCATGCAACTTATAAATTATCACTTAATGACAAAAGTTGGTAACTACTTGGCTTGCCATCTAATTTGCTCACTACATAGGTCCATAAAAGACAAATGCATCCGCACATGTGCGAACCCATGTCCAACACCAGTTGACATGTACATCATGTTCACGAGTGTCTCACAAAGCTGACAATCTTTATATGACTTCGTATGATTTACATGATAAGAGGTTATCTAATAAGATTTTATTTACCTTTATTATTTTGAATGCTATATGTGTGCATGCATCACCACCTATGATGATCATCTGAATTTGTTGACTGCACACAAATAAGATCTGTAGTATTATCTTACTAACCAATTTCTTTTTATTCTTATATAGCTAGTGCATCAGGAAATGGATCACATTCAACGTTCAAGTTTGCAAGGCCCATCACACTGAAGACTGGGAAAAATGAAATCGCTCTTCTAAGCATGACTGTTGGCCTACAAGTAACTATTCTTGTTCTTGTCAATTTAAGTGCCCTGTTACTCAAGCTTCTCAGTCCCTTTTGTGATTCTGAGATACATTAACTTCATGTGGTAAAAGATAGAAGATAATTCTGAAGTCTGAACAATCAGTTGGCCATTCCTTCTCCACTGTTTAACAGTGGCATATAGTAATAGGATCCTGATGAAAATCTAAGGTTTTAAGTTAATCATTGATGAGAAAATTGCATTTTCCGCAGTGCCTTTAAATAGATATATATAATCTATTATGTAGCTTTCAAACATTGAAAAATGTTCATTTAATTTCCTTGGCATTAATCTGCACTTCATTTGAGCCCTTTCTCCTGTTCCTTTGTGCATCATGTCCAGAGAAACCTGGCAAAAGTTCTTTCCTAAACCATTCTCCATCTACTCGTTGAATTCTTCTTCATTTTACTCTGGGTACTTTCATTTATTTTGTGTTATTTGGTAAAATTTCATTTACATTTCTTTGACGAATAGTTTTCACATGCATGAACTACAGTGACTTGAGCTGGTGAAAAACTTTTAGGTTTGTAGCCTTTTATCACCGAAAAACTACTGCAATTTTTTCCATACATAGCGCAGGCATTTATATTTTTTAAATTCTTAAATCATCATAATATCAGTAAAAAAATTTTGAAGTCAAAAGATATCTGGTTATCAAAATTTCTTAAATTTTATTATGTTCTTGAAATTTGACACACAAAACCAATGATAAAGAAATCTAGATGAACAGCCGTCCATTTAAAAATGGATCTAATTGCTAAAAATATCATAGGCTTTGGTAATTGATGCTTTATTTATTTATTTTTTTTGTTCTTACTTCAAGAATGCAGGACCATTTTATGATTCGGTAGGAGCAGGACTAACCAGTGTCAAAATAGAGGGATTCAACAATGGAATCATTGACTTGTCTTCAAAAACATGGATATACAAGGTATTGATCTTCCTTTTGCCCATTCGATTTACATCATAGTCGTTTTTTAAAATCTTCTAATAGAATATCTGAAGGGATTCTTCTATCAGAAAACTGGATTCATTATCTATACTGTTTTTCTTATCCTTTTGCACTAGACTAGTTTCTTCATTGCGTTTCTTTAGAAGGAAAAGAAAATTTTCCATCAGTGTTGCTTCCTACTTTGTGCGCTATCAACCTCAAAACTGGGTTACATATGACAATTACATCAGTTCAGCAGAAGAAGCAAAAGTTTGAAAAATATCCTTTTATGTGGGTCCTGAACCACCATTCCAGTCCTGATTTACCAATTTGGGGTGTTGGAACATGATTCACTTTAGAATTATTTATTTTTTTGATGATAATATTTCATTACATCAGTTTGGCAGAAGAAGCAAAAGTTTGAAAAATCTCTTTTGATGTGGGTCCTGAACCACCACTCGGGTCCTGGTTTACCAATTTGGGTTGTTGGAAGTATGGAACATGATTCAATTTAGATTTAGAATTGGTTATTTTGTTGATGGCAATATTTGGATTCATTATTTTCTTTTCTTTTTTCTTTTTTGGAACTGATAAAAGCATTGATCATTATGATGGCTTTAGTGACTTTCTTGTCTCATCATTTTGTAAGGTTACCTCTCATGAGGTCAATAGATGAGTATGAAGTGGTGAACAGTTGAACTCCTTCCTTTATCTATGTTATGTACCACACTCTAATTAGTAGCTTTTTCTTTCTTTCTTTCCTGTTTTTTTTTCCTGCTATACATGCACAGAAATATACGTACTTTAACATTTTCTGTTCTATTTGTTCTAGTATACTGCCATGTTTATCAGAAACATGTAAATCAAAGTTCTATGGAGCTAGAAATTAACTTAATTTTCAGCTCAACTGGCTGACATTCCCCAATCCATTTATGGAAGTTATGGGTCAATTCCCACTCTCACTTAAAATAACTACTAAAAGCTGAAATGTTTAATCTTTTGTGGAAGTCAGGGATCCATTTTAGTTGTGAACCAGTTAATAATCACTTATTTATTTATTTTTTTGAAAAAGATTCAGATGAATGAAAAAAGATACATAAATTTAAAGTCAAATTTCAAATTTGACTTTAAATTTGGCCTCACTGGGACTTCTACATTTTGTTTTTCTTTTTCCAGTTAAACACAAATAGTAAGTTATATGAATGACAGGCCACAAGTCAAATTTGAAATTTGGCTTCACAGTGATTTTGATGTTATTGGACCTAGATTTTATTCTCTTCTGTCATTGTTTGAAATTTTAAAAGCTCTTCCCCTTCTCTCTTTTGCATTAGATTGGATTGCAAGGTGAGCACCTAAATATATACAAGGCAAGTGGTTTGAATAATGTGAAGTGGATATCAACTTCAAGACCGCCAAAGAATCAGCCTCTCACGTGGTACAAGGTAATATCTGAATTCAATAGTTAGTAAAGTATCTGTCAATAAAAAAAATGTATCATGCTCCCACTGTGTAGGATCTTAAGGATATATATAGCAAAATAGAATGCAATTGTCCCAGTGAAGAATCCTTGCACACAACATAAGAAAGCAATCAGCTATTATCATGTGTTTCTATGGAAATCTTCATTCTTATTCTTGGAAAATTATTATAATCAAATTTTCAGGCATTAGTGGATGCTCCATCAGGGGATGAACCAATTGGACTGGACATGATGCACATGGGGAAAGGTCAAGCTTGGCTCAATGGAGAAGAAATTGGAAGATATTGGCCCAGAAAAAGCTCTATACATGATGAGTGCACCAACGAATGCAATTACAGAGGCAAATTCAGGCCAAACAAGTGCCGCACTGGCTGTGGAGAACCAACACAGAGATGGTAAACCCAAAGGAAACTATGAATTCTTATTTTTAACATTTCCCTTCTTTATTTTTTGCGAAATGCAGTCATTATAATCAATGGTCTTGGAATAGAGGTGGACAACCAACCTGATACTTTTAAAGTATATAAAAGAATACAAAAGCCTTACGGACAGTTTTAATAGTTATTAAGCATTTAAGGAACAGCACATATTTTCAAAGTTTCTTCATTGATATATTTGTCATTTTATTGATCAGTAAGGCCTGAATAATCAAGTCACCAAGGCTTCTATGTATTTATAAGTTTCCAAAAATCAGAATTGCATTCTTCAGCTAATTTTAATCCCATTTAGTAATTTTAAGTCTATGATTTGGAAAAAAAATTTTATATGATTTGGATCTTATTACATGTGAAATGTTACGCATCAAACAATTCACAAGTGTTTCCCAAAAAGGAGCATGTTGTAAATGTGCTATTGATAATTCAAAAGAGTATCAATGCCTTCATTATTTCTTAGAACAAATTTTTTTTCTTTGATGAATATTAGAAGTAATCTTTTAAGGCTATCATGTTTTTTATTTCATGGAGCTGTAACCAATGACATCTACAGATAAAGGTTTATAGCAAAGAAAAATTTGTCACTCTTTGTCTCACTCCTATCATATTGTTGCTCATAGAAAATTCTCTTCTGTATGGATCAGGTACCATGTTCCGCGGTCTTGGTTTCGCTCATCAGGAAATGTGCTGGTTATATTTGAGGAAAAAGGTGGAGATCCAACTAAGATTAAATTTTCAAAACGTCTTGTAACAGGTGTCTGTGCCACTGTTTCAGAGGATTATCCCACTGTTAGTCTTGAATCTTGGCTTAATAGTGTAAAGGATGGTAGGAAAGATGAAACAACCCTCCATCTCAAGTGCCCCAAGAATACCCAGATTTCCTCCATAAAATTTGCAAGCTTTGGAACTCCCAGAGGAAAATGTGGATCTTACACCAAGGGAGAGTGCCATGATCCCAACTCCATTTATGTGGTTGAGAAGGTTAGCAACAATACTTCTTTAATTCCCCTTTTTGACAGTATACTATATGACCAATGGATCAAATTGGTTTTCTTTACTTTGATCATCTTACCGGTACATGTTCCAGCTTTTACCAATTATATAATGAATTCCTAAATAAGAAAAGGAAAAAAAATGGGGTGACTGCTATAACAGATGTTTGCACATCTTAGAATATCTCATGGATATTGTGGTTTCAGAAGTCTAGTTCTTACCACAATATGCTTACAGTTAGCTAAACACACTCCAGCAGTATCAATTATGTCAAAATTCACCACAATATTTTACCGGGCTGTTGGGTTAAGCAATGCCTTGTAAACATTTAGAGGATAATTTTCCTCTTTAAGGAGTTAAGGGGGGTTAAGGAGGACTATAAGAGTGAGATGTAATGGGGGTAAGGAGATCTGTCAGAGTGAGTTGTAATGGGTTTTTGCTGCTGCCCATTTCTCATGGGTAGTTTGCACTTCTTGCTGTTTCTTTTTTGAAATGAATACATGCTTATTATTCACCAGAAAAAAAAATTTCCTCTTTAAAATTTCACTTCTGGAAGGTCAATTGATATCAAATCTGCAACCTTGATAGGGTCACTCAAAAGCACAACCATGCATTTTAAATAAAATTGACATTCTTTTATGGTTTTATTCATTGATGTAGTTCTTTGCTATTGCTAACACATGCTTCAAATATTACAGGCATGCCTAAACAAAAATGATTGTGCAATAGCATTAACAGAAAAGAACTTCAGTAAGGATTTGTGCCCCAGCTTGACTAGAAAACTTGCTGTTGAAGCAGTATGTAGCTGAAATATCCAGATCAAGCAGGAAAAGGTGACAATAGGGACCATAAATTCTGATTGTCTTCTACACATTTTTTTTATTGATTTCTTTTTGTCTTCTTCTTCTTCATTTTTTTTTTCAATTTTATATTTTGCAAATGTAGTGAGAATCATTCTTCTTTGGCTCTTTGTTCATTAAGATTGTAAACATCCAAACAAATTGTAGCCAATTGAAGGCATGAGATATCAATTTTATAATTAACCAACTCAGAGGAGATTGAATCTGAGAGCTTCCTCAGACGGGAAAATTTGTCTTGCTTTGAAATGCTTGCCATGTTTTTGCTTTGACAATGACTCGAGGTAGGAAAGGATTGAGTTGGGACTTGAGGCAAATTTAAGGTTTTAGAACCACAGTTAATGATGGGAAAATGGACCCGATCTACATTAGGTGGCAAAGGCCAAAAGCAGATTAGGTAGAACTAAACAGAGATGATGTAGCTAGAGAAATATAGGGAGAACTGCAATGGTTGCTGTCTGCTGAGATTGTAATGGTATTCCTAGGGGCCCTGGCACATCAGATTGGTTGCAGTTCCGCACGAGTTCTGAAGCCTTACGTGTTCTTCAAGGTCTAAAACTGGTTAAATCCTTGGGATCTAACATAAGAGAGCTTGAATGCGATTCAACCCTCATCAACAAATTGGAGATGAGTTTATAGAGAGGCCAATGCTGCTGTGGATAAATTGGCAAACTTTGCCCTTTGATTACTTCTCTTGTCTTTGGAAATCTGACTTTTCTCCTTGCATTGTTTTAAGTCTGACTATTTGGGTGCCCATTTTATAAAGTTCTAGTTTCTACCCAAAAGAAAGAAAAAAGAGTTGGGACTACCTTTGTCTAGTGAGTCATGTCACTGTTAGGGGGTGCCTATCGGGCCAGCCCAGCACGGCACGGGCACGTTTAGCCCATGCCTATGGGGCACGGCACGACCCGTTTCCCGGTCCATTGATCAATATGCCCGGTAGGTAATGACAGAAGGTGGGCCGTGCATGTCGGGAAGCATTTAAAAATTTAGAAAAACAAAAAAAATAAGAATTAAAGAAGGTTTTTGAAAATAAAAAATAAAAAAACCATTTACGTAACATACATGTTTTGCAAAACCTTCTTTACTTCTCTCTTGCAAAACATGAATGGCATGTAAACAGTTCTTGAAAATACAACAATACTTACATATTGGTAAATCATGCTGAGATGAGGAGTTGCAAAGGTGTTACTTGTTTCAATTACTGCTTGACTGTCCAAGCAATAATTGAAGCAAGTAACACTTTTGCAACTCTTATGTAAACGTGAAGAGGCAGAAATGAAGAAAGAAAAAAAAATTGATAACTTTGTAAGAGCCTTGTTCAATGATTTGCTAACGATCGGGTTCAGGGATGCGCCTATGTGAGCACTGTAACTAGAGCCGGCAAAATGCCACCTGACCCGACAGGTCAACCCGATTATAAACGGGTTGGGTTGACCCGTTTATTAAGTGGGTTGGGGTTTCCCCAACCTGCCAGTAATCGGGTCAACCCGATTAAAAAAAAGATGGCAAAAGTATCATGTTTCAAACCGATTAACCCCAAAACCCGACCTAAACCTGGTACAACCCGATCCAATTAACCCCCCAACCCTATTTTAATAATATTTTTTGAAAAATAAAAAAAAATTAATAATAAACGGGTTGGCGGGTTAAACCCGTTTATTGGCGGGTTGGGTTTGGAGTTTTCCAACCCACCTTAATTTAGTCCAACCCGATTAACCCCCAACCCGATTATGACTCGACCCGAACCCGACCCGTTGCCAGCTCTAACTGTGACTCTTCTGACCATTAGCAAAATCACTAAACATGAATCTAAGAAGAAAATGAAAAAAAAATGATAACTTTCTTAGTCTTGTTAAGAGATTTGCCAATGGTCGGCCTAGGGACGCCTCCATGTAAGCACTCTGCCAGGTCTGCCGACCATTGGCCAAATCTTTAAATAGGACTCTAAGAAAGTAATAAGAGGTGTGGTTTGGAATGGGAAGGATTAGGCCTATTTATAAAAAAACCAAAAGTGGTTTTTTACCACATCTACCCTCAAATATGATTATTGGAAGAGTAGAAATGGTCATTTATAGTCAATTATAAGTATACCCATTAATATGGTTGTTGGAGAGGTAAAATTGTAAAAAGAATCCAAAAAAACACTTTTTGGAGTGGGAAAAACAATTAGCTGTTTTTTGGGCCAAGTGAGCCTGCAGTTGGGCCAGCACGCCCGCGTGCCTCGCAAGCTACGACACGGCCTGCTAGGGGGTCATGAGCCGTGCCATGCCTAGCATGAGCACAATTTAAGCGTGCTAGGCCGTGCCATGCCCATGCTAGCCCGATAAGCAACCCTAGTCACTGTCATCATTATTAACATAATCCAATTCCCACTAAAGTGTGGTTGCTGACACAAATCTTGCCTCTCCATTCATCATATCTTTTGTTAATTTATGCTTATACAAGTCTTATCTTATTAACTCTATCAATGTCTTATTATGTCTTCCTCTTTTATCCCTTGTTCCCTTCAATATGCATCCTCTCACATTTTCTCACATTTTTTTGTAAGTGCATCTCTAAGCCTCCCTTTGATTTAGCTCTCATCATCACATTTGTTCATGTCATTATCCAATTTTAAATAATTTTCACGTTTTTGTGTTTTCAAAGACAATTGAAGAAAAACTTGTTTGGTAATCTTCAGTTAAAATTAATTATGATTTATAAATCATTAAAAATGTGTTTGGTAAAGTTTTAAAAACAATTTATAATAATAGTGGTAGCTATATAGTAGTAGTTAATATTGATTATAATGGTGATGCCGATGTTGATAATAGGTATAGTGATCGTAGTGGTGGTGGTGGTGGTGGTGGAATTCGTGATAGTAGAGCTTATTGGTCTTTCAAAGGGCATAAAACTTATCTCATTACCATGCATGCAGCTTACTAACACTCCTTGAGTTCAAATGCTTCAATGATCAATCAAACGTGAGGACATGCGTGCCTTCAATGCTCACCACTTCATTTTGACACCATGGTTTAACTGGCAAACCTGCTCACCAACACTGGATCGAAGATCAATCAGACTTCTCCCAATGAATTAATAACAAGCCAATTAGTGAGGAAATCCAATGACAAGGGGTCCCAGGTTTTTATTTGGTACGAAAGAATTGTGTTTATAGAAAAGAAAAAGTTTTACTTTCAATTTATATCTTTTAATTCCTTTAAAACAAAATTTAAAACTACCAAGGAATATGGAGAAAAAAAATAACATTTTTGGAGGGATAAACTTGGCTTTTAACTTTCAAGAGAACAAAATTCTTCAAATCTGAAATATTCTTATTTTTAATTTAACCAGGAGGATCTAAAAAGATGAAACGCCAAAAGAGGAATTCTAGATTGAAAGATGTATACAATTTAACATTTTTCAATACAAATTTCATTTTTAGTGGTACTTTATCAAACTATTTAAGATTTAGTAGGCAAAGTTTTGAGTTTTAACTTTTAGTACACCTTTATCAAAATAATTAATTTTTAATGTTATTTCACTATTACAAATCAACTATTCCAAAAATGCCCTTACGTCACTTATCCAAATGACTTGTACAAATGACTTGTACAAGTCACTTTATTGACTTGTACAAGTTAATTTTTGACTTGTACAAGTCATTTTATTGCTTGTACAAGTCTAAAATGGCTTGTACAAGTCAATTTATTGCTTGTACAAGTCTCGGAAGTAAATTGTATAAGGGTATTTTTGGAAGAATTTATCCGTAACAGTGAAATGGTACTAAAAATTAATTATTTTGATAAATGTGTACTAAAAGTTAAAACTCAAAATTTTACCTACTAAATCTTAAATAGTTTAATAAAGTACCACTAAAAATTAAATTTCCCTTTTCAAAACTATAGAGTATATACAACCCCAAAAAGAAAAAAAAAATTGGAAGAAATAATTGGGTTATGGTATCAATAAATGTGCTGATATGGGACTTCTTTTTCTTCTGGTAGACTGGTTCTATTCTATTAATGAAACTCCAAGCCACTGGACAAGTAGAGAGTCAAGTTAATAAAATGCCAAACTGCATAAACTTCTCGGATTAATGTGTTTGCTTAATATAATAGTACCAATCTACCAGAGTTATTCTTTACTATGTTTCCTTCATTGACTACTAAAGATATCAAGGTTCAATTTTAACAAAATTTCAGTCATAGTATAAATCAAATGAGTCAGCTCAGACTATACATTGGATTCTCCGAAATGGAAGGAACATAGACCGGAGTTAATTACTGTGTTTCCCTTCATTTTGGTCTGTGATATGCAAAGATCAGCCACAAAGTAAAACAATGGATGAAGAGAGAAACAAGGAACATATATAGAGAAAAGACAAAGTGTTTCGAAAGTAACCTTCTAAAGCCAAATCTGTCCAAGAATCAACTCTTATATTCCTTAATTGAAAGAAATCATATCGTAAATGCAAGCTTCTTATATTACTAACATCTACATCTATGCCTCCTGCGATGAACCTGCCCCTTCAGAAAAGAACATGAATAGAACAGTCACAATCACAAAGAATGAAGGATGAAAAACGAAGAATACAATACCAACAAGACATTTCTGGAGCTTTCAAGATATACAATAATTGCAATAATGGAGCATGACGAATTAGAGAAAGTATCCAGTTTCAACTGGAAAATTCTAAAGCTGTGCTTTAAAATGAGGTTTACCGAATGAAACTGCAGGAAAAACACCTACACAAACAAACAACACCAATGTAACCTATAAAAATCCAAAACTTCAACTTCCTTTACCTGGTTTTGTGTCAGTACTGCTAGATGGTTTCGGCCCTTTGACTTGCCAAAAATGAGATGGTAGGGCCACCTTCTGAGAAGGTAACTCAGCAACAAAAAGCATAGTTTGTGCCCAACCAGCATATTTTCCAAATTTTGTCACAAAAGCCTCTGCCACACGACTGTAGAGCTTAGGTGTCAGACGTGCACCTGCAAGCTCTGGTATGAGGTATCGAGTAGCAATCTTTTTCAACCCCAACATGAGCATTTACACAAAATAATTTGATTAGACAAGCATAGCAGTTAAAATGAAGCAGCTATAACCAACAAACAAGAGTTCATGCATGAGTAAAGCATAAAAATAGTTGAAGTGACATCTAATGAATATCCTAGTAGATTTGTATCACATTGCTTGCCCTTCCAACTCAGATTGGGCATAGGTCTACTGAAAGCAAATCAACCGAATCTGGTTGCGCTTCAGTTGATGAACAAGGGGCAACCAATCCCACCTGAGCCTAACGACTCATAGTCCATATTATAAGAATAATACCATGATCAATACAGATGTATGCCCGTTTAGGAAAATAAAAATTAGAAAACAAAGGCTTTTGGTTGGTGATAAACAACTGATTGCCGGACTTAGGGATGGGCATGACTTTAAATATAATATATTGCTTAGTTTTTATCCCATCATAGACATAGGTGATTTGTGTTATATTTTAGGCCAATAACAAAATATCAAGGTTGACCTAATTCACCACAGCCAGAATTGAGCTTGGTTGGAAATCATGTACGTATGACTTTGCTGAGCTAATATTAGGTTGAAAATAGAATGAAGGCTTTCTGGTATTGGGGTAGGGCTTGGGATTAGTATCTACAGCAATGAGGCATCTCTACTTAAAGGTGTTGCTTTCAAGCCCTTTAAAAATGAATCATCATTCAGGTGGTCATTGTCAATGAAATGACACTAGCACATTTACAAGTTTCTCTGATTAACTCAGGTATCAAAAGTAAGAAGACATACCTGCCACACATGAGTATCAACGGGGATAGCATGATGTTGGTCCAAAGAGAAGAGAGCAATACAAGCAGCCACTTTGGGGCCAACACCAGGTAAAGTAGAGAGAGCACCAACCACCTCATGAAGATCCAATCTACGAAGAGAATCAAGCCACTCGGCTCCTCCACCAGGTTTTGATTGCAAAGCCTTCATCGTGTTAACTATGTATTTGGCCCTGTTCAATGAAATCAGATTTGTTATACAGTAGTTAACAGTGACAAGGACACAGACGAGCATAACGAGGAGAAGGAAACCCAACCTGTAACCAAAACCTGCCTCCCGAAGTTCTGCCTCCGAAGCGAGCGACAACCGGTCTAAAGATGGAAATTTGTAGAACTCAAGACCTTCAACAGTCCCCAAACGCTCGCCTAGAGACGAAATGAAGTCCACCATTCTGGTGATTCTCCCAATATTGTTATTGGAAGAACATAGAAACTGAATAAGACACTCAAAAGGGTCTTGCCTGAGCACACGGACACCCCCCAAATGCACAGCTAAGCCGGAAAATCTTGAATCAGATGCCGAGAATTTTTCCCACATGTCTCCGAGCGAAATACCGACGTTGAGATAATCGAGCAGATCCGCTCTGGCATCGGTTTCATTGGTGGTGGTTCGATGAACGAAGTAAGCAACATCCCCCTCACCATTGTTGAGCTGCTTGAGAGAGACAAGATGGGACTTGATAACGCCCGTATACTTAAAAGGGGCTGTTTGTTTCCATCTGAAGGTCTGGCCCGTGGGCAAAGTGAGGGGCAAGAAGAGCTCCGACCTCCCCAGGTTGAGAGGTTCCCATTTGGGGGATTTGGGGTTTGTGGGTATGGAGGATTTGGGGTTTCTGGAGAAGTTTTTGGTGAGATCACTTCTGGTCCTTTTGGATGAGATCGAGATAGAAATGGAGTTATCGTTGTGTTGGTGGGCTTTCTTGTGAATGGCAAGAGGGGTTGATGGAGGGGTCGAGGAAGGAAGGGCTGGTTTATCAGTCGGGATTGGAGCTTTTGTTCTCTGTCGCTTCATGATTGGCAGGGCTCTCACAGACTGGTTCATCAAATATATCCTCTACATATTTCTTTCTCTGCTCTTCTTCCTCAGCCTCAGGGAAAGGTTCAAGCTTCGCCTTTCCCAGCGGTTGGGGCTCTCACAGACAATCCTATCAGTAACCGATAAAGGCATAAATTGGGGCTTGTTCGACCTAATTACCAATGGACGCAATCTTGTCTTAAGAGAGACTGGAGAGTAACAAGTAGGGCTGCAACTCGGGCCGGGTAAACCCGAAACCAACCCGAACCAAACCGACTTCGGTTCGGTTCGGTTCGGTTTTTTAACACTTCGGTTCGGTTTTGGTTCATAAAAGTCTAACCCGAATTAAATTGGTTTGGTTTTGGGTTTAGTGTTCAGTTAAACCGAACCGAACCGAAACCGAACCGAATTAGAGTATTATCTAGACCGAACCGAACCGAACCAAACCAAACCGAATTATTATATATAATATTAAAATTTATATAAGTTTACCTTTAAAGTTTACAAAAATTACATCCCCACCCCTCTATTAAATATTTCTTATTCTCATTCAAACCATTCGTTCATCTCTCACGTTTTCAAACCCTAAAACCCCATTTGCTAAACTGCTGAAGTGTTGGCTGCCGACCTCTCATTCATCCTTCCCGTTTTCCCTCGTCTCTCTCGTTTCTGCGTGTCTACTTCAGGTATGACAGGTAATGCCTCTCTTTTCCCTCTCTCTCTCTCTCTCGTCTCTTTCCCTCCCTCCCTCCTCGTTTCTCCATCCTTCCCTCACTCTTGTCTCTGCATTTCATTGCAGAGGTGAGGATTTTTTTTTTTATTAATGTACTAACTACAAGCCAACAGATCCTAATTCCCAGATTTTTGCAAAGTGACCAGATGGTAATGGAATTACCATGATTAACTACATCGGTGAAGGTGGCTTCCCTTTAATGCGTGTCTCCCATCCACTGGACGTGCCAACTTGAAAACCCTAACCCCTACTGTTATGGCATGACATGCACGCCTTCTGTTCGATACATGTCCTCATCCGAGAGTACTTGGGTTCATGTATCTTTCCCTTCCCTTGTGAGTTAGTTCACACCAACCATACAGATTCTTGTTACTCCAACTACTACAACACATTCGCCTCTGTCTCATCTGTGCTACTGAATTCCATTTTTAATACTCGTATTGCTGGTGCCTGGCGGGGTCCATTACATGAGCTCATTAAGAAAGCATGGAAAATCTGAATCTTATTTTATATGCATCGAATGATGGGATTTCCGAATTGAAGAAAAATAACAAGAGCCTTCTTTCTTGATTCAAGAGGAGTAGATGCTCTTAATGTTCAGTGAAATATTGTTTTGATTCTATTTTTCTATTTGCTGTCATCTTCCGTAGAGGAGAGGAATTATTGTTGCAATTCTGGTAAGTGGGAGTGCAAGGAACAGGTAATTTTATTTGAGTTGTATATTTTCTGATCCGAACCGAACCGATCTCATGTAATTCGGTTCGGTTCGGTTTGGATTTCGGTTATTTTATTTAACTTCGGTTCGGTTTTCGGTTTTAGGGGTTCGGTTTAGAATTCGGTTCGGTTCGGTTTTGGGTTGAATAGATGTAATGTCGGTTTGGTCTTGGGTTGACAACAACCCGGACCGAACCGAACCGAGTTGCACCCCTAGTAACAAGGCGATTTGCATATCCCACAACGCAAGGTATATACACACCCTCACATTCATTGGGCCCTCCACCGTTCATTGGCCTCACATTTCCATGTGAGGGGTCTCAACATCTTATGTTGTAGACCATGTCTATATCATTGGGTCTTTCTTTTATTTTTTTATATTTTATTTTTTGGTAATAGAAGACATAAAATATATTTATTACCTAATACAATTTACATGACGAGGATAAGTACAACCAACAAGGTCATTTAGAACCACATTTCTAATAACTTTAGGGACAGAATTTAACCAAAGACAAGAAAAGTTACAAGTGCAAAATTTGCAAGCTACGACCGACAAAGTCATCTAGAACCACATTTCTATAACTTGAGGGACAAAATTTAACCAAAGACAAAAAAAATTATCAAGCACAAAATTTGCAAGCTTATCAGCAACCGAATTAGCCTTCCTATTTACATTCGAGATATGAACATAACCAAAATTTCTGCATTAGAATCAGGGCTTCTTCCATGAGGTTTGCAATCTTCCAAGGTGTGTTGATCTTCTTCTTGAAACACTCCACGATTAACATTGAAGTCACATTTAATCATTACTTGATTACATTTCAAAAATAGGACAAGTTTGATTCCCTCAACGATGGAACTTGCTTCAACAACTGTCGAAGTAGATATGCCAATTTTATGTGCCACAACACCTATAACTTTCCCATTTGCATTTCTCACAACTGCAGCGATAGCCGCTGCACCTGGTGCCCAACCTCTTGTTGCTCTGTCCACATTCAATTTCACCCAATTTTCTTTTGGTCTGGTCCATCAGAAGAACTTTTCTTCCTTGCTCGTCACTCCAACTCTTTGATCCTTCCAAATAATTGAATAACTTTTCTTCCTTGCTCGTCACTCCAACTCTTTGATCCTTCCAAATAATTGAATTTGTGTATGCCTGTAATGCACAGGGACCTAGTTAGTATAAGAGATGGTTTTTTACTTTCAAATATTACCTTTGTAAGCACCTCATTTTTGCACCCCTCTAAAATGCTAGAAAACAAAACTCTAAAAGATAGGTCAAAACCCTAAGAAGCAGAAGGTGACTTTCTGCCTGAGCCCAAATTAATTGCCATACCTTATCCCAATGGGTAGAGAATCCCGACACGGTTCTAACGTAATTAAGTTTGCATGAATTGGAGTTCGGATGGAGAAAATATAAGCAAAACAACCTCAATGGCAAAATGGTAATTAATCATAGAAGGATCCGTCGCTTGGCAAGTGCACGGGCCTCGCCTGATAAACGGCAACTTTAAGGGCTAAAAATCAGAAATAGGGCAAAAATAGAACAAAGGGCATATCAGTCAAAATTTAAAATGTCTTAATTAAAATAATTAAGATAAATGCAAAAAGAGAAATTTTGGGGGGATTTGATTCGTCCCGAGTGGGCGGTTGAGTCACCTCAGCCGTCAACTTGAACCAAAATGGGAGAGAAAAGGCGGTCAATTTTTGCGGTGCGGCGTTTGCGCGACCAATCGCTACGTGTGGTGGACGAAAAGTGTCTGCACTGTATGTGCAGACACTTTTCGCATCTTGACCGTCAAACTGTGCGCAGGCGATTTTGTCCCTTGATTAATGCTGAAATGACATCGTGCGTCCACATAGCATGTGCGGGCATGTTAAAACCGCACATACTATGCAGTTCTAACCAAACCACACAATATGTGCAGATTCTTATCTGTTTTCTATAAATAGCAACCCCGAGTACATAAGTGAGGTTGGTTGTTATTAACTGATTCTTCTCCATCTTCTCCATTACCTGAACCTCCGAATCACCATCTTCTTCCATTCTCAAGCCCTCAAAGCCCTTTCCACCTCATCAAACATTCTTCTAGCCTTTGTTTCTTCAACCCAAGCACAGGGGAAGTTTGGGAAAGTCTTGTGAAGTGGAAGGAGGGCACTCAAACTGCTGCTCGAGCCTTAAAAGGACCACTACACCTCCAAAGAGAAAGAAACAACACCAAGGTAAGCTTTGTTGATGTGTCTAGTTTGATATATATGAAAATGAAAGCATGGTGAGCATCTTTTATTTCTACTATTGTGAGTATGTTGTCCTTGCTGTTTCACCACCATCTCATCCTCATTTCTTCACATTTTTAAGGCTCCCATGGTAAGGGGAGGTTGTCATTTCGTATGGGAGGAGAGGAGCACCGTTTGGATGGTCTAAATGCCATGTTTATGGGGTTGTTTTGTGCATTTATTTTAGGGGAGCATGTTCCCCTATTCTTTATACATCTGCTGTAGCCTTAAACCCCCTCTTTCCCTTCTTTAAAAACATGTCTTTTGTTGTCTATTTGCATGGTTATTTGCTTCATGAGGCACTCATTCTCTGTCATGGCTTCAGATGCATAATAGGTGATACTTATACATCTCTTTCACCCACTGTTTTGGTGTATTTTAGGAGCATGGATTAGGGGCTTCCACAAGCACACACGTGCAGCACATAGAGAGCATGTTTAGGGCCTGTTTTGCCATATCTTTTCACCATCATGAGCATCAGTAGATACCCCCCTTGTTTAGCACACTTAGCCCATTGTTCATGTCACTTTCACACACACCAAGATCATTGTAGAAAACATGATTAATCCCCTTAGTATTCCCCCCTCCACTCACTGTTTTCATGTGTCTCAAATTACTGTTTTCATGCGTGTTCATTGCTGATTATTTGCTTTACGTGTTTGTCTTTATGGTGGTTGAATGTGTGCATGGATGGCTTGGTCGAATGGACTATGACCTCGGCCTCTCGGGTTGTCCTTCTCCTTTTCTCACGGAGGGGAATGGAGGTCACTATCAACACCTAAAATAGGGATCTCCAAGGTCCCTGTCCAAGGCTTGGAATGTCTGTTCCAAGAGGAGGGAGAAGCCCCAAGCTTCCTCCCTTCTTCCCCCTTTGGAATCCCATGAAAAGTGGAAATTTTGGCTAATTTGGAAGACAAGCAAGCCACTGTGGGTCAACACAATGACCCACAGCAACCTACAGACCCCTGGGGAGGAGGCCCCTTGGCTCCCCCCAAAAAACTGGAATTATTGGGCCTCTGGGTCCTGCCCGCAAACATAGAGTGGTCAGGCCTTGCTCGCACAAACAGTGTGGGCATGGCCTGCTTGCACCTAGTGTGCGGGCAGCACACAGGAAGCTTAAAAAATTTGATTTTTCCGGGGTTAAGCCACAGTAATCTAACTTAATCAATCAGCTTTGATACCTCTCGGCCTCCGGGCAACCTCAGGCCCCTTTTGAGACTTGGGCCCATCCGAGCCCAATAAGATTCCATTTTGGGCCTTCCAACGGGGCCCACACCCGATTAGCCCAACCCTGGGCCCATTCCAAAGCTGGGCTTCAAAGGCAATTTGGATAATTCCTTTGGGCCACTTCCAAGCCCAATAGGCCCGTTTAAAAGTCTAAATCATCAAATAATTATCTTGCATTCCTAATCTATCTTCAAACCAAATAAACTAATTCTAATAAAAAGGGGTTTCTAACATGACCCCAAATGGGACTTGGGCTTGACTTAAGCCCAAACTTGGCATCTTGTGGGCCTTCTAACGAGGCCCACACCAGACCCACATCATTCCAACTAAAAAGATAAAATCAAATAAAATAGAGAGGATCCACATCTCTCAGGTGGTCCTCGCCAGCCTTAAAAAAGAGATGCATATCTGAATAGGCAAATTGGGTGAGTAGGCCAATAGATAAAGTTGACTCGCTAACCAGGATAACCCGTGGGACCCATCTTTTGACGAGGCGGACCGGGGTGTCTATGAACTTCCCCGAACCGTAATCGGTCTCTTTCCCAGAATCTCAATGCGCAAACCACCTAATAGACATCCTTTAGGCATCCAGGTGTCTGCCTACACTCCATCAGGCAGTGGAGACTCTTAATCCCCCTCTTCCCTCGCATCGTGTGCGCCCGCTGGTCGACGTGCGCACAGCCTTATTTTTTGAGTCCCAAATGACCCAGCACATGTTTGCCCAAGCCGCAACCAATTGATGCATTTGAGAATATTTCTCTTTATCCAACTCCATGCTGTGGTTGAAGACCCACTCTTTACAACTTGAATCTGGTTCTAATCAAGTATACGCCTACCCATGCATCCAAACCATAATGCTCAGATGAAGTCACACTTCACAAACAGGTGAAGATTCGATTCCTGTTTCCTATTGCATAACACACATAGCTCGATAGGTGTACCAAATTTGCTGTGAAGTAAGTCATTTGTTGTAATACCACCTTGGAGATATTTTCACAGATAAAAAATATGATTTTTTGGGCACATGGGGGGTGGCAAATTTTCAGTCACTTTCTTTCTTCCACATTTGCAAGCATTCGATATGTAGATGAGGTAGAACACTTGCCAGATGAGGTACCTGTCCAAACAAGTTTATCTTTCATAGCATACTTACTGATGGGGGATGGGGGTGGCTCTAATTTGTTTAACTATATAATTAGGCCATACTTCTTTAAGCTTCATTAGATTCCAGCTCCTTGATTGCTGGTCTATCAAATCAGCAACTCTAATAAAATTCAAATCTATGTTGCTTCCATCGCTATCTTGGAAAACTTATTGCATTTAGGCTCTATCTTTTATCTCTATGACTCTCCATTTGCTATGCTCCAACCTTTGCCCAAATTGACTCTTTCCCCAATTTTACATATTTGCTTCCACAGTTAGAGTTAGTTTTTTTCACTTGATCTTGGAAAAAATCTTGGTTCTGGAAATATTTAGCTTTCAAAAGATTTGTCCATATTTTTTCCTCATTTATAGCCAAAGACCAAACCTCTATAGAGAAATAGCCATATTGAACTTTCTACTATCCCTAATGTTGAGGCTTCCACTCCTTTTTGGTTGGCATAATTTATCTCAACATAAAGTATGTACAGATCTGTCCTTGTTGGGTTTATACCAGAAAAATTTTTGGGCCTCCTTGTCAATATTATTAGTGATAATATATGATACTTTTAGACATCCAATGTAATACTGGGAGGTATTAAGTAAAATAGAATTTATTAAAGTCACCCTCTCAGCTTGAGTTAAAAGTTTGGCTTTCCACCCAGTTAACCTTTTGTTAGTTCTATCCATCAGCTTTAAGTGGCTAACTTTGGGAGCTTTAAGAAAAATAGGGATGCCCAAATACTTGCCAGGATTTTTGGTAAGCTTAATACCAAATATGCTGGCAATCTTTCCTCTTTCTTTCTCTTTCACACTCGGGCTCAAGAACAACTCTAATTTCCCAAGGTTTATTTTCTGACCTACACTCTCACGAAAACTATTAATAATGATATTGAAATTTAAGGTATCAGTTTCAGAAGCTCTTCCAAACAATAAAAGATCATCAACATATAATAAATGGTTTATGGGCTCAGTAACTCTATTGGCCTTTATCCCATGGGTATAATGTTCTTGTTTAGCTTTAACAAGTGCAAAAGATAAAATTTGTTGGGTTACGATGAATATATATGGGGACAGAGGGTCCCCTTTTCTAATGCCACAAGTAGGATAGATAAGGTCACAAAGTTTTTTGTTGATTAGAATACTGTAAGAAACAAAGTAATACAAAACATAATCATATCTATAAATTTTTTATCAAAGCCAAATGCATGAAGAGTTTTTCAATGAAAATTCAATCAAGTCTACCATAAGCCTTAGCCAAATCAAGTTTAGCAGCAAATAGCCCTTTTTTACTAATCTTTTCCTTTTTACTCTTAATGATATGGTATAGTTCCTGTGCCACTAGAATGTTTTTTTGAATAACATGGCCATAAACAAAGGCGTTCTGGTAAGGGTAGATAAGTTCAGGCATGAGAGGTCTCATTCTATCCACAATCAGTCTAGAAATAATTTTATAGCAAGAGTTACATAGATGATGGGTCAAAATTCATTTAACTTCTTGGATTATCAATTTTTTGAATAAGAATAATAGAAGTGAAGTTGACTTTTCTATCAAAGCTATAATTTTTAAATAATTCTTTCACTTGCTTGTACACCTTTTCTTTCATGATTTCCCAATGAGCTTGGTAGAATATCCCCTGGAAATCATCAAGCCCCGAGCTCTTGATTGAACCCAATTTCTTCACTGTTTCCCAAACTTCCTCATCAATAACAGGTCTAGAGAGTTGGGTATTTTCAAATTCAGAAATACAAGGGGTTATGTGGCTAGGAATAGAAAAATCTCTATGCTTATTATTAGCCATGAAAACTCTAGAGAAATAGTTAGAAAAAGTCTTTTTAATCTCCTTTGGGTCATTCGATTCCTCGTTGTTTTCATTTCTAATAGAGACAATTCTGTTTTTATGTCTTCTATTTAGTAAAAAGGTGAAAAAAATTTGGTATTCAAGTCCTCATCTTTTAGCCATTTGATTCTAGATTTTTTATACCAAAATTTTTCTTGAGCTTTGTGTTAGCACCTGATTTTTGCACCCCCAAAATAAATAAAAGTGAAAAGTCACACTAAAAGTCAAACCCTGAGGGGGTCAAAAATTGACTTTTTGATTCAAGTAAACTTGGCCATCAAACTTCATATCATTGGAAAGAGCATTTCGACACGGTTCCAACGCAACTGAATTTGCTGGAATCAGAGTCCAGGTGAGAAAAATATGGCCCGGTCAAACTTCCAGAAAGCAAAAAGTTGACTTTTTGCTCGACCCCAATTCAGCTGCCAAACTTGATCCCAATGTATAGGTGGTTCCGAGCTGATTTCAACGACACTAAGTTTGTCGAAATCGGACACCGGATGAAGAAGTTATGAGCAGTTGAAGTTTCAGAAAAACTGCCCATGTGGCAAAAAAGCAGAAAAAGTGGACTAAACCAATAAAATAAATAAGATAAGAGTGTTTAGTAATATTTTAATAAAAGGAATCTCGTTTATATAATAAAATAATCATAAAATCGAATATAAATCTTGCAAAAAACCAAATTGAATAAAGGTTTGAAATCCACACATTTTTAAAACGTGCGGGACCGTATTTGCATTACGGGCAAGGCATGCCCGTATTTAAAGTACGGGCACGCTTCTAGAAGGAGAACATGCGTCCCTGTACGGCGGGACACGCGTCCCATACGGCCGAATCTGCGATAATTGCAAATATTCGTTTTTCGCCCGTACTTGAATTACGGGCGAGGCACGCCCGTATTTGAATTACGGGCAAGGCATGCCCGTACTTCAAATACGGGCACGGGAATTTTGCCTATAAATAGAGAGGCCACCCCCCTTCATTTGAACAAGCCCTCTCCCCTTTGGCCTACCCCCTCTCCCTCCTGGTGCTCTCCACGGCCAAGCCCTGCCCAACCACCACCACCCCTAACCCAAATTTCTTTTGTTCCCAAAATACCCCTATCTTACCAAAACCATGCCCAAGCTCTCCATAACCCTCCTTTGAATATAGCCACCTAACAAACCCCTTTCAAAACCAATCTGGAAAATCCGTGGAGGCGCGGAAGCGCTGCCAAAATTCTCGGAGCATCATCACATATCATCAAGAACAAGGTAATAGCAAAGAGATGTTTCTGGTAATGTATTATTCATCTTACATTAAATTCAATGCTATTTAAACATGTTTTTATCTTGTTATTTATGTCTCACTTGTTTTCTTTTGTTTTGTATGGCGATGGACTCTCCATAATATGGAGAAAACTCCTCTTAAGGAAAGAAAAATGCTTAAAGTTAAGAAGGGACGCTTAAACTAACATTTAAAATGCTTTATTAATCATTTTTGCTTATTGACAAGGAGAGGTGTGACTTCATTTCAAAGATCCCATATACCCTTGTAATTTCTCTCTTGACTTTGGGCTACATGGGAGTACAAGCAAAGTGAGCTTTTGGGAAGCATGAAAAGATAAAGAAAAGTGGCTTTTTAAGCCAAATGAAACAAATGAAGAATCTGGAAGCCCAGTTGAAGCTGCAGAAACACTTAAGAAGGCCACGGAACAGATCCCGAAAAGAATCGGCGGCCAAAATGCAAAACTGAAGGCGCCCGTAAACTCAGAACGGTCCAGTCTGGACCGTGTTTGCTTCACGGACGAACTTGACCGTATTTTGTTCACGGGCAGGGATGGACCGTATAGAAAATACGGACAAATGTAAAAGTAACTTAAAAAACACAATTTTCTGGCCCGGTTGGACTTAACCCAACCCAAAACGACCTGAACCGGCCTTTTAGACCATTTGGGCTATTGTGAGCCCAATAAAAGACTGTGGGCCTAGACGGGCCCACCAAGATTATCATAGGCCCATTTGTGGGCCCACCTTTGATTGGCCTATACCAGGCCTGTTTTCAATAAACAGGCCCAGGCCCTTTAGCTCTTGGCTAATGGGCCAAATCCAAGCCCACTAAGCCCATGGAATATGTAAATAAATTAAATAACCAAAAAAGGGTTACCCAATAACCCTACTGGGCCCTAGGCCCAACCATGGCAGCCCACGGGTCTTCCAATGGGACCCGGGTCCGACCCACTTCACTTAAATAAATAAAAAGATAAAATCAAATAAAAAGGGACCCACACCTCCAACGGGCCCCGCCAGACCTAACAAGGCAGCATGCTGGTCTAGGAAAAGGGTGAACTTGACTCAAAAAACCAGGGAGACCCGAGGGACCCGTCAAACCGACGGGGCGGGCCGGGGTGTCTTAGGACTTCCCCGGACCGTAACCGAGGACTTAGCTAGAACTCTGAAAAGCCGCAGACCAGACTTAGACCCGGATAGGGCAAATCCGTGTCTGCCTGCACTCTCAGGCAGTGGCGACTCCGAAAATCCCGAGGCATGCAAAGAAAATGCGCCCGGTGTGCGATCTAGGCCAGGTTTAGGTGCGCACACTTTGAGAGCAGAAATATAAGCTTTATGTGTTTCTTGCTCTTTTTTAATGATCACAAAGTCCGCATTTGTCTCTAAATTTTTCTGGATCAATTTTAATTCTTGATATATTTCTATCTCTCTTTGATTCATATTTCTAGTTTTTTCTTTGTTCCATTTACTCAAACAGCCCTTGAGATGGTTAATCTTGCCTTGAAAGTTACCCCTGCTATTTGTCCGACTCTTAGAAATAATGTTTTGACAGTGAAGCTTATCTGTCCAAAATTTTTCAAGTCTAAATGTCTTATGATTTGTCATGCTTTTATAGTTTGTATTTAAGCATAATGGGGCACAATCAGACTCGACAATAGGATCTTGCCAAAGGACAAAATTGTGAAACAATGAACACCACTCAGTACTACACAAGACAATGAACACCACTCAGTACTACACAAGGCTCAATCAAATTTCTCTCTAATTTTACCATCCCCCATTCTACAATTACTCCAAGTAAGCTTCAAGCCTTTACAAGGAACATAAATTGAATTGCAATCGTTTATGAAATTTGAAACAGTTCAGCTTTGTGTACCTTTATTTGATTGCCTCCTCTTTTCTCATGATTATAAAACACCACATTGTAATCTTCGACTGTACACCAAGGGTGGACGCTATTAAAGGCAATTCTTTTCAAGCTTTCCCATTGACTAGCCTGAATGTGCATTTGAGAGCTAATGTGTACAAAAATGAGCTCAAAATTTTCTTTTGAATTTATTTTGATATGCATGTGGATGCACCATGATAGCTCTCTTTCTACTTCTATACTGCAAGCATGGTCCCATAGAATCCAGAAGACTTCCAATGTTTCTTTTGTTGGGCTCGACCAATAGTTAGGGAACCCCATTCTTCTGATTTTCTTTTCAAAGTTCTTTTCATTCATCAACATTTCATAAATGTGCACAATATTAGGCCTGTTAATGCATATAAGATTACATAGGTGTAGTATAGTTGGGGCCCAGCCAATGCCCCAAAAATTCCAAGCAATACTTTTCATATTTTACGGAGAGGCTAGGAAAACCTAGTAGAACAAAGAAAGGGAGAATTACAATAAGAAGATGCTATAGAATCACCTAAATCATATATTTGGAGAGAGGATGATTTTCTCTTTTTTGATGGGTTTAGGCTCCCCTCTACCCCTACCAATAGCTTAAGTCCAACTTAAAATCTAATCGAAGAACTCATGGATGGGCTTTCTTTAGTTTGCTTCGGCCCAAGTTCAGTAGCTTAGAACGGTTTGGGTTTTATTTGGGCCTAATTTCAAATAAAGTGAGATGGGGAGACGCACTTAGAGTGAAGTTTGGATCTTGTTGAACCCTTGGGCTTGAAAACTAAAGGAGCTAGAAACAAGCAGATTAGGCCCATCCTGGGTAGGTCCATTATCAATAATAAAAAAGTTACCATTTGAATTATTTTCCACGCTCAACCTGATGCCATCAGAGTCTGCGCCGCCGACCACTGTTCCATCCTATCTGTCATCAGAAGTAGATTAGGTGTCACTGTGTCAAAGGTAAGACCATTGGAAGTCTTAATTAATGTCACACTATATTTTATAATAATTAGTAAATATTTTTAAGAAAAAATTCACTATGAACCGTAAGATGTGATTTCCAAATGAAAATCAATTAACTCTTTCTTTCACTCTCATGCACAAATGTTTCAAGACATCGTTGTAATCGGAGATTAGAAAAACTAAAATGAACTTTGTTTCAAAATATAATATATGAACAAAAATAAAAATAAATCCAGAGGCTTAAAACATAAATAGCAAACTAACATCAATATATAACATAATTGCTAAATAATTCAACAGAACTAAATCAAGTATTAGAAATGCAAATAAAAACTAACACTAATAATAAACTCCTTACTTTAAGTAGATCATCACAACACCAAGAAATATCAATCGAGATAGATTTGTACTACATTATTCCTGCTCTTTATCCATGTCTACATCTATCACTATAAGAAAAGTAGGTTTTTTGCGGTGCTCATAAAAATGCTGCTAAATCTAAAATAAACGCCACTATAACCATTGGTGGCAAACGTGGCGACGAATTGAATTTTGTCGTTGAAGGCTGTGTGCAAATAATTTGCAACATTTTATGCATTACCCTCCAAAAGTAAACAATTTGCAGCATGCTATGAGTGTCACTATGTTTGCCTTGGTTCAAATTGGACAGCTTGGAAATAGAAAACAAGCAAACTCAAAATAAACATTTCAATCATTACAGTATAAATTGTAGAAGTAAAATAATAATAATTTATACAATTTTATGGACACTAGGATGCATGTATGGCCTAAACATAACTTTCTAAGTGCTATGCCACACATTTCAAAACTTATGCATGCAATTATAGTGAAGTGTTTTAGAGTTTTTCGGATAGAATACACTTCCAACTTTAAAGTCCTTTTCTGCACCTCTTAGATAACTATGACATTTTATGTGTACGTCATAGTTTTGTGGGCTTTTAATCAATCAAATTATAATGCAAGCCATTATATTAGGTAAGAATAATACATTGGCGGACACATTTCTAATACTTAATCAAATTTCTTATGGATAAATTATTATCAAAATGAAAGAAACTCTAAATTTTTCCATTTGATAGTAAAGATTCATAAGTCAAAGTTTAGACTTCATTATATGCTTCGTGGTTGGCGAAAAACCATAAATGGTCAGGCTTTTAGGTAATATCTTCTAAAAGCCTATGCTCGCCTACGCAAACAGTGGACTAAATTCTAAGGCAGCATGTAAACATTGAAAGAAATTCCATAAAGATTTGAATGAAGATTCCAGGCTTAGATTTGAATGATATAGTAAAATCCAATGAAGTTTTGGGATAATTAATGGAAAATTTGACAAAAAATATTACAAGATTCAAAGATTCTGATTCTTATCATAACTACTTTGATATATGTTAGGTCTAGTGGGTTGTGTTAGCTTAATTCCATGCCAAAAGGTGTGTTTAGATTGAGTCCAAGAAGTGGTGGTTCAAACGACGTTGCAAAGGGAGCAAAAATAAGGTTTTTATGCTTAATGTCAGCACCCTATTTTTGCACCGCAAAATTGCCCAAGAAGCATATCTTAAACCGGTATATGTAGGCACGTAAATTGAGGTTTTTATAGTGGACCAGTCTTTTTGAAATAACAAACCCATAATAAAGAGAATTCTAAGCCGATTCCGATGCACCAAACCGTGCTTAAATCGGATCTCAAACGGCTAAGTTATGAATAAAAAAAATAAAGGGTAGTTTGGGGATTTTTATAAAACCAAAATTGGATGCCACATGGGAGCCACGTGTACGCTATGGTGGTTGTCATGTAACCAATGATAAATTAAAAATTTTGGGGTTCTTTTAGTAAATAATATAAGTTTCCTAATGGGTTTGTTATGCAAATAAATAAAAAATTTAATAAAAGTTTGAGATTAAAAGAAAATAAAAAATATATAAAAAAAGAGAAATGAGTTGGACGAATTGGTCCAACTCATGTTCTCTTGAGATATTAAGACTAAGCTTAAAAAAATATATAAGCCTAAACATATATGGGACAAAATAGACTTTGACCAAACCTAAATAAATGATGGTGTTTAAAGAGAAGAAGAGGAAGAGTCAAGGGTTTAGGTGTTTAAAGAGAAGAGGATGAAGAATTAAGGGTTTAGGTGTTTAAGAGAGGAAGATGAGGAGTTAGATGTTTAAGAGAGGAAGAAGACAAGTTAGGGAGAGGAGAGGTTTAGGAGAGGAAGAGGAAAGGTTTGGGGTTAAGAAGTTGAAGGGGTGGGAATTCTCTATAAAAAGGATTGAAGTTGGGAGCAAAAGAGAGGAGGAAAGAAGAGAGTTCTTTGAAAAGTCAAAGAAGGAAGTGAGAAAAAGAGGTGGAAGGAGTTTGTGCAAGAAAAAAGGGGGAAACATCTGGATTTGTGCTCACCAGTTTCTGGGAAATTGACTCCATACTAGGTTTTTTTATTTTATTTTATTTGTTGCTTCTTTAATCAAGTACTTTTTAGTATTGTTAAATTTCCAAAGTGAAAATAATACAAAGCATGTTATTGTTATGGCTGAATGTGTTATTTTATGTTAGTGTTGTTAAATAAAACATGTCACTGTTATGGACATGGCCGCATTTTTTTTATTTGTAACTTTAATTTTTAATTCTTCTCTTAATTCTTCTTCTTTTGTGTTTGAGAATTAGAAAGGAATTTAGAGAAGTTGGAATGAAATAAAGGGGAGAAATGGGAAGATGGGGAAAGCAAAGACAAAAAAAAAAATCTGTTGAACGAATGGTTTTAGGGGGTTGATTTTTGAGAATTTGATAAACTATTATGCCTAATTTGTTATTCTAAAAAGTTGAAGGATTTAAAAAGAACTTATTTTATTTCATGTTTTACCTCTTCTTTAAAACCTTTTTTAAATAACCCCTAGGCCTTCATTTGTTCTTTCTTTTTTAAACAAATAACAACACACTTAACTATAACAACCAAAAAATTTTAATTCTTCTCTTAATTCTTTAGATAATAGGCTTAACTAATATATTTAATTCTTAGTTTTTTTTAGATCATAGGCTTAAACATTTGTAATTTTATTAATTTCTTATAACACTTCTCCTTTTCTTCAAATCCTTGGAAATAAGAAATAAAAAAAATGAAAAAAATAAAGTGTAAATTTCAATGACCAAATATGATTGAGTTTTTTTTAACACATGCTTTATGTAAATAAATTATCATAAAAAAAATATAAGAAAACAATGAATAAAAAATAAAAGATTAAATGATGTGGCTAAGGCTTGTATTTTTTTTAGCTGTCCTTCACTAGAATATCTTGATAAACCCTTTTATTTTGTTTCATGTATAATGTAACATGTTAATTTCTCTAATCCCTTGTACACATGAAAAAGATAAAATAAAAAAATAAAAAAAATTTTTTTTAAGTAACCAAGTTTATTACTCCATGTTGAAATATTTGATTTGGATTTCTTTATCTTGGATTTTTTTTATTATCATATGTATTATACTTTGTATAGGAAGTAGCATAGCAACCCCCATTCCTCCGATGTTTGTATACATGTGATCATAAAAAATAAATAAAGAATATATAAAAGATAAAAGATAAAAGATAAAAGATAAAAAATTAAATAATAGTAAATCAGCCTAAATATTATCCAACTAATTTAAGGGAACCCATTTTGATGGGGCAACTCAGGGTGTTCAAGGACTTCCCTGGGTTGTAATTGGGTCACTTATCCGGAATCACTGGTTCAAACCAAAAGTCAACAAGGTGTCTACCTGCACCATTTTAGATAGTGGCGACTCCATTAAACATTGTAACACGCTTTTACCGCACGCCCGAGGTGTACACACTCAACATGAGACAAGGTTTGAGGCCGTGTTCGAGCGCACTTTTTAAAGCAAACAAACAATCAAACTCGAGAGTGGTGTTCAAGAACGTTTGATTTGGCGTTCGAGCAATGGTTCAACATGAGACCCACGTGAGACCAATGTAAGACGTGAAAAATTGCATCAATTTCTCGTTTCAATTCGGATTGACTTCAAACTTCTTGGGAAACCTTTAAATAGGTTTAGGGTTCTTTTAAAGTCATAAGAGACACGTTTTCGAAGCCCTAGAAATCCTTTTCTCTTTTGAAAAGGCCTTCTTGACGGTTTTCCTATTTTGAGCCATAAAACCTTTCTATTTTTCCTTCTTCTTCTACCTTGGAGTTCTGAGTTGGGGAGATTGCATCGTGGGAGTTCCTACAAATACTAGACGAGTTCGTTTGGGTGATCGTGTGAGAAAAATATTCAGAGTTCTAGAGTGATGCTGTGGAGTAAATCTGAAGATCTAAAGATGTCTTCAGAAACATTTAAGTCTATGAGTTGCATAGTCTAGCATAGGGATGTTGAGTTGTTTGAACTACATGTTGACTTATTCATGCCTATTAATTGAGGACTTGTCTTTGATTAATAGAGAATTTTAAATTCCGCTGTGCTATACCAATTCACCCCCTTCTAGGTGTAATTAGAGTGTAAACCTGTTTATTTTTTTCATTATATCTTGCTTAACCCACCCTAATCCTAACCTAAATTAAAGTAGCCATATATTGGTCTATAGAATGTCTCACATCCTATACATGCTTATCCATGCTTAAAAATGCATGGGAAATATACATCATGGTTGCATTGTTAGAAGTAAATAATTTTTCAAATACCACTCAAGCCTTAAATTAGGTTTAGGAGAGGGGGGGGGGGGGGGGGGGTGAATGTTCTAAGTTGGGTTTTTCCTCAAATAATTGTGTCCAGTTTTTCAATTATCTATGCGTATTACTTCACTTGACTGTTACTTAAATTAAATGATAAGTTTTATAAGACAGCAGTAAGGCTAGTTAAGTTGTATGGTGCATAATGTTGGGTGGCACTGTGGCAAAGAATTGACTTATCCATAAAATGAGTGTTACCAAGATGAGGATGCTAAGATGGACTTGTAGCAAAACTAAAAAAGACAAGTAAGATATTGTAGGTGTCTTTTTTGAATCCATGTCCATGTGTCTAATGTTGTCTAAAATGCCAATGATGTGTCTTCATATCTCGATTTTGAGTAGGTACGACCGATGTTGGCCTAAACCATTGATTCAACAGCTGTTCCCGCGTCGTTACTGAATATAAGAGGGGTTGGGGTAGATAAGGCGTGACAGGTAGGTAATGGTTAGAACGAGAGATGGGAGATACTCAAGTGATCTTCACATATACCAAGTTAGAGAGCTCCTTAAAGGATTGTAGAATGTGTAGAAGACAAGTAAGTGCCAAGAAAGACTTAGAGTTCCGGTAGCAATTGGAGAAGGTCCAGAGAAGAAGAAGAGAAGTGTTGCTCCAAGCATCCAAAGATTCGGGGGGACCTCCAATGAAAGAGGCCGGGTTTTCATATTTATAGAAAGAATGAGTCTCTAGAATTGTGACACTTGTCACAATTTGAGGCTTTAGGAATGCTTACATGCTTAAAATTGGCTGTTTACGATTCTCATGCTTGTGTCCGCTACGCCTTAAGGATTGCTAGAAACCCCCTTAAGTGGGCTCTCATCCAAGTCGGAGATCTCTACTCTAATATGTAAAATAAGTTTCACATTTAATAAATCATGCAACATTTAATTATTATTCCTGTCAGGTGACAAACAACTCGTGATAAATCTGTCTCTATCATGTGACAAATAACCAATGCCAGATCATTATATAGGTGACATGTCAAGTTATAAAAACGGTCATTTACATATATTAAGACATTCAAAATTAGTTAGGCATAACATGCATTAAAGATAAAATGAAGGAAAAAGCAGGTTAAGGTGGTTTGGACATTTAAAACGGAGACCTAGAGACACATTTGTAAGAATGTGTAAAGGATGCATTATGCATATTGAAGGTGTTAAGAGATTAAGAGGAAGGCCTGAACACACTTGGATGGGTGTAATAAAACATGACTTACAATATCATAAATTAACCTTAGATATGATTTTTGATAGAATGGTGGAGAGAAAAGATTCTTGTCGTCGACCCACTTTGGTGAAAATTAGTTTTTAATGATGATGATGATGATATATAAAAGAGGCTCACTCACACTTTGAAAAACCGAACCATGCTTAACTGAAGCCGGACCTAACCCGGAACCGGACCGGTTCGTCTTCGCAAATCACAGCTGTTCGATATTTTTTCTGCTCTCTCTGCTGGAACCAGAGACAGGAGAAAGAAAGGCAACGATGGTGGAAGTGGCTTTGGTTGGCCCTCTCTGTTTGTTCTCGCCATTACTGAACCAAAGAAGAGCCTAAGTGACGAGACGAGAGTCGTCAAAACCCCCAGTAACACCCCCAATTCTTCTCTGGATCGTTTCTTCTTCAATGTCAGCTTCTCTTTCCTTCCCTACAACCTCGGATTCTCGTAACAAATGGAAGAAGAGAAAAAGGGAACCCAGTATTGCCAGCAACACCAAGAGACAGAGACCCGAAGACGAAGACGAAGACGACGAAGACGACGATGAGCTCCAGGTGGACGAAGACGAGGACGACTCCCACGCCATTGCTACTGCTGCTGGTACTCCGGGGGTCGATCCCGTCAACGGCAACCGGGAAAACGAGGTTCTATCCGACGGGGCCGCCCGGATTTCCGACTTCCCGCCGGTTATCAAGCACACAGTTAATCGCCCCCATTCTTCAGTCCTTGCAATCGTCGCTGCCGAACGGGCAGTTCAATTTCCGGAGGGTAAGTCTCAGCAAAGCCCCTTCTTTTTGGAGAATATATCCCACGGACAGCTACAGGCGTTGTCGGCTTTACCGGCGGATTCCCCTTCGTTGGCTCCCTCGGAGCAGGATAGGTACGATGGCTCGTCGTCTGCGTATGTCATTACTCCTCCTGTGATCATGGAGGGTCGCGGCGTCGTCAAACGGCTCGGGAACAATCGTGTTCATGTTGTACCGATGCACGCTGGTATGTTTTTTTAGGTATTGCAACTGAGTTATGGCGTTTGTATCTCTATCTCTCTGTGTTTGCCCTAATTTTGTTGTAGTTAAATTTGGGCCTATTTTTTTTTTTTGTACAGATTGGTTTTCCCCGAATGCAGTCCATAGGCTGGAGAGGCAAGTGGTTCCCCATTTTTTCTCTGGAAAATCTGGCGAGTATACGCCGGAAAAGTACATGGAATGCCGGAATCGAATTGTTGCAAAGTATCTCGAGAATCCACAGAAGCGAATTTCGATTGTTGATTGCCAGGGTTTGGTAACTGGTATTGATATTAATGACTTGAATAGAATTGTTCGGTTTCTGGACAATTGGGGAATTGTAAATTATAGTGTAGTTACTGCAAATCGTGACTATAGGAATGTTGGGCATTATTTAAGAGAGGATCCTAATGGCGAAATTCAAGTGCCATCTGCTGCGTTGAGATCCATTGATAGTTTAATCAGCTTTGACAAGCCTAAAAGCAGGTTCAAGCCTGCGGATGTTTATTCATTGCCGTCCTGTAATGTTGATGAACTGTCTGATTTGGACAATAGAATTCGGGAGCGGCTAGCTGAAAATTACTGCAATTACTGTTCTTGCCCTGTACCTCGTGTATATTATCAATCACAGAAAGAGGTTACTTTCTTAACTTTGATTCTCACGAATGATCTCTTTGTTTAGTTTATGGTGGTTTTTGACAAAATTTTCCTGCTTTGTGGCATTTTCTTTTTCTTTATTTGATAAATTGTTCTTAGTAACTTCTATTTGGTGCTTCACTAATTCCCCTCACTGCAACCCTCCAAAAAGGTAGAAAAAGAAAGAACGAAGAAAAAAGGATTACAACTGGTTTTTATTGTTTGTGATAACGGTCAAAATTGTGGATATGCATTTCGTTCACAACGCACAAACATCTGAAAGTGTTGATATGTACTAGAATTACAACCTGATGTATATAAATTCTTGGTGGATGTAATGCATAAGAAAAACTATGAGAAGCCTTTGTAGATGATTAGAAATCTTGAGGATGTGTCCTCTATATGGGACCCAGTATAGATAGCACTCTTCCTTTAGTTTATCTCTCTCTATTGCCTATCATATGATCCTGTCTGTCTGTCGATTGATTGATATGGGATACTTTTTAATGATTGTCAATGTCTAAACAGATTAGTGTTAATAATTAGGAGAACATTATGTACTAGTTGGGCTGGTTTCTATATTTTAATATATCTTCTCTATTATTACTGATCAAAAATAAAAAAAATAAAAATGGAGAACATTGATTTATTATTATTTGTTATTAGGAAGATTATGACCTTTTTCTTCATTTTGAGAAGTGATAGTACTTTAGTTGGGATCAGGATTGACAATGAATTCCTTAACAATGCTACTTATGCTTTCATGAGTTGGAGATCTTAGCCATAAAGTGTGTCTTCAGGATAATCAGTCAGTGTTCAAGTTTATTTCTTTTTTCCTTTTGTTGCCATATTCACAACTTTGGAAGGTTTATCTCCCAAATAAAGGTGTAATAAAGAAATAAGACCTGTTTATAAACTTGGCCTATGATGCATTAAATGTTCTATTTCATTCACTGTAAGCAGCTATGATAAAAGTTGTTCTGACATGTATTACTGACAAAGTGGTGCTTAAGAACTAGGTTTGACATTGGAAAATAATTCTGTAGTTTTTTAAAATTATTTAAAAATTTATTGAAAATGTGTACTGTCAGAAGTTGGTTTATTATATAGTTAGAAACTGCATTTCATCTTTCCTAGCTTTTCTACCCCCTGGTAGCTAACTTGTCTTTTCTTTCTGATTGAATGGAACAGAGTCCTGTATGAAATAATAATGATAACTTGACGCTTCTTTTCATGTAAGTACATTGTGGTTATCACATTTGTATGACCAGCATCTAAATATGACAGGCTGATATATTACTTTGTTCGAATTGCTTCTGTGAGGGGAGATTTGTGCCTGGTCATTCTGGCATAGATTTTATAAGGATGGACTCTTCAAAAGATTATGGTGATATTGATGGGGACAGTTGGACTGACCAGGAAACACTTTTGCTACTTGAGGCATTGGAAATCTTCCATGACAACTGGAATGAAATTGCGGAGCACGTTGGTACCAAGTCAAAAGCGCAGTGTATCCTTCATTTTGTTCGTATGCCCATGGAAGATGGCATACTCGAAAATATTGATGTTCCAAGGAAATCTCTCTCTTCCAATGGATCAAACAAGGATGATCATGGAAAATCACATATACATTCTAATGGAGATTCAGCAGGTATATGCATACAATTTTACTTTTGACCTTTGTAAAATAACATTTTGTGTTCGTATCTTGTTTCACATCTTTCATTTTTCATTTTGCTTTCACTTCTGCAGGACAGTGTCTGCAAGATCTTGATCCTGAAGATATTCTTCCATTTGCAAATTCTCGGAATCCAGTAATGGCCCTGGTAAGTTATTATTAATCTTTCTGGTTGGGTGTCGAACCTATTCCTTATTTTGTAGCAGCAATTTTCTGACAGCATCATATTGTTCTGCTAATTTAATCCCGCTGATCTGGATTACACAAAGTCATCTAAATATTTCTTTTATATAAAAATTTGTTTCAACATATGAATTGGAGATTTTGTATTCATGAAGTGTTCTACATCAATGATATCAATACAAAGGACCAATATAACTGGACTTGAATTGTATTTACAAAAAATAGTAATATCTTTCAGATGTTTTGGCCCTAAATCTATTCCTGTGAGGTTAGTGTTAGAAGCAGTCTGTATGCTTAATTGATTTTTTCTGGATTGCAGTGCTATTTATATAAGATTCTCATTTTGGAAGTGTCTGAATACTATTTTCAAAAGCATTGATGTTCTAGGGAGGAGCTTATATTATGGGCAATGGAGAATTAGGTGCTGGATTGTAGTTGTTAGAAATTGAAAGTGGGTTGGGCTGCTTGTGCATCACTAAGTGATCTTGGGAAGAATCCTTGATCTTTAGTCTACTTGTGTCTTCCAAGAGAAGGATAGTGATGATGGGAAGTGTGGATGCTTAGTTATCACTCTTTTCAAGGGTGCTTTGGAGAACATATATGGATCCTGGACCTCCTGATCAAACAAATGCTATATTGACTTTAACACTCATTTTACTTCCATCTTAGGTTTACACCAAGGATCGGCTACTAGCCTGTATCTATTCACTTTAGTTATGGATGATTTGACGAGTCATATTCAAGATGAGGTGCCTTGATTTGTGTTATTTGCAGATGATGTAGTTGTGGTGAGTAATACTAGAGAAGTAAATGTTAAGTTAGAATTGTGGAGAGATACCTTACAATGAAAGGGTTAGAGTGTCATGCGGAGACTAAATATATGAATGACTTTTTAATACAAATAACAATACAACTAATGAAACTATTAGAATTGATAATTAGGATATCCGTTTAAGCAATACCTTTAGATATATTCGATTGGTAGCACAAAAAAATGGAAAAATTGATGAAGATGTAGCACATAGGTTTAAAGCTAGTTGGCTTAAGTGGAGGGTTGCTTTTAGGGTAGTGTGTGATGGGTGTGTTCCACTTAAATTGAAGAGTAAATTTTATAAGACAACAAAATTTTTTTTTTGATCGGTATAAAACAACAATTTTATAAGACAACAATTAGACCAATTATGTTGTTAGGCATAGGGTGTTGGGCGGCAAAGAAACAACATGTTCAAAGGATGAGTGCTAACGAGATGAGGATGCTAAGATGGATGTGTGGCTAAACTAGAAAAAACAAAGTAAGAAATGGAGATATTCGAAAGTTGTTAGGCATAGCATGCATTAGGGATAAAATTGAGAAGAGTAGGGTAATGTGGTTTGAACATGTAAAGTGGAGACAGAGAGATGTACTTGTAAGAAGGTGTGAGAGGATGCATACTAAAGGGCCTATGAGATCAAGAATAAGACCTTAAAAGATATGGATGGAGTTAATAAAACAAGACATACATAACATAAGTTAATAAAACAATTCTTGTTTTCTTAATTCCATTCATTTCTTTGAGGTCTTCCTCTTGATCTTAGAGGCACTTCAATATGCTGTGATTTCTTATGGAATGGGATGGAGAGACGAGATTTGTGTCTCCAATCCCACTTTGATGGTAATCAACTTATGTTGAAGTCTTAAGGATGATGATGATGACGACAAGTATGTTATAGGCTTTATATTAGAAATTGAGGTATTGGGATCTAGACCTATTTGCACTCCTACAGATCCTAATATCAAATTATGTGCAACTAGGGAGATTTACTTGACGGTATATGAACATACAGAAGACTAGCTGGTAAACTTAACTACCTGAAAATCACTAGGACTGGAATTTTTTTTGTTGTTGCAAGTGTATGAAGTCACCTTTATAATTGGGAGGTAGTTTTTTGCACAGTGAGATATCTTGAGGGACCTTAAGGCTGTTTTATCTGTTTTTTATTTTCTTATTTTTTTAATCAGTAAATCAAGTGATGTATATTTATTATAAGTTAAGAAAGTAAAACTTGTCTTATAGGATTGTGTACCTAAGATTACAAGATTAATTCATGCCCCAGCACATCAGACTAACCACAGCCCCTCCCCTCCCTAATCTGGAAATCTAACTTATAGCAGAAAATATTGTAGAGGAACATTAACCATCATCATGTTCTCTATTGCTAACTAGTTATACATCAACCACAGAATTTGTAACGCCCTAGACCCATAACCAGCAAGATATTGTCCGCTCTGGGCCCACGGGCCCTCATGGATTTGTTCTCAAGGATAACACGAGAAAACTTCCCAGGGGTCACCCATCCTAGCAGTGCTTCCACCCGAGCACGCTTAACTTTAGGGTTCCTAGGGGATTTAGTCCCGTGTTGCTCCTTAAAAGGCCTCTTGCTAATTTGGGGGTCTTAAGACTACTTATAGCATCCCCGAGCATTGTGGGATCCCAACCATATGCACATCCTCGCTTGGTAGCTCCTAGGGAGATTACCCATTCACCTGTCCACACAGGCAGCCAGGATGTCACATACTCCCCCCTTGGGACAACGCGTCCTCGCGTTGGGGCGAATCCCCACACTTTCCGGTCGGGGCAGGCTTTGATACCATTTGTAACACCCTAGACTCATAACCAGTAAGATATTGTCCGCTCTGGTCCCACGGGCCCTCTGTCAGTTCTCAATAACACTGGGCCACTGCCCTCTGTCAGTTCTCATGCTAACAAGAAATGGGCCATTGCCCCTTCCATATCATGATCAAAATATACAACATGCTCAACAAATGGGCCGAGGCCCTAAATAAATCACATGCAATTTAACATGGGCCAATGCCCTTCTCATATCATTTCAATAATATGGCATGATAAGTTAGCATGGTAAACAAAATGGGCCGATGCCCTAAATCAATCACCTACTCATGATGGAAATCAAATGCATACGTTGTTGTTGGAGTTCAGTGTGTATTTCAAGCTTTACTTCGGCAACTCAGGCCTCAATTCTTTTGATACTTGTACAACTTGGGTTTGGCTTTTGTTTTCTACTTCTAGTGGTCATTTGGAAGGTGCTCGATGTGACGGAATCAAGTTATCCTATTCCTATAGCAATCTGGGACAGGAACTTTCTGTAAGACCCTCTTTGGGAAAACATACCCAAATTCCTTGTTATTTGGAATTTTTAGTTACTTCCAGTTGGCACACCTCCTAGACACCTAACTCTCACTTATACATAGGTTGGATTTGAATAAAAACAAAGGGTAGTTAAATCTGGGCTAAAAATGTAAATTTGGGAAAATCTGCACAGGGCGCTCGATAGGTCGCTCGAACCAGCTTCGAGCGGCCACAATTTTTGCTTTCGGGTTCTCTGTTGAAACAAGTCGCTAGAATAGTCGCTCGTGCGTTGCTCAAGCGGCCATGACCTAATTCACTATCTAAAGTCACTTAAAACTCCTGCCTGATGCCCGCTCGATCGATTGCTCGAGCGGCTGGGTTTTTCTCAGCAGCTCGCGAAATCCAACTTTCGGGATTTTGGGGGTTTTCTTAAATCTCACTCAATCCTAATGTTTTTGGACTCTAAATCACCCCTAGCATGTGTAAAAAACTACTACAAACAAAACCCCTAAAAGAAATCACATCTATTCGTCCAAATAAATCATTTCATGCAACAAACCCTAAATCCTACATTTACACACGAAAATGGCTAAAACTCGAAATACGGGAGGGGTGGTGTTGCTTACCTCTTGCAATCTCTCAAGCAAGTTACTTAGCTCCTAAATCAACCCACGAACAGCTCCTTGCTCCTCTTTTGCTCGATTCCACAAATCTCCACACTCCAAACCCCAAAAGAAAATGGGTTTTCTTGGGTTCTTCTTTTCCTTTTGCTTGCCAATAACTCTTCCAATGGTTTGGAAATGATTGGGGACGGAAATGGGGAAGAAGATGAAGAAGAAATGAGAGAATGGGAGAAGAGAGTGAAGAGGAGAAAATGGGAGAAGAGAGTGAAGAGGAGAAAATGGGAGAATGGTTTTGGTCGAATGGGGGTTTAGTCGTGAATGGCATTTCCCTTTTGGTTCTCCACTTAAGTGACTTCCCACAAGACAAATAATTACGGTTTTGCCACTCTCCTCCTACATTGCACTTATCACCAACACTTAGCATATTTTCTTACCACAAGAAATCTTATTTAGCTGAATAGAGTTTGCTTACCTCAATAGGCTGCTGACAACTCGGAACTCAGCCACTTTAACTGGCTTTAGGCTTGAGTTGCTCCAGCTTCACCTACACATCAAGCTCAATGATTAGGGTATGCTAGGGATATTGGAACGGGGTTTGACATTCTACCCTCCTAAAAAAGAAATTTCGTCCTCGAAATTTGCCTTGTGATTCACCAAAGAGTATAAGATACTTCTTTCTCATTTCGGCTTCGTTCTCCCATGTAGCTTCCTCTACATTGTGGTGTTGCCACGAGACTTTCACCAGTAGCACAGTCTTGGTGTGGAGAACTTGCTCTCTCTCCTATCGAGGATCTGTATAAGACGCTCTTCAAACGTCACATCCTCACGAACTTCTAATAGCTCTAGATCAAGGGTATGGTTAGGATCTGGTACATAACGATGAAGCATAGATACGTGGTGTATGTCGTGTCCACGGGCTTGCTGGTAACTCCAATCTACAAGCAACAGGCCCAACTGTCCCAATAATACGAAATGGTCCAATAAATCTGGGCCACAGTTTGCCTCGCTTACTGAACCTCAATATGCTACGGTAGGGAGATACCTTCAGAAACACTATATCTCTTATCTCGAATTTCAATCCTCGCCTTCTTACATCGGCATAGCTCTTTTGTCTACTTTGGGCTGTTTTCAGCCGCTTCCTGGTCAAACTAACCTTATCCACACTATCTTGCATGATCTGGTCCTAATTACTGTCTTTCACCTACTTCTTCCCAATACAACGGGGATCTACAAGCTCGTCCATATAAAGCCTCAAATGGAGCCATCTTGATGCTCGCTTGGTAATTGATGTTGTAGGCAACTCTACCAAGTCCAATTATTTACTCGAATGACCTCCAAGGTCTAATACGCGCCCTCTCAGATGCCCTCTAAGGTCTGAATCGTATGTTAGGATTGCCCTCTTGATATCATCATCATTGGGTCCTCAAACTCTATCTTTAGATCTCAGTGTACCATCACTAATACTATCCCTCTCTGATTCTTCGTGCAAGATCTGGCTCATCCAATCTATAAGGATTACTGGGGTATTCATCAACCCAAATGGCATCACCAAAGGTCAAAGTGGCCATATCTCGTATGACATGCCGTTTCCTCCATATCCTTTGGAGCTACTCCCAACTAGTGGTACCCTGATCTTAGGTCTATCTTAGAGAACTAGGAGGCTCTCTTCAACTGATTGAAAGATCATCTATCCTTATCAACGTACACTTGTTCTTAACAGTGACTTGATTCATCTGTCTATAGTTAATACATGACCGAACACCTCCACCCTTTTTCCTTACAATTTATGCCTATGCATTCTGAGGCGATACACTGCGCTTAACAAACCACTTAGCAAATAAATCATCTAAAATGCATCTATAACTCACGAACTACGGGTATTTCCTCAATAGTCAAATTCTTGACTTTCATTGGTTCCACTTCAATTGAAGTGACCAAACTAATACGGTTGTTCTACCCTCGGCTCATGAAACACTGGATTGAACCCTCAGGTTTACTGACTATGATTGACTTGTCATGACAATCAATATTCATATGATGTCTCGACAACCAGTCCATGCCGAAGATCACGTCATATCCACCAAAATACAGACTGATCAAGTCTCCAGGCAACTCCATCTTGCCTAGTCTAATCCTACAATCTCTATAGACTGTCTCTCTTGTACTGATCTCACTCAACGGTGTATAAATAGTTAACATTGACTTTAAACAAGGAGGAACTAACCTCACATGGCATGCAAACTTAGGTGTAATAAAGGAATGGATAACTCTCAAATCAACTAAACTTATGGCAGGTTAACCAGAAATAGATATAGTACCTGCTGCAATCGCTGGTGCATCTAGGATAGGCTGAGTGGATGGGGCATCCACAAAAGCTCGGGCTTGTAGAGGCTGTGGCTGCAGTGGTGCAAGCTGCGACCTCTGCTCTATTTGATGTAATCCATCTCTACCCGTCGGCCTGCCCTGCTGCCTCGGACCTCCACGACCTCCTCGATATGGATGTAGCCGTGGATGTCTAGGTGGGGCCGCAGTGGATGGTGCCTCAGTTGCCTGGTAAAGTCTACTCTGAAGCGACTGGTAAGTGGAAGGATGCGGACATTCGCGGATCCGATGACCATGCTGCCCACAGCGGTAACACGCTCCTACCGGTGCAAAACATGGTCCGGGCATGTGAAATCTGCTACATCTCTGGCAACTGGCACTGATCACGCTCTGACTCAACTCTCCTCCAGCCTAGACCCCTCCACTAGGTCTCCCCCGATCATCTTGAGCATATCTCTGTCTACTATCTCTACCGAAATATCTCCTCTGTCCCTGCGCTGACCTAGGCGGTACCCTCTGTGCTCTCGCCTCTTTGGTCCCGCTGGACTGTGTTCTCTCAACTACTGTAGTTCTCCTCATTGACTCGGAGAAACTACAACTCAGGAACACCTCTACTCGGTCCCTGACATCCCACCTAAGTCCTCTTTCAAAATGTCGGGCCTTCTTGCCCTCCGTATCAACGAGGTGTGGGGCGAATCTTGATAACTCCGTGAACCTCGCCACATACTGGCTCCCCTAGGATATATGGAGGAACTCCACCTCCTTCTAAATTCGGACCTCCTCAGGAAAATAGCGGTCATAAAACCGATCCTTTAATTCTTCCCACGTGAGTGGGGCTCCATCTACATGGATCTTAGCTATCACTGACCTCCACCAGAAGTTAGCCTTGCCTTCCAACACATAGGTAGCCAAGCCTACCTTATCGTCCTCTCTACATCTTATGGCTGTGAAGATCTTCTCGACCCTCACCAACCACCTCTCCGCCTCCATGGGATTAGAATGCTCATGAAAGGAAGAAGGAGACATCTTCTTAAACTGCCTCATAGCGTTTGCTATCTGGTCACCTCTCTCATATTTGGGTGGATTCTGCCCGTTATGGTTCACAGCAGCCTGCTGCTGGATCAGGGTGGATACCTCACCCAAGACTCTCCAAATCTGATCTATCTGCCCTCTAGTAACTAGGGCATCGAGTGGGACAACATCGGCAGCAGCTGGGACACCAGCCAGAGCTGCGATAGGATCCTCAACTGGATCTACAACTGGGTCAATCACCGGGTCATCCGCCGGAATATCCGCGGGATCATACACTGGTACATAGGCAGCTGCCGCTCTCAGACCTCTGCCTCTCCATCTAGGAGCCATAATAACTGTCATGTTACAGGTGCAACCACTTTAGACGAGTTCAACCAATCACTTTTAAACATATACAACCAATTACAACAATCAATTTCAACAATCAACTTAACAAAAGTTTACGTGCATTCCCTTGGTTTTAGGAGGGAGAAGAAACATGAAGAAGTACTTCGCCACTACCACTCCCTTCAGTATATCTGCAGCTATACGAAGGTTGGGGTCGTCACGAAAATCCTTTCACTAATCTTTTCATAATAATATATAGGTATATACAGATTCAATTCATGCAAATTTTAGCTAATAAGCTATCCCATCTGTATAAGGTTAGCCACTTCGGTATGTACTCAGCATTGGCCGATGCTTCGTAATACTTTAGCACAACCAGATACATCTGGCTCATCACACACAATCACATACAGCAATAGTAATAATTATTCAACCAAAGATAAGGAACGAATCCCTAGAGATATCCTAAGGGTTCTAGCTAGCATGCACTCGCTCCCCAAACCAACCTAAGGCTTCTATTCTAGGTTGTGGACCTTATTTATGCTCTGATACCAAAAATTGTCACGACCCGGAACCAGGCCTGCCCCTCCAAGGCACGACCCGTCCCAGACCGTGGCAAGTGGGTCATTATTCTTAGCAAAACATGAAGGATTTAAAAACTTTTTCTTTACAAGTGTCGGTGCAAACAATTTATACATGTGCATATCATAAGTGTGTTCATATATATGAGAAACGTAATAAGACACGAGTTCACTTACAAAAGGACTGGTGACTACATCACTCCTCTCAAAATGTAAGGTGTACAATCCAAAATAAACTATATATGTATAAAAAGGAAATCCTAAGTGGGTCTGTAGTAATCTTCCTCTCTATACCCAAAAGCTTTTTCTTTTCCTCTATCCCCAGTCCGGTCCTTTGCACCAGACGTCGACGGATCTGAAAAGTAAGATATAAGGCAACTGTGAGACGAATGTCTCAGTAAGCAACACATGCATGCTTGGTGGAAAACACAGTTTAGGCATATATCATTCAATGAAACCATGACATGTGGTTAGTTGAAATATTGTGAAAACAACGGCAACTTAGTGTCATACAATAAGTGCATACATGTGCGTAGGTGTACAGATCATCTATTCATAACAATTATATTCATTTCTTCATCATATAAAATATCATGTATTCCCAAGCTTGTATGGAGGATGCTAGTCCTCTATCTCCAAGTTGGGGTGAACCGCACGCACTACCCACCAAAATTGTGGAGGATGCTAGTTAACAACTCCCAACTTGAGATGAACTGCACGCACTACCCACCAAGACTTACTGTTGTGGAGGATGCTAGTTCACACTTCCAAATTGAGGTGAACCGCACGCACTACCCACAGATACCAATCATACAATAGATTATCAATTGGGCCAATGCCCCTTTATGCCATAGAGTTCGATTTGGATCACTGCCCTCTTTTCAGTTCTCATGGATTCTGGACCCATACCCAACAAGATATTGTCCGCTCTGGGCCCACGGGCCTTCACGGATTTGTTCTCAAGGATAACACGAGAAAACTTCCCAGGGGTCACCCATCCTAGCAGTGCTCCCACTCGAGCACGCTTAACTTTAGGGTTCCCAGGAGATTTAGTCCCGTGTTGCTCCTTAAAATGCCTTTTGCTAATTTGGGGGTCTTAAGACTACTTATAGCATCCCCGAGCGTTGTGGGATCCCAACCATATGCATATCCTCGCTTGATAGCTCCCAGGGAGATTACCCATTCACCTGTCCACACAGGCAGCAAGGATGTCACAGAATTTTTTTCTCCAGATATGCCAAGTTTCTCTCTATACCTGCGAAGATTCTATGGTTTCTTTCTCCCCATATCACCCAAAAGATGGCCGCGGGGGCTATATACCACATCATTTTCTTATACGATTTTCCTTCCTTCAATCCCCATGCCTGTAGTACCTTTCCAAGCTTTTGCCTGAACCTAAGATATTTCAAATCTTCCAATGATCCTGTTACATAGGCTACTCGCTTCCTTACAATGGATGAGTAGATGCTCTACTGATTCTTCTCCTTTGCACATTATGCATCTGTTTGGAAGCTGCCACCCCTTGCTTTTCGAGTAGTTCATCATTACGATCTTATCCAATGCTGCAGCCCACATAAAGAATGCCACTTTGCTTGGCACGGGCTTTGCCCAAATCAGCTTGCATTCCTGGAACCTCAAGCTTGTAGAGCTCAAAGCCTCAAATGCTGATTTTGCTGAAAAGACACCAGATTTCCCATTTATCCAGAATCGACCATCCTCCACTTGATTCTGCTGTATGCGATATATCTCCTCCTGCATCACTTTGAACTTGCAAATCTCCCAATTGAAGAGATTTCTTCTTAAGACGTTATTCGAAACTATACCGGCATTAGTATTATCAATATAGCTACTAACAGAAGCTTATCAATATGGTTACTAACAGAAGCTTCTTTATCCCTATAGATGTTAAAAAGTGTAGGGTATTTGTCCTTTAGCTGCTCATTTCTACACCAAATATCTTCCCAAAACTGAACCTTGACTCCAAAAATCTGCAATCTTTCGAAACTGACCCACAGCTGCCTTGACACAGAAAGAAGTTGGTATTACCTGGAAAGGAGGGCCTTGAAACTGACCCACAGCTGGATTGGGAAACAAGCATCAATGAAAGACATTGTGTTAGAGAATTTTTTGAATTGCACTTGTTTTGCTGAATTGTAAAAGGGTTATTAAGAGTAGGATGAGATTTCTTGGTATACTGTTTGTGTACCTTTAACTCTTTATTTCTATTCTTATTTATAATATAAGCCTTATTACTGATCAAAAAAACAAAAAAATCTGCAATCTTTCTCAACTGAAGCAACCAACTTGCAATTGGTTTCCACAAGCTTCCCCCAAATGAAGCTTTTGATTGACGCAGAAACCAACCTCAAAAAGAAGTTCCATATTTTTGGTGAATTACCATCCTCCAATGATTATACTTTTCATTTCCATATCTACAAATCCACTTTTGGAGGAGGACTTTGTTAAATATCTTTAGAGATCTCAACCCAAGGGCCCCTTCTTCCTTCATCTTGCAAACAGATTTCCAATTTACCAATGAAATTTGGCTTCCCCACCTGGACCTTCACACAAGAATTTCCGTTTTATTTGTTCCAATCTCTTAGCAATAGAGATAGGAATTTTCAGAATTGTCATATAGAAAGTGGGTAGACTTGCTAACACACTTTTCACTAGAGTAAATTTACCCCCTTTAGATAAAAGCAGCTCTTCCAAGATGATAGCCTCTTCTCCATTCTCTCCACAATTGGGCTCCAAATGGAAGACTCTTAGGGGGATTCCAAGGTAAGATGTTGGAAGCTTGCTTACTTTGCATCCTAGAAAATGGCTTAAGATAGATATGTTCTCCACTTCACCAATTTCGAACATGTCACTCTTAGCCATATTGACCTTCAAACCCGAACACGCTTGGAAGCATAGGAGGATGCCTTTTAGCCACATGATACACTGATCTGTGTTTCACAAAATGTCGATATATCATCTGCAAAGAGTAAATGGTTAATAGAAACAGCTCCTCCAAAGTTTACTCCATCTACCGTACCAATTTCTAAAGCTCTAGTCATCATTCTACTGAAAGCTTCCATAACCAATGTGAAACAAGAGCGGAGACAAAGGGTCTGCTTGTCGAAGACCTTTGTGAATACTAAAACAACCAGCTGCTGTCTCATTTACCAGCACTGATATTCGGGTCGTTGATATATAAAAACGCATACATCTCCTCTATCTTTAACTGAATCCCATACGCCTTAGCATATATAGCATAAATTTTCAATTGACATTGTCATATGTCTTTTGGAGATCGAACTTACGCATTAACATATTTCTTTTCTCCCTCATGCATGAGTCAATACATTCATTTTTTTTTTATGAATAATGGGAGTGTATTTATCTATAAAAGAAAGTATGGACTGTACAAGTGCCAAAACCTAACCCAACAAAAAGCTCAGCATATAACCGACCACAGATAACCGGTCAAAAGACAAAATATTGACATCATCATTCACATTAGTCACCCTCACACTCCTTACCCAAGCACACCCCATGCAAGTGCCAATAAGCCACCCCACACAGTGGCCCTGGGAAAGAAGATGAACAAGCTGTTCACCTTCGTACCAAGGCAACCACCCAACACCTAATCTTACCCCTCCAACCCAGCTTCAGTGATCGCAGCTGGAGCTATCCTGCTTGTGGATCGTACCTCGTCAGTAGGTGTGGAATAACACCATGTCTGCCACTCTCTCACCAAGTCTGTGGGACAACTACCCTTAAACTCTGGTAACATTGATGCCCATGACGCAATAGCAACAAAGTATCCACGACCTGCTCTACTGATGATCTAGTATCTTGAAAAATCCTGTTGTTACGCTCTAACCATATAAACCAAACCATTGCATGGAATAAAAAGCTATAAAAGATGAAACCTCTCCTCCCCAGGCCCCCTAATATGCAACTGGTTGAACCATGCTCTCAAAGAATTAGGTAATACCCATGATACTACAATCATCTGGAACAACCTCATCCAAATAGCTCTCGCGAAGTGGCACTGAACAAACAAATGGTCAATACTCTCTCCTGCCCCCATAGACATAAAGCATATTTGTGGGATAAAGCATTCATCTTCCATCTTTTCTGGATCTGATCAGCCGTATTTATTCTGTACAAAATAGCAGTCCATAAGAAGACCTTAATCTTAAGGGGCACCCTTGGTTTCCATAGCCGGGACACAGAAAAGGGCACAATAGGATTCATAGAATTTTGACTGACGAAATTGAAGAAAGACTTGCAAGAATAAGAACTAGAGGAACAAAGTGTCCAAATAACCTTATTGGGGACTAATGGATCAATAACCACCTCCATAAAATTATCTAGAAGCGATGCAATCTCTTCCAACTCAATGGGACGGGGATCTCTCCTAAGCTGAAGGTTCTAGGATATACTAGAGTGGGACTGTGCTAGGATGTTGGCACCACAAGCATTAGGATGGATGACCAAAGAGAAAAGACAAGGATATTGGCTTGATAACAGCTGCCTACCCCACTAAAGATCATGCCAAAAACGAATGGAGGAGCCGGATCCATCACACATCTTAACATGAGTGTAAAAGGAGGAAGCCTGTATCATAATGGCTTTCTACGGGCAATTACCTGAGGTTCGTGCTCTCGAATTAATAGACCATCCATTATCACCACTCTTGTTTTTGCTTGCAATCACTTGGTGCCATAAAATTTCCTTCTCCGTGCTGAATCGCCACAACCATTTAGCTAACAAAGAGGAGTTTTGGAGAGCCACCTTGCCCACACCTATTCCTCCATTCTCCCTCCCCAAACAAACCTTTCTCCACCCCACTAAATGTGACTTCTTTCCTCCCCCCCTTCCCACAGAAAAATCCCTTTGAGCCTTTTCAATTATTGTTACAACCCTCTTAGGCATCCGAAATAAGGACATAAAATACACCGGAAGGTTAGCTAGCACTGCCTTGATCAAAGTGATCCGGCCCCCCCTAAAGATAGGTAATTCCTTTTCCAAATCGCTAACCTCTTCTCTACCCTCCCTAGAACTAGCTCCCAAAAACTCAATTTACGAGGAGATTGCCTTGCAGCTGCCGAGCATCGACAAAAGCGCCTTGAGCTTGTGAAATCAAGGGTTTAAGCACCAACTTCAATCTGTTAGCTAGCAGTTTCGCTATTATTATTGTTATTATTTTTTTGATAAGTGATGAAATTTTATAGAAAGAAAAGGAGGAATACAAACCTAAAAGCAATACAAGGGTCCCAAGAGAAAGGGCACCCCTCAAAGTAAAATCTACTAGCTATTCATACAAACACCAATATCCCCAAATACTAGAGATTGATTCCTAGCCCCGGCCTTTGCTAGACTATCAGCTATATCATTAGCACCCCTCAATACGTGTTTGAATGAGACATTCAAACCACGCACTAAGGATCTAACAACTCTAATCAGCTCCAAATATCTCCACGGACCTGTGTCATCGCTATTCATCCATCTTATAATGTTAGCCGCATCCCCTTCAATGCCAAACTCGCGTAACTCCAAAGAATGTGCATAACGCAATCCTGTGATAAGTGTGCCATAAGCTCGGCTCTAGTGGAGTCTGTCACGCTCCCAACAAGACTGATGGGCCCGAATTCTCGCAACTTAATTGAACCCTCCTTAGGGATTAGCACCATGAAAGTTTTGTTAATGCTTCTCTCAAAACTCCCATGTTTATGAAATTCATCAATAGTTGCCATTAGGTCTTTTTTGATAACATGCTAGCATGTTTTAAAAAATGCTAACGAGAACCTATGCGGGCCCCGCGCTTTGTCTCCATTAAGTTGATCTACCACACCTTTAACCTCCTCCTTTGAAAAAAGGACGTTCCATTCCATCTCTTTCCTTCGGCGACATCAATTCAAAATCTAATCCATCAACTGTAGGTCTAACTTGATTTTCTTCTTTGAAATGGTTGCAGAAGAAGTCTGAAACCTTCTTCTTGATGGTCTCCTCACCTTCATAAACCTGCCCATCGATCTCCACTATTTTATCTGTTGTAGATGTCAAGGCTGATTTATTAGTTTCTACTATAGCCAGAGACCTTTATCTGTAATAGAAGATATCATTTATGTAGCATACCAAGATTATGGATCTTTATTGATATTGTTGACCACGTAATTTGGGTCTAGATTTAGATTGATGTAATATGCTTAGTATAATTCTATTTAAAGAGGACATCTCCCACAAGAAAAGGCATACAGAATTTCTAGTAAATTCCTTTTGTGTTTGTTTTGACATGGTATTAAAGCGGGAGATGTAGTGTTCCCTAGGGGTGAGTTTGCCTTGGCATTTATTTGTCTATTTGTATTTAAGGTGTGTGTGCCATTGTTTACAATTTCGTTGGCATTCCGGCGAAATTTCACTTTTAGGTGGCAGTGGCATGAAATTGGAAGGGAAACGCCTTTCTGTGACTTTTTCCTTTTGTGCCGGTGAAACAGGCGGCATGCTTGCGAAATTTGACGGCATGCCGGCGAAATTTCCTCAGATTTTCCCAAAATGGGGAAATTGTGGGGAATTCTTTTTCCCTAGATTCTCGAAATTTCGAAATATGAAATTTAAAACCTTGGTGTGTGCCCTATATTTGCCCTTCTGTGTCTTCTTGTGCAAAGTTGCATGTGGGGTGGGTTGTTGAGTTGTCGTATGTTGGGGCCCTTTGATATCGATAGTTACACCTTTTAACTATACCTACAATCTATTAAAGGTATTTTTCTCAATCAAATGAAGCATATTCAAGATATTAATATGCTGGCTGGATTACAAAATTTTGCTTCATTTGATATGCCTTTGGATGTAAATGTTAAATATTGACGAGATGAAGTGAACCTTCTTCCCGATCCTACATTACTACTAGGCCTGATATCTTGTATGCTGCCCACCAAGCGAGTCATTTTATGCCTTCTCCTTGACGTCTTCACATGCCTGCTGTACATTGAACCATTCAGCATCATCTGGTACTCCTACATGTGGATTATTCTTTCTTAGTGGGTCTCCTTTAAACTTGTTGCTTATAGTGATGCTGATTGGGCTTGATGTTCATATTCACATCTCTCGACAACTGGTTGGTGCATGTATCTTGGTCATACTTTGATTTCATGGAAGTGCAAGAAACAAAAATGGGTTTCTAAATCTTCTACCAAAGGTGAATATTGTTCTGTCTTTTCCTTGTTCTGAAATTACTTGGCCGCGTGGATTGGTTTTTGAACTGGGTTTTGCTCAGTCCCTTCCCATTAATTTGCATGCAAATAATGCTAGTGATATTGAAAGGGTAGCAGTTCCAGTTTTTCATGAAAGCACCAAATATATTAAGGTGGATTGTCTTGCGATCTGTGAGGCTTTCGATAATCAAACCATTTCTCTTCCACTCTGCTTCACCAGCATTCAAGTTGCTGATATCTTTACTGAGGTTTTAACTTGTTGAAGACAAATTTTTTGTGAGCAAATTGTTGCTGGTTGATGAACCAGAATCAATTATTTCTTTTGTTGGGGTTTTTTCTTTCTTTCTTTCTCTCTCTCTCTCTCTCTCTCTCTCTCTCTCTCTCTCTCTCTCTCTCTCTCTCTCTCTCTCTCTCTCTCTCTCTCTCTCTCTCTCTCTCTCTCTCTCTCTCTCTCTCTCTCTCTCTCTCTCTTTGTGGGGGTTGGGGGGGGAGGTGAAGTTGATGGTGTCAAAGCCAGCTACTCTCCTACGGTTTGCTGTAAAAGAGACCTTGATCTGTAATATTATTTCCATACTTAAGAAGATACCATATTTTAGCATACCAAGATCAGGAATTTTGATTGATACTGTTGACCCCATAATTGGGGCCTAGATCAATGTATTCTACTGGTATTATTCTATTTAAAGAGGATAGCTCTCGCAAGGAAGGCATCCAGAATTTCCAGCAACTTCCTTTGTGTTTGTTTTGACAGTAAAGTATTATTCTTCCTTGTTTTTTTTTTTGATTGGTAAATAAGATATATTATTATATATATATGAAGATAAAGAAAAGCATGGATCATACGTACACAAATAGTGTACTTATGATACCTATTTGGGATCTAAGGAACATAACAGAGGGGCAGTTTTACATGAACAAATACTCCCTCTCGCATCCCCATTCCCCCAACCTTTGATGACCCAAAAATACCTCCCATATCTGCTGCTGGATTTCATATTCTAGTCTGGAAACAGGTGGCAGTGGATCAATTCTTGAATCTGCTCATTATCCAACATACCATAAGCTGCCAACCAATTATACATGAGTGAGACAACTTTCCTTTCTAGATTTGGTAGGCCCCTCTCTAAATTTTTAAAAATTCTACTGTTCCTTTCTCCCCAAATGACCCAAGCGATGGCAGCAGGAGCAACATTCCACAACAGATTTCTTCGGGAAGGCCCTTTCTTTACACTCCAAGCCTGTAACACCTTGTCAAAGCTCTTTTGCTGAACCCACACTACTTCAAATCTTCCGATAATTCTGTTCCAAAGGTTGTTGGCTTCCTTACAATGAATGAGTAGGTGGTCCACTGTTTCCTCATTCTCCTTGCACATTGTAAATCTATTGGGCATCTGCCATCCCCTATTCTTTAGGTGATTCACAGTTAGGATCTTGTCCAACCTTGCTGCCCAAGTAAAAAAAGCTACCTTACTTGGTATATACTTTGCCCATATCAGCTTATGCTCCTGAATCTTCGACCTTGTTGAAGCTTGTAAAAGCCCCCTTTACCGAAAAGAGGCCTGTTTAACCTTTGGTCCACAGTCTACCGTCCTCCTCCTGGTTCATCTGAATGCTATACAGCTCTTGCAACAACTGTTCAAACATTCCCACTTTCCAGTCTTGCAGATCCCTTCTAAAACTAATATTCCACACCCTTCCAGCAGGTGTTTTTTCCATAAAATCACTCACAGCAGCTTCTTTGTCTCTACAAATGTTATATAAGTCATCATACTTGTCTTTCCAAGGCCCATTACCACTCCAATTATCCTCCCAAAACCGGATTCTCCTACCATTGCCCACTATAAATCTGCAGTCCTTCTCTACAGTGTCGAGTACTTTTGCAATTGGTTTCCATAAACTCATCCCAAACGAGGCTTTTGTTAGGCGTGGAAACCACCCTCCGAACGATGAGCCATACTTTTGATGAATGACCTTTCTCCATAGGCTATCAGTCTCATTTCCAAACCTCCAGATCCACTTTTGGAGCAAAGCATTGTTAAAGGCGTTTAGAGGTGTCAACCCAAGCCGTCCTTCATCCTTCAATTTGCACACAGATTTCCAGCATACTAAATGGTATTTGTCTATCCCCCCTGGGGACTCCCACAGGAACTTTCTTTGGATTTGCTCCAACTTCCCAACTATAGACATGGGCATCTTTAGCACAGACATGTAGAACGAAGGGAGACTTGCCAGCACACTAGACACCAAAGTCAGTTTTCCTCCTTTGGACAAAATACAACTCTTCCAGGAAGCTAGCCTTTCCTCCATTTTTTCAACTAGTGAGCTCCAAACCGAGGTGTTCTTATACCTTGCTCCCAAAGGGATCTCCAAATAGGTCATTGGCAGCTTGTTCACCTTGCATCCTAGGGTGTGGTTTAGGTCCTCTAAGCTTTCCACTTCACCAATTCCAATCATTTCACTCTTGGCTAGGTTCAATTTCAACCTTGAGCACGCTTGAAAGAATAAGAGAACTCCTTTGAGCCATGAAATGGACTGGTGAGTTGGTTCACTAAAGGTGAGAATGTCATCTGCAAAAAGTAAGTGATTTATGGTTATACCTCCTCCAAAGTTTACTCCTTGTATAGATCCAATATCTGAAGCTCGAACCATCATTTTACTAAAAGCCTCCATCACTAGAGTGAACAAAAGAGGCGAGAGTGGATCCCCTTGTCTAAGAACTTTCTGAGTGTTGAAGAAACCAGCGGATGAGCTATTAATCAACAAAGAAATACGAGCTCTCGATATACAGAAACGTATCCACCTTCTCCATCTTTCTCCAAATCCCATTCTCCTCATGATATATAGCAGAAACTCCCAATTCATGCTATCATATGCCTTTTGGATGTCTAATTTGCACATTACCATCGGTTTTTTCTTCTTAAGGCATGTATCAATACATTCACTTGCTATAAGGACCCCATCTTGCAACTGCCTCCCCCCCACGAAAGCACCTTGGGTTTGAGAAATCAGTGAGCCCAGCACCATCCTCATTCTGTTGGCAAGCAACTTTGCTATGATCTTGTACACTCTTCCAACAAGACTTATAGGACGTAGTTGTTCCAACTTATATGCTCCTTCTTTCTTAGGAATCAACCCGACAAAAGTAGCATTTATACTTTTTTCAAAGCTCCCTGATTTGTGGAATTCCTTTATCGTGTCCATCAAATCCTCTTTAACTATTCTCCAACAAGCTTTAAAGAAAGCTAACGTGAATCCGTCCAGGCCCGGTGCTTTGTCACCGTTTAGTTGATCGATGACACCCTTGACCTCCTCCTCTAGGAAAGGTCTCTCTATATTGAGACTATCCTCATGGTATAACTTCTCAAAGTGTAGACCATCGACCTTGGGTCTAAAGTGATTTTCTTCCTTGAAATGCAACCAATAGGAATCTGAAATTTTCCTCTTTATGACCTCTTCATCTTCATAAATTATCCCATCAATCTCTACTTTGCTGAGGTAGTTATTCCGCCATCTCGCACTTGCAAGTTTGTGGAAAAATTTTGTGTTCCTATCACCCGCTTTCAGCCAAAGTGCCTTTGCTTTTTGTCTCCAACTAACTTCCTCCAAGTAAGCCCATCTTCTAACTTCCATTTTCAATCTTTCCCTGTTGAGCCATTCTGAAGTACTCAGCTGGTCCTTATCAGCCTTTCTATCAAACTCCTGTATTTGGGCCAATGAATTAACCACGTGCTGATCCACCTTTCCAAATTCCTCATGGTTCCATTTCTTCAGAATCAGTTTTAACTTCCTCATTTTCTGGCTAAAAACATAGCTCGGAGTCCCCTTAAACTTCAATTCTTCAATTCACCCCATCACTTCTCCACTTTGCTAACAAACTCCGGGGTCTCCAACCACATATTTTCAAACCTAACTGGAGCGGCCTTTTTTATGATGTTCTCACACATTAACAGCAGTGGATTATGATCTGAAACAACTCTTGGCATGGCTTCACAAACCATTTTTGGGAACTTTGATTCCCAGTCCAATGAAACAAGGAATCTATCTATCTTTGAAGAGGAATGCTTGTTAGACTAGGTGTATCTTGAACCAGTTATTGGAATATCTAGCAACGCAAGTCTGTTAATAAAGTCTGAAAAATTCTGCATTGCCTTTGTCCAGCTTTTGCACCCTTTCCTCTCCAAAGGGTACCTAACGACATTGAAGTCACCCCCCAAACACCATGGAACTTGAGCGTTCTTCCTCACCTCCTCCAGCCCTTCCCACATCCTACACTGCGATGATTCATCATTTGGGCCATAAACACCACTCACTAAGATAGATTCTGAGGAGCTAAGGTCCTGCAGTTGGGTGGATGCAGAAAATTCCTTTAACCAAGACTGCTGAAGCTGAAAAAGAGCACTTTTCCAGGCGAGGATGATTCCACCAGCACTCCCTATTGATGGCCGGAATATCCAATTCACTCTTTGCAGTCCCATATGTCCCTAATGATCCCTGCTATCTACTTCTTCCAATTTTGATTCCTGAATGATATGTCTGGTTTCCAAACCCTTAGCAGCGATTTAACAGAATCTCTCTTTTCCATTGCGTTCAACCCTCTGGTGTTCCAACTTATTACTTTAAACTTCATTGGGCACCTCTAAATCCCGTATTACACCATTCCGGTGTCTCTTCTTACCTCCTGCCAAATTCGGAGTATCTTTCACTGACCAAGATAGCTTCTGAAGCTCTCTTGCAACCTTCCTGTTTGCTCCTTTCTCTTTCTCGTGCTGAGCCCCTATGGCCGAGAAAAGTGCCATTGCTTCCATCTCAAATCCTTCAAAGGAAACACCCAACTCTTGGCTCATCGTCATTATCCTATTCAGAAACCTTTCAGAAGAAACCTCCCACGGATCTTGCCTTGGAACTGATTGCAGGGCTCTGAGTCAGGTAACCTTACGGCTATGGGTGTGAGAAACTCACCTGATTTTCCTTCGAGCCTCTCACCAACCAGCCACTGGTCTTCCTGGTCATGACAGGGGTCTGAAGCTAAATTAGTGCTGCTAATCAACTTAGGGGATGAGCAGGAAGCATCGACACTGCCCTTCGACCTCCCTGTTTCTTCCGGCTCACGAGATCCCTGATCCTTTCCTTCCGTTTGACGCGATATCGGAGAGTCCTCCACCAATGACCAGTCGAACGACTCGCCTTGGGAAGACGAGTTGGTGCTGACCTGAATCTGGCTACAGCCGTGCGGGGCTAGCTGCCCCTCCGACGCATTCGTAGGATGCATCTCCATCGGCGACGCTGCCTCGGCCAGCCTAACGACACTCCATGCTTCGCCCCTCAAACCAGCAGGAAGACTGCGAATCTCCAACTTCCGCGCCACTCGGAGAAGGAAGTCTTCCGCGCCACTCGGCGAAGGAAGTATTATTCTTCCTTGTTTACAAATCATTCTGGAAGACAAGCTCAAGTGTTGAATCAAGATGCCCTTTATTTGGATTTTGATTTGGAAACTTGTTCTGGTTATACGTATGTATGTATGTATGGGCTTTCGAAGTTCATTTTGATGCTTGGGGTCTCTGCCTTTAAGCAACCACGTTGGATGGGCACATGCCGGGATATTTCTGCCACAATCTGAAGTTGACCCTTTCAGTTTGTAGCCTAATACCAACCCAAATATTAGCACAGTTGTGTTTATATCATCAAGTTGACTTATACTTTTGGCCATATTAACTTGATTCAGTTGAGTTTGATCATGTCAACTTGGTCAAGTTTGTGGCAAAATTGTAAATTTATTCATCAGTTATTTATTTATTAATAATCTACTGCAGGATGTTTTATTGTGCGAGGATTTTATGAGCTTCTAGTGCTTGTTTCTTCCCTTCCTTCCTGTGCACTGTTGGTGTGCATGTACCCAGTTTTAGTTTTAAATTAATGCATAGACTATTATTGCCGATCAAAAAAAAAAAAAATTTTTTTTAATTAAAGCTTGAATTCCTTATGTAGAATAAATGACAAACAAGCACATGTAGTTAAGTCACTTCATATCATTTTATTTGAGTAAATTCTCTACTCTCAAGTTGAGTAGAGATTTTGGGTCTTCAAACTATTATATATTTTCAGACCACCACGAGTCTAAGATAAATATACTTTCATTAATAGCTTTAAATAACCCCAAAAAATGTCTATTTGGATTTATTTCTGTTAAGCTTTGCTTTGACCCGTATGCATGTTTATTTTCAGTATCATCTTATTCTTGTGCTTGGCCATATAGGAGAGGACACTGCGTTGTTCTTCCTAATGTTGTCCATGAGGGGAACTTTCTGTTAATGATAACAACAGGACCAGTGAAGTTCTATTATTCACCCGATTTAGAAGGCTATGATCCTCTAGGAAAATTCCTCACTTCAATTTCTTTCTTTACTATGACTATTAAGGCGAGACCTTGGTATTTGAAAAATCATGCACTTTTCTTCTGACTTCACATTAGCATCCTACCATAATCAGAATATATCTTACGCATTTATCTTCCAATTGGGATTTTATGTCCTTGTTTTCTCTGCCTGTGAATGACTGAGGCTGTTGCTTTATTTTTTTGGATTTCACAAGTTTTTCTCTTTTATGATTGCATCATAAATTACCTAATTATGTAGGCTGCCTTATATAGATCATATCAAGATCAGCCGAATTAAGAGCAGCATAGATTGGGTGTTGTAAGTGGTAATTATGATGGAAACTCTGACGCTCCACTTCAAAGAATGGTCATTATTGGGCTATTTGATACCCTTCCTGATTATTAAATCCCATCTTGGGCTGCACTGCTCTTGCTCTCAGCCACTAAGCCATACACAGCAGTTGAAAGAAAAGGTGATGTGCCCATTCAGAATAAATACTGACCTGATTATTTGGGTCAGATACCAAATTCCCATGATTTTTTCTTTTTTTACTGAGAAAATAAATTTAAGAATAGCAATGAAGGGAAATCCGGGGAAAAAAAAATATAAAGATGGGTCTGAAGAGTAAGACAATGGGTGTTTATCCTCATTTTCCAAATGTCAATTCTTTCAAGTAGGCAATGAAAATATTGGGATAATTTTTTGAAGAAAATTCCATGGTGGATGGATTGGGGAAGACGAAAAGCAAGTTAACCATGAAGTTAGTAGAGAAGTGGTTAGTTTGTAGATCTAAAAGAGCAGGCCAGAAAATAATAGTCAATGGCCTAATAAAGGTAAGTTGTAACCATGATAATTTAGTTGCAACTTATTTCATTTTGATGAGGAAAATTATAACCATATTAATTCAGTTGCAACTCATTTCATCTTGATTCTTTAGTTTTTTCTCTGCAAACTTCAACAAATTTGAGCAGTGTAAAAACATAATTATGTTATTCAAGTCTCCTTTTAATACCAAGAAGAGGTCCCAATGCAGCCATCAATTTGTACCAATACTATTGCAATTCCTTTGAAGACATAACTTTTCTTTTCTCTGCAAAATTGTATTTCTTGCTAACTCTTGCTAGTCAATGGGTTTTGTGGTTCTTTTTGGACTGCATCTTTTAATTTAATTTGAGTTGGATTCAAATTAACCATTTGAGAGTTCTCTAGGTTGCTTTTCTGGCCTCTGCAGTAGGACCAAGAGTTGCTGCAGCCTGTGCCCATGCTTCATTGGCAGCACTGTCTAAGGAGGACCAAGTTCTTGTTTCGAATACTATTGTCCAGATGGAAGGGTCTATTCATGGTGACAGGTGGGATTGGTGTCCTCATTTCAGTCATCAATTAAACATCTGGATTCTATTTTTGATCTTATTGTTTTTGGTCAATGTGAGTTTCGCAAAAATTTTACATTTAGGAAGAGAAATGCATGTCAGAAAATAGTTATTTGTTACTTTTTATCTTACTTGTTTTTGTGTTAATTGTAATATTTTATAGTCAGTTGAAGTCTTGATAAACCCATATCTACCCTTCCATTAGTAGTTATTTCATGTTTGTTTACTGCCATTTCCTAATCAATATTAATTATCTATAAAACACACAGGAAAATTTAATTCATCAAGATTGAAAAACAATTACTCTCCTGATTCTTTGGTTTTTGGGTATCCTATCATTAAAAATAGTGCTCCTGAAATCTCTCTTTTAACTGTGAAGGATGAGTTCAGAGAGTAGAGATGGTGGTTCTCATGGAGCAATTACAAGTCTAAGCCATCTAAAAGGTATTTCGTGTATCCTATTTTCCCTCAAATTTGTCTTCCTATTTCTGTTAACCATGTCAATCTAATTTCAGAAGAGACTCCAGCAGTACAAGGTTGTTCTGTTCAAAATGATACAGCAGTTTCTGCATTGCCTCTTGAAAGAGTGAAAGATGCTGCAAAATGTGGTCTAGCTGCTGCTGCAATGAAGGCAAAACTCTTTGCAGATCATGAGGAGCGTGAAATTCAAAGGATGGCTGCCAGTATTATAAATCATCAGGTATATCTGTTGCTAATGTTCTTGTCATTTGACATTATTTGTTATTTATTCTGCTTACACCATTATTCTTTGTGTTGATTGTTTCTGTCTGTTCCATTTGAAGTGTAAAACATAGATAATCAGATGCTAAATTGCATTTCTCACAGAAGGCAGTTGATAATCTATGTTCTTGTTTTTCTTTATGTCAAAGAAAAGAAAGTAAAATTGACTTGTAATACGAGTTGGTGATGTTTTTCGAATTTTAAATTAGAAATAGTTATTTGCTAGGAAAAATATGTAAAAAAAATACCGCATTAATTCAAGAGGCATAATTGTTAGGTGGAATGCTCTAACCTTGGAAGCTTGATGATTCATGGATTTCAAGTGTTGCAACTTATTTGAAAAACTCAGTTGATTCTAGCTCCCATAGTAGGTTTATCCCAAAATCATTTTCCACGTGGCAAAAGGGGCTTCTCCAAGAATAATGTCTTTCTTGGATGGAATTTAAAAATGTCAAAAGATTTTGCTTTGTTGCATGTGAAAAAATCTATGATGATTATTAATGGGACTTGTGCTGGTTGAGATGTTGCCTCTATGACTTATTCATTGGAGCCTTAAGGTGGACACTGGACTGGCCTCATCATTGCTTCGCTTGGCACAAAAAGCCATGTCATATTAGGCATATAAATGTGGTGAAGCCGACCAGAATATATTTGTACCTTGAAATTCGAAATGAAAAAGATCCCTTTGATATTATATAATTTCTAACTATTGTTATATATCTGTTAAGTCAAGCCAGGTAGAACTGTGGTTTTAGTACCGAATTTTTGTTCTCAAAAAAACTTATTTTACAATTGATTTGGTTTTACAAGATTGTTATGTATTTTCCTTTTTTTGCATAATTGCATATACTGCAGTTCTACGACAGCTTAGTATCCTGGGGTTTTCTTTGTGCATTTTACATAATGAATTAACGATCTTGATTTTTTAAATAGTTGTAATTTCTACATTAGCCAACGTATGTTTAAAGATTTTTTCTTTTCTTTTATTATTATTATTATTTTTTAATGGGGTCATATACTTCTTCAGATATTTGAAAAAGAATAATAATGGCAGTAGAGAATTTATGTGTAATTCAGTTTGTCCAAATGGTATAGTATTGATTGAAGCCACCTGGAGGTGGCATGTGATTAGAAATGGTTGGATCAATATGTTAAATTATATTGAGTACATTCCCTGGCTATTACTCATTTCTCATGGGTACTGTAGTCAGGTCCTTGTTTAGATTGTCTTTCTTATCTAAAAAATAAATAGTTACCATGTTGGGTTGATCCAAGAGTTTTGTTGTTATGCCTTTTTGCACATTTTGTGTCTGTTTTTGTCCAGGTTAATTTTTACTTGAATGCATTGTAGCTTTTGTTCTCTATTAGATGATCACTCTTTTTCTGAGTTTTGCTTACTTAATCTAGTTAGGCTTTGGACTCTCATCTCTTCTCGGGATTGTGTAATGATTGAATTAATAGTTGGGATACAGTTTTCCATAATTGAGATATGTTTGGAGTATCACTGAGATCAATATAGAGCATCATCCATGAAAGTATCGAAAGAGTGTATTACCCTTGTGGATCATTTCTCCATTGCATTTGAATTTTTTGCTGTCCACCTTATTTTGATGAAATTACATTATTGGATATAAGTCTAAATCTAACACTTCAATGGTCATAACAAATGGAACAGTTTTCTCTTGAGCACTTCAGTTTGCTTTGAAAAATAAAATACCTGCCTGATGTGGTATTGATTCAAGAAATAGCATTTCAACTGTCTAATGCTCTGCAGATTCACAGGCTGCTGTTTAGTATGGGAAGATAATTTGACTGCTTGACTTTTGTTTTATGGTTTAATCCAATATGGGTCTATTTTGTCAATATGATGACCATATTCAAAGATTGAACCGACAACAATGTTTGTTTGTGACACCTCTTAGTGATCATATTATTTTGTTTGTTTGATGCAGTTGAAGAGACTAGAGCTAAAACTGAAGCAGTTTGCAGAAATTGAAACCTTACTGATGAAGGAATGTGAGCAAGTGGAAAGGACAAGGCAGAGGATTGCTGCGGAACGAGCTCGAATTATATCAACCAGGTTCGGACCTGCAGGAATCACTAGTGCTGCCGGTCTACCCACTGTTTCTTCTGCAGTAGTGATCAACAACGCCGCTGGTAGCAACAGGCAACAGGTCATCTCCCAGTCACCTGCACAAACTAACGTGTCCGCCTATGGTAACGCTCAGCCTGCCCATCCAAACATGTCATTCATGCCACGGCAGCCAATGTTTGCATATGGACCACGGCTGCCCCTCTCAGCAATACATCCATCCTCCTCAGCTCCCTCCACCAATGTTATGTTCCCTCCCCCAGGCAGTACCCCACCTAACATGAGCCATCCCTTGTTAAGACCTGTATCTGGGACTAACACAAATGTAGTCTAGCAACAGCAGAAACTGATTTATTCTTGTTAGCTCTATGATTTTATGCACAAATTCTCTCTCCCTCTCTCTCGTGCATTCCCAACATCTTTGATATCCGTTTCTGGGTAAAAGGGATCGAAAGCCATGTTAGGTGTTTGCATGGCAACATAGCGTCACAGACATGTCTTCAGTCCATTTCCCTACAATTTTCACTCTGCTTTTGCATCCTCTGTTCCATTTTGTTTACTTTTTCATTATACTAGCAGGCAGCCCGTGGCATTGCATATGTGATTCAAAACTAAAAAAACCACTGCAGCACGGCTGTTGTGTATTTTACATTTTCCAATATAAAGCACCACAAAAGAGCAACAGCTGTGAGATGCTGCACGTGGCATCTGCAGTGTCTGCAGCAGTTGTGAGATGCTGCACGTGGCATCTGCAGTGTCTGCAGCAGTTAAGATGCGGCAAATGATTTCAACTCAATTGTTGATGCAAGATAGATATACTCAAGGGTTGTTGATGCAAGATACATATAGTCAAGGGAAGTTAGGTTTGTGATGACATAGGATGGATGTGACAGCTAAGCAAACATGGTTACAGGCTTAGTGCTTAAATGTATGCATAAGAAACACATCTAAAAAATAGGAAAATTGTTTTCTATTTAACGCTTGAGAATTATTGAATTAATGTGCAACCTTGGATAACGTTCTTAGAGGTTTAGACTTAAAATGGGCAAGGCAGATTGAAGCACTAATGGTTGTAACTTAACCAATACATCAACACAATTGCCCATGTGTGCTTAGTAATCATTTGATAATTTGTTAAACAATAAGGATTGTTTAACAAAACCAAGGAAACACATGTTTTTTGAGAATACGCAGAAGCAATTACACAAACCCATGTTTCCTAAGAAAACAAAGAAATAGTATATGGCCAAGTTGGTATCTTTCCTACGCTGAAAATAGAAGGAAAAATTGGTTAAAACAATAAGGACTTTTAAAATTTCTTTTCAAGTGGTGTAATTGTTACTAAGTGGCTTAAATAGGAATGTTGATCTAATGTGTAAGCTTCCAAGAAATTTGTGTCAAAGCTTCAACCATAGGCCAACATGTTAGCAAAGTAGTTATGCAGAATATCATGTACTTATAAATGGAAAAGCCCTTTGATTGTGTAAGTGTTCTCCAAATATGTGACACCTTGAATGGAAAGAAGAGCTATTTTAAGATATAAGATATGATGAATAAACATAAGAAAAGGGTGCCACAAATATTAACATTGTTAGGAAAGTCCTGTGTAAATGAACTTATTATGTTTTTCGCAACAGTAAGTTATTGTAAGATAGTCAAACATTCTTGGTAATTGAACGATTGAAGATAGCCATTGATGACAACACCACCACACTTGGCTAGTGTGGTTGAAGCAAAATCTTGAATTAATGACTTCTTAGATCCAAGTCCATACATCAAAAGGCTGAAGCTGCACCTGCCACATTGAAATGAATAAACAACATTGGAGAACTATTGTAACATCCCATTTTCGGAGATTCTTGTGTTTACGATGACTTGAAATTAATTTGGAATTTTTAATTTAATTATTGAGGAATTTATTGAATTAATTGTAATTTATCTCGCATGTTTTAGACGTGGGATTAATTATATTTTGGTTGTAGGGATTTTCTATTAATTATCATGTATTTATTTGAGGATTTATTAGGGTTAATTTGAGTTCAAGGTTTTCTTCCTTAATTTATGCAATTATACGTATGGTTGCTAATTTAAGGACTAACTTGGTCTTTTATTGGACGAAAATGATTAAATTATTTTGTGCTATTAATCTACTAATTATTGATATAAAAAAATTATAATTTTTGGTCTTATAATTATAAGCATGTGCAATTTAGGGATCTTCTTATGGATTGGTGGAGTACTTGTGAGGGGGTGTTGGGGAGTAGGACCTTAGTGCCTCCTTATAACAAAACAAAACACCAGTCTTTCTCTCGCCTCTTTCTATCTTTGGTATGAATCGAGTACTTGAGGTGTAGGGTGTTTGTGTTTGGCAAAACATAGAATCAGGTTCAGTTTATAAGGTTGTTCTACATGGGATTAGATGGGTGGCCTAGCACCGGATCATGATATTTTAGATAAGCCTCCTGAGCGTTGTAGAATTACGTAGAAGAGCTGAGAAAAGGGAGAAACCGACTTCATCCGTCTGCCTTTCCCTCCTCTTTTTTCTCTGTTCCTATCCTCTTTTCTCATTCTTGTTTTATTTTTCAATTTGTGGAGTCAATGGCAGTAGGTGTAACTCGGAAGAGAAAGGGAATTGCTGTCAAATGTTGGAGTTTCATATTGTTAGACGCAACAGAAGTTTTGGAATCGGTAAAACCTGTAAGTCATCATTCTATTTTGGTTTAGAACAGTATTTATATGGATTAGATAGTTACTGTATTGTAAAAGCTTTTAGCAAGAATTCGTGATTGTTTTTCTAAGCTTTAAACGTGTTTACATTCAATTTGCTTTACTCATTGAAATTGAAAATGGTAAGTTATTATTTGTTTGTTTTAAAGCATGATAAAGAACATAATTCTACACGTACAATGCTTCTGGATTGATTAGTCTCTAATTTTAGAACTTTAGAACTTTAGAACTCTAGCTTTAGGAAACAGAAAAAAAAAAAAAAAAAAAATTCTGGGTTCGGAAGGTGGAAGACGAATTGCAGAGAATTAATTAAAAACTAGTGCAAAATTTCAATCATAATTAAAGAGTAGTGAATACATAATAAAACAGTTATATTTTAGTCAAGGACTGCCTGAGCATTAAAATATATAATACCGACAAAGTATTAAAATTTATAAGGAACAAAATAATTAAACCCAAGTGTATAGTTTATAACATATTTAAGTTTTAGTGAGGGACTGGGTTAACAATTAAGATATTAAGTGTTAGGCCCGTAAATTGTTATACAGTCTGTTTTATTTAGGATTTGGTACAAACAGAATAATTGTTAAGCAATTAGTTTATATGGCTATAAATATTGCATTTTAGTCAAGAGTTGGAAATAAAATTTAAAATCAATGAAAAAGTGCCTAAAAGTGCTTTTAGGGCTTATAATTAATTTTATAATAGGACAATATCATTTTCATAACAGTAAAGAGAAAAGTAATAGTTGAAATGCAATCTGGTATATTACATAAAAAGAATTTTGAGAAAGTGACCAAAAATAGGGGATTTAGACGTGAATGTGTTATATGATTGTGTGACTTATTTAATCGCATCTGTTTATCATAAATTCAGTTTTATCGCTTATATGAGTATAATAAGTTTCAAAAAATGATGTTTATCCTTGTTATTAAATATTTAATGTGAATTCCACTAGCATGGTTTCCAAATTGCATTTATATTATAATATTATTATTTTGAGAAAAATATGCATATTTGAATAAGATGACACACACTTGAGCATTTATAGTTTTGATTTGTGCATATTGCACTCTTATTAAATTGGTTTTACCCTGCGATAAGTTTAACTTATCAATAGTGGGTTAGCAATTTACTAGTTAGTAAGGGCCAAATGAATTTCACTATTTGATCTAAAGAAAGATCCTTATTATGTTTTGGAAATCCAGCAGTTTGTGTGGATGCATAAAAAGATAATTAAAACTTGAGTGTGTGAGGGCTCATCAGTATGGGAGTAGAGGAAGTCGTACTGATTGGAGCGACAAAGCTGGTTGAGTTAAGGATTCCTCTCAGCATGTTTTTATTTATTTTGTGATGAGAGCCAGTCGAGACGTTTGATTCCTCCTGGTAGTGTAAGCGATGTGATTGGTACTTTCCGGTAGAAGTGGATTTATCTGAAATGTGTTGTGTGTGGTGATCTTGTGATCCAAGGACTGTACATCCCAGTCTGAATACTATAGTTATAGTCTTGGCCGATGTCTATAGTTTCGGTTGGACATTATTTTGATTAGTTTTGTGATATAATATGATATGGTTTATTGGATTAATCGAATTAGTCTAGTTCTAAGTTATAAATTGATTTATATATTCCAGTTGATGATTATTGTAATTCTTCTGAACCTTATTGTGAATTCATATTATTTAGTGGGATATGGGATTGTCTCACTTGCACTTGATCACTTGTGATGTACTATGATTTGAGATATATCCGCATGTGTATTTAATTTATCATATGATGACTTACTAGGATCTTTGATCTCATTTAGTTTATTATATATAGACTATGCAGATTCCAGAGTCTTAGCAATTGGTTTCAGGTAGATCCAGATTTAAGGTATAACAGTTATCATTTTATTCATTGTAATTAATTGTATTTCACTTCAGTGTTTTTACATTCTGAGACTATGATTTCGAGATAGATATTCTATTAAGTCTTCCACTTTACCATTATTAGATTTATTTCACTCTGATTTATTTAATGAGCATGGATTATCTTTTTGGTATCAGATGATTGGTAGTGTTCATAGATGAGTGAATTCGGATTTATTGTCTTAAATTTTAATGAAGACCTGGATTTACTTGTCACCTGACATACCAATTCTAGTAATTCTGTGGTTTGAACCATAAGATACTGGAATTGAACTGGTGTATGTCACAAATATGATATGAGATAGAGAAAAAAATAAATTTAAATTATTTCATTGTGGATTAAAATATATCGAATGCAAAAAATTGAAAAATGAACTTGATAAGCACAAAATATGAATCCATGGATCTAGCAAAGTACTAATGGCAAAGACATTGTTTTGCGTTGAGGAGAATTTGCCCACCGATATATGTTGAAATTTGTTCCACATTGGAATTTCACCATTGTTTCACCCACCATATAAGAGATGGATTTCCTTCACATTAATGCTTAGGTTTTAAAGTTGAGGCCCGTACTTTTATGTGTTGTTGGGCTTTCAACATGGTATCAGAGCCTAACCCATGTGCATGCTATGCTGTCCAACGTGAGGAGGACTGTTGGAATTTGTCCTACATTGGAAATTCACCATTGTTTCACCCATCATATAAGAGATAGACTTTCCTTACCTTAATGCCTAGGTTTTAAGGTTGAGGCCCCTACTCTTATGTGTTGTTGGGCTTTCAACAACATTAAACAATAGCGTCCGCTGAAAAGTGAATTATAAACATTGTGAAACCAAAAGATAGCTCAAATTGATTGAATAGTGGATGCATCTACGTATTGCATGCATCTCCCCTTCCCTATATGCTTCGGTGAGCACCAAATTCCACACCACCTCAATCTTTAAGATTACTACCATCTGCCAGGTCCTCCTCCAAACACACTACAGGGCAACTTAGCACGACCATCTGCACCACATCCGAGAATTGTGCCTTCATGATATAGCTGAAGAATCCACCATAGCTTATGCTGATCAAGGTCAATATGCGCACCCCTTGCAACTCCATTAGTCGCATCACACATCGAGCCTGGAAAGAGTCGGTCTGCTCTGGCCGCGTCGTGAAGGAGTCCCCTAAGAAGACCAGACCCGAAACGTAATGTTGAGATTTGCGATTAATGGCTGAATACGCTTGCTCCACTACTACATTGCGTTGGCACCGAAACCATGGATGAGTAAGAGAGTTTGGTTTGCTCTCTTTGTGTATCTTAGGGACCCAACAGTGGATGATAGTACTGTCTCCGAGATCGTTTGATAACGATCGAAGGCCCTTCTTGCGCAAATGCATAGCGGTAAAATGTTCTGTGTTAACTCAGTAGCACAAACCTTGGTCTTGCCTTTCTTACTTTTGGGGCCTATGATTTTTGATTTCTCCAGCAATAAGAAGAGGATTAAAGGCAATAGAAAACTACTTGCAAAAGTGAAAACAGAGAGAGAGAGAGAGGATTTGTGGTTTAATTCGAGGAAAACTTGCCTCAAGAGAACAACTTTTATTCCACACCTTTTCCAAATCAACCCTTACATTTATATTAGACTCTTACTAACATTAACCCCCTCTAAAATAGCAATAGACTAGGAAATATAGAAAGACTTCCTAACTTCATGACTCCCACTAAAATACCAACAACCTAATAGGAAAAACTTGCTAACTGACATCTTTCTTAGTATCTATATTTTATTGACCGACTTCCTATAGAATCTTGTTGAAATAGAAACTTCATTGTGCCAAGTGGTATTGCTAGTGAACTACCAAATACGAGCACCTAGCATTGCCTCCCTCTAGAATTGCTCTTGTCCTCGGGCCGAGATTGAAAATGAGCTTGGAATCCTTCATGATGCAAAATCTGGAAATTGAGCATGTGAATCTTCTAGATCTTCCCAAGTGGCTTCAATAGGAGGGAGTCCAGTCCAATCTATCAATAATTGAGCATGTTTCTTCTAGATTCTACGATCCAAAATAGCTTGAGGTGATGGAATGATGACATTGTCTTCTTCCCTGATTGTAGGTAGTGATGGTTGAGTTTGCACATGCTGTCCAATATGTTTTTTGAGGGAAGAAACATGAAAAACTGGGTGAATTATAGTGCCCTTAGGTAGAGCTGGAAACGGGTCGGATTCGGGCGGGTCATAATCGGGTTGAGAGTTAATCGGGTTGGGTCGGGTTGGACCCGATTAGTGGCGGGTTGGAAAAACCCTAAACCGAACCCAACCCGTTATTTTTTTTGCAAAAACCAGTTTTACTTCTACTGTTTAGTCTGTTTTACATCTTCGGAAATTGGAATGTAATCGAGTCCGTGTGCGAGGTCGGTTGCGATCTGCATTCGTGAAAGGCATGGGGGTTTCTTACAGATAAGATCTCTGATCTGGGTATTGGAGAAACCACTCTGTTTTAGGAAATCAGTCAGAAATCACTCTTTTGGGAGAGATACGTGTGGAGGCAGAGATGGCTTGTTCTCTTGACAACCCAAAAGAGTTCATGAGGTGATCAATCATCAAAGGGTTATGGGGAGTTGGGGTTTTGGTAACAGTGGTGGTGGAAAGTGGGAAAATCACGGTTTTAATGCTAATGGGGATTCTACATCCATTGTCTTTGAGGAGAAAATTTCTGCCAGAAAGACGAAACATCTTTGTTAATCTCTTCCTAAATCTATCCGAGTTTGTATTTGAACAAAGGCAGCAGAAGATTCAATAACAAATTTAGCACCAGAGAATTGGAAGAGCGAAGTAGATTCTGCCCTCTTCCTGGTAAAACTAGGCCTCGCCAGAAGAAGCAATCGACAACCTGGATGTTGGATCCAATTCCATCCCATTACCCAAATTTTTGCCAAAAGTAAAGGAGGCTTATCTGCTGCCAAGGCTACTGTTCATTGCGTAAGGAAAATTGGGAACTCGGTGGTGAATTCGAACCACCTCTGGGTGTCAGCATTTCTTGTGTTTGGGTTCAAATCTGAGCCCCCAGTAGTCCAATTGAAGGCAATTGATATGGTTCTCTTTATCAAGAAGACAGCCCTCCCTCGTGCAATCCGTGCTTTCACAACCTTCTCACGGTGCAACTCGGAACTGGAGCTTCTGAAGGTGTGCACGAATGTGCTGGAAGAGGTGGAGAAGTCATTTGTCTTGCAGATACAGGACTGGTGCCATGGTTCACTTTGCTGGAGAAAGAAACTGTAGTCCAGTCAGAGAGTGGATGAGTATGTATGGGAGGATGTGACATTGTTGAAGGCCACATTGCTTGAGACCAGAGCTAAGTTGTTGTTGAGAGGTGGGCACTTTGATAGCTGAGAAGACCTGTGTAGAACCTGTATCAGCATAAGAACCGTAATATTAACAATACAGATAGCATCAAAATATGTAACGAAGAAAGAACAGAAAATACTTGAACATTAACTCTCACATGCTTTTTGTTTGCCGTCTAGCTCTGTGCGCCTTTCTACATTTTTTTCCTCTTTTACGAAGAACAATTCCTTTCGAGAGCATTGGCCATGGTGACCTTGAGTTTATTATCTTTGGGGAAATTGGCTTTTAGGGTTTCCCGCACTTAAATCATTGGCGATTGTTCGCTCGTTACCCTCGTCGCTCCCTGAACTGCAGGTCTACGTTAGACCAAAAGAAAGGCGAAAGGAAGTAGCACCAACAAAAGAAAGGAAAATGGAAGTTGCAGAGAACTTTTTGCTGGGAGCTTTTTTCGTGCTGGAAGAAGATTTCTATTGGGAGCTTTTTTTCGTCATCCGTGAGGGAAAACCCTAGAGATTAACAGTTTAAATGTTAATCGGGTAACCCGTTGGGTTGACGGGTTATAGTCAGGTTGACCCGATTACGGGTGGGTTGGGAAAAACCCAACCCGTACCCAACCCAATTAATAAACGGGTCAACCCAACCCATTTATAATCGGGTTGACCTGTCGGTTCGGTTCACTTTTTGCCAGCTCTACCCTCAGGTAACTCCAATTTATAAGCAACTTGTCCAATTTTCTGTAGAATTTTGAATGGACCATAAAATCGGGGAGAGAGCTTGACATTCCTCCTAACTTTGATTGAGGACTGACGATATGGCTAGAGCCTTAAGTAGACCCAATCTCCAATTTGAAACTCCTTATCCACCAGATGAGCATCATAAAATTTCTTCATTCTTACTTGAGCCTGTAGTATGTGTTCTCGCAATTCTCGTAAACCTGGATCTCTTTCTTGGAGTTCCTTATCGATAGAAGCTACTTGAGTGGTTCTTGGAACATAAGAGAGCAGTGTTGGAGGTTCTCTACCATAAACCACTTCAAATGGAGTCTTCCTTATAGATGAGTGAGGGCTTGTATTATAACAATACCTAGCCCATGGAACCCATTGACCCAATCTTTTGGCTGAGAACTCATAAAACATTTGAGGTACATTTCAATTGTTCGATTCACTACCTCAGTTTATCCATCAATTTGTGGATTGTATGAAGAACTGAAATTGAAATCAGTACCTTGTAATCAAAATAATTCCCTCCAAAAAACACTGGTAAATGTTGGATCACGATATGAAACTATTGATTCAGGTAGACCATGTAGCTTGAACACTTCTTCAAAGAAAACTTGAGCCACTGAAACTGCTATATAGGGATGAAATGTGCATACTTGGATAACCTGTTAACAACTACAAAAATGGTGAATTTTCCTTTGGATAAAGGCAACCCATCAATAAAATCCATTGATATATCAGCCTACACTTGATTAGGTATCGGCAGTGGTTGCAGAAAACCATGAGGGAGCAAGTTCTCAGATTTGTGGCGCTGACATATATCAAATTATTTAATATATTCCCTTATTTGTCTCCTCATTCCCTGCCAATAGAGAATAGACCTCACTCTAAACATTGTTTTGGGAAAACCTTCATGAGTAGAATCATGCATTTCTTTAATGATGGTTGAGATCAGCGAAGAATCTTTGTGCAAATAAATGCGGTTTTTGAAGAACAAAAGACCATCTCGATAGTCCCATGGTCCCGCATCTTCTCCTTTCTTGCATAGGTGTACCAAATGTTGTAATTGTGGGTTTTGTTGGACCTCTTCCTTGATGGGTTCGAGCCAATGTGGAATCAGGTGTGACATGGCTACAAGTCTGGAATCTTCATCTTGTCTGGACAAGGCATTAGCAACATGATTTTGGCTCCCATTCTTATACTCAATGACAAAATCATAGCCCATAAGTTTAACAAGCCATTTTTGTTGAGCAATGGTAGAGATGCGCTGTTCCCACAAATATTTCAGACTTTGGTGGTCGGTTTTGACTATAAATGGCTGACCAAGCAAGTAAGGTCGCCATTTTTGAACTGCCAATACTAAAGCCAACATTTCCCTTTCATAAGTAGATAAAAACAAATTATTTCCTTGAAGAGCATGACTATAAAATGCAATAGGTTTGCATTCTTGCATGAGGACTCCTCCCACACCTGATTCGGAAGCATCACATTCCACAATAAAAACCTTAGTGAAATCAGGTAGTTCAAGCACAGGAGCTTGGGTCATGACTTGCTTTAGTTTCTCAAAATCCTCCTCCACAATAGGTGTCCATTTGAATGAGTCTTTCTTGAGCATTTGCTTAATGGGCCTGCAATCTTTCCATAAAGTTGAATGAACTTTTTGTAGTACCCAGTGAGACCCAAAAAACCTTGTAGGCCTTTAATAGTTGTGGGCTTGGGCCATTCTAGTACAGCTTGAATCTTTTTAGGATCCATGGCAACACCACCTCTATTAATGTTGTGGCCCAAGTATTGGACTTCAACCTATCCAAACACATTTCCCCAATGCAATCTGCTTTGGTTCCTACCAGATCCATAAGAGACAATATAATGATTAATCATGAAATTGCTCACTTGTTTAGTATGAAGAAAAAACCTTTGAAAACTAAGTCCATGAAGATTCTGGATAAGGGGATATATGCCCTTAAAATTGATTTTTTGAAAGCCTATGACCGGCTTAATTGGAAATTCTTGGAAAAAGTCCTTCTGTCTTATGGTTTTAGCAATTCTATGATGAACCTTGAGATGAATTGTATCAATTCTGTTTCATATAGCATTTTATTCAATGGTTTGACTATTGGAAATATTGTTGCTGGCAGGGGTCTTTGTCAGGTGGATCCACTATCCCATACTTCTTTATTTTATGTCAACAGTTCTCTCCCTTGCTCTTAACAGAGCTAAGATGGATTCAAGATTAAATGGGATAAGATTGAGATGTGGTGGTGTATCAATTTCACACTTATTGTATGCCGATGACGTCAACATCTATGGGTTTGCTGAAGAAAGGCAAGCTCATTCTATAGTTAGAAGCTTGTATCGGTATTGTGTTGAGTTTGGCCAAGATATAAACAGAGAAAAGGCCTCATTACAGTTCAGCCGAAACACTTCAAGACAGAAGGGATTGGATAAGAAAAATCTTCAATGTGGCTAGATCTAAGCATAGAGGAAATTATTTGGTCTCCCAAGCATGGGATGGAAACCAAGAGCCAAGGATTGTGCTAATCTGCTTGAAAAAAATGAATGAAAGGCTAGTTGGTTGGAAAGCAAGGTTACTATTTCAGATGAGTCACTAGGTTCTTATCCAATCTGTCCTTAATGCCCAACCTGTTAACTACATGAATTGTTTCATCCTTCCGAAGGCAGTGACTAATAAGATTGATGAAAAGGCGAGATCATTTTTTTGGAGAGGTAGCATTGAAAAAGAGAACATTCACACGTTATGCTGGGAAAGATTTCCCTCCCTTGGCGAAAATGGGGTTTAAATTTATAAGAGCTAAGGTGATGAACAGGGCACTCACTTTGAAAGTAGCCTAGCAGCTAACCACTTCTTTTAAAAGATACTAGTCGAAAGTGATGAAAGATACTTACTTTCCTGAGATTGATTTCTTGAATGCCCCATGCAAGTCAAAGCACTCATTTGATTGGAGATAAATGCAAGATCTAAAGCAATGGATTACGAAAGGGAGTGTATGGACTGTGGTGAATCGCAGAGACATCAGCATCCTGGAGGATACATGGGTATACTCATATCCAAAGTGCTTGCAAATTCAAAAAAACCAGAATAACTTTCAACTAGCTACAGTGGAGCAATTGCTTAGTCAAGCTTCCGGTGGATGGAATGTGGAATTGCTTAACACCTTTTGGGAACCTGAGATGATAAGTAAATCTTGGCGACATGTGTGGATCCAAATGGTAGAAGGATATTAGGCATTGGTCTGGTACAGCTTCAAGTAACTTCTCGATTGCATCGGCGTATAGCATTCTTCTAAGAGCAAATCTTGCGCCAAATTATCATGTGTGGCTTAAATACTGGCACTTAATTGTTCCAAATAGAATTAAACTCTTTCTGTGGAAGTGCTTGTCAAGTGGGGTTCCAACAACTAACCTTTTGAATTGTCGAATTGGTAATATTGATCCTAGTTGCAACTTATGTCAAGGTAGTGATGAGACCTTGAAGCATCTTTTGTTACAGTGCTTGTTCTCGTGAGCAACCTGGTTCAAAGTAATAGGAGGTGCTATACAAAGCTGGGACAACAAAGCTCTTTTCATAGCTAGTTCTCCCAGGTAATGAAACTCACAGGACTAGGATTTGATTTTAATAAGGATTTCTTCATGTCACAAATGGCCAATTTCGCTTGGGCCATCTGGAAAGAACGATGGAGTTGTATTCAAGGATTCATCTCCTTCTGTAGATAGAATGTGCAAACTCTTGGGGTGTCTTCAAAGGGATTTTGGTTTTCTTGAGGAATCGAAGTTTCAGGGACAAAGAGAACATTGACATATTGATGTTTGGTTGTCAAAGCCATGTAAACAACCCAAATTGCACTAAGATATGAGAAATAATAAAAATATATTCAAAGTTTAGTGCATGAAGTCTAACATGTGTCAAACTTCAAACTCTCAAAAAGCAACAGAGACCGTACTAAAGGTACAGTTTCAATTTTGTGTCGACCGTATTGGAATTATGGTTGCAACCGTATTGGCAATATGGTTGGGTTCATGCTTTGTAAGTGAAGCACAGTTGGTAGCCAACTGGCATCTTGAAGCTTCAGCCGTGTTGGCATGTTAACAGCACACATGGGATGATAACTGAATTTGAACCATAGCATTTATATGGTTTTCTTTAATTTTGTGCAGATCGTATATACCTTATGGTTTAAGCAAAACCGTATGATATATATGGTTGCGCCCTGTTTTGCCATTTCCGAAAAAGCACGAGATTTGAGCTCTATTTATCCTTTGTACCTCACTCTAGGAGACTTTATCTGCCCCATTTACCCTCTGAAAATCCCTGAATTCCATCAATTCATGCCTTTAGCTTGAATTGGAAGAATCTAGAATTGTTTTTGTGCATACCCTTGGGACTTTCTTGCCCCTCCTCTTGCCTATAAATAGAGGGTTTCTTCTCTAGAAAATGGCTGGAATTTTGGTGCTCTAGAGCTCTTGAGGAAGAACGGAAACTCTCCCTAATTCTCCACTCAAGGTAATGCTCTAAATTTTTTCTTTACATTTTCTTTTAATTCAAGCACTCTCTCATCTTCTACCTTTTTATAGTGTAAGGCTTGGGTGTGTTTGAAACCCTAGACCATGGTTTAAAGTACTTTAAGCCACTTCTCTAGCTGTAAAACGTGAAGAGAGAACTGGGGGAAATAAACTATGGGATGGATCTTTAGGCTTAGAACCTTGATTGCTGTGTTTTATGATTAATTGCTGTTTGTGTGTGTTTTTTGCTTCAATTTTGGAAGAATAATGTAGATCTTTGCTGATAGCATTTGATCTCAATTCTATCCACAAATTTGATTTCCTACTCATTTTTATGCACACAATCACTTGTTTCCTTCAATTTAAGCATATAATCATAGATCTATCATGATCAATATGGTAGATATGAGATTAGAGCCTTAAATCAACATCTCAGGACTTTTTGATTCAAATTTTATTGGTTTTAATCCTTTAGACAAGATCTCATGGTCAATACTCTTCTAATTTGAAATTATTTCATACAAATATGGGCTAATTTGGCTCTCACTCTCCAAATAATGAGAGATTTGAGCCAAATCCATGCCCTAGATGTTTTTAGACTATTTTCATGTTGTTTAAAGTGCTTTAAAGTCATATCTAATGAATCAAGTGCACACACTCATGGTTTTAGATTGATTTCACTCAAGTTTTACAGTTTTGGATAGAACCTGCCTAGTATTGTATCATTCATAACTTCATCATATGGATGAATTTTTGGATGATTCCAGTGGTATATGAAAGGTGAGGAAATATAGTTTTGTCCTGTAAGTTTTGAGCAATTTATATGAAGCTGATTGCTCACACTATTTGATTGAATTTGATGAGTTATATCTGCATAGTTTGCTGTACTTGTCACTTTAATTGAACACCAAAGGCATATTTCAACTCTGTTTTGGGTGATTTTGATTTTTGAGTCTTTCTTTATGAGTCTAGTTTCAAATCCAATTGGTTTCATCTTTTTTAAATAAGATTTGAGCTGTGTGTGCTTGATTGACTTTGTAATATGTACTGCTCATTAGCAGATTACAGAGTCAATCTGTGATCAGGTGAGCATGTTTGGGAGGGCACACAAGTTACAAAAGGATAAAGTTTTGAGTGAGACCTATGCCATTCGAAAGATGGAACCTTATATTTCATCCGTGCCAATTTTCAAGGATTTATATGGAGCCAATCTCCGTGAATAGGCTCTCAAAGTTGGCTGGTCATCGATTTTTCTGTGATACATCAGTAGCTTTGAGTAAGTAAACTCCCTTGTTTTAAATCAGTTTTGAATGAAATTTTTATTGTATCTATTACTTTACACAAGCTTTCAAATGGCCTTAGTTTCACTCAATTTGAGTCTGAAATGAATGATTTATGGTTGATTGAAGATGCGCAGCTCAAATAGCTTATCATTGTATTGATTGTTACCAGATTTGGTTTGAACTTCTTTTCTTCAATTTTTGTTTTGATTTTTTACTTTGATCATGAAGTCTTGAAGGTGATACATCCACAGAGAGAGAGAGTCCAGAATCAATTGGAAAACTCATGTTGAGAATCACACATGTGTTTGCGATCTTTTTTGCTTTATTTTTGTGTGAAATGTATGCAAGTAAGCATGTAGCATGAATAAGCATATGACAACCGTCTTGTATGGATGAGTAGGATGCCTAACACTTTCTCCTACTCATAACCTAATTCCCTTACCTTATCTCTGGTATAGACCATGAATTAGAGTTACTTTGGCTCTAATTTACTCTTTTATGCACACTTTGGTGCTCATCCACACCAAGATTTTGGATTGTAGCGACCCCATGTTTGTTAAGTCCTGTGTGGTATTTAAGAGGTCATCTAAGTGATTTCCATGATCCCACAAGCCATCTGCACTTTTATATCAAAATTAATTTCGATGGAGCATTTAGAAGTTTGGTTCTTAAGGCATATGCAGGGGGAGTTGCTAGAGATACCTCCGGAAGGCATGTAGCTTCTTTCATGACAATCTTGGGGGCAAACTCAAGCATCCAGGCAGAGGCAGGTGCAGCGCTGGAGGCCATGCTACTCGGGGTGGCTTTAAAGGTGACTCATGTTATTTTTGAAGGGACTCTTAGATTATTATCAATCTTCTATCAAATCCTTTTCCAGAAATTCTGTGTTCAATTAGAGCTGTGGTTAGTATTGTGTCTCCTTCTCCCATGTCTTTTGTGAAGGAAATATGGTTGCTGACCTTCTGGCAAATGAGGCGTTAGACTCTTTTTCTTGTTTATGGTGGAATATTTGTACCCTCTGCATCTCTAGTCCAGTGTTTGATGAAGTTAGAGGGGTATGATCTATCCATTAATAATATTGTTCTCCCCTTACCAAAAAAAAAAAAAAAAAAAAAGATTGAAAAGTTTGTTTACCCAATTATAGGCTAATGGGGCTACGGGCATATATAGTGAAATGTTCTTTACATCGTCAATTACAGACAAGAAGAAAACAACAGAAAAGAAAACAAGTTCCTAATAACATTTTGGTTATCTTTCACTCTTCTATCAACAATATTCATGGTCTTCACAAGTAACTGAAAGAACTTCTACACACGCCAATTTAATGTGCATTGCCTCTATTCAATGTGGAAGTGGGAAGTCAGCATGGTCCTCTCTAAATGGAATATTTTTCTGCCCAGATTCATTGTCAATGGGAGTGAATCCATCCTCCATTTGTACTGTTTCAGCATTAGAATTTGGCTTACTTGCATCAATATATGTCACAGCTGTGTCTTTCCGAAAAGTTAGATAGATGACAGAGAGAATATAGATCCCCATGAGGGGAAACACAACGATCCCTATGAAGACAGTAGCAACTTTTGGTAAGCTGTTGTGGATTATCAAACGAATGAAGGCGGTGCTCAGATAATAAACATTGATACCAATGATCCCAAGCCCAAGAATCCATGAGATCACAATGATCTGCAATGAAGTTCACAAGAATTTAGCGTGTATATATGCTAATAACAATGAGAATAACTATATGAACATATGATAATTACTCACATAAATGGAGTTCTTGTGAGGTCCCATCTTGGTAGTACTGCTACTAAATTTCAGGAGGGGAATGAGGGCAAATGGAAGCTCGAAGGACAATATCATCTGTGATAACAATTGCAACATACAATCTAATTATATCTAGCTAAATAATTAGAAATCTAATAGACTATGTATATATATACAAGATGGTTACAAACCGAGGCAATGACAATGAGTCGACCGGCACCAGATGATCCACAGATAATGGAGACAATGAGGCTTGGTGTAATGGCAATGCATCGAGTGACAAAATTCCTTACCCATGTCTTCATCTTCAGGTCCAAGAACCCCTAATGATATGTCATAAGTAATAAGCATGATCAAACTAAATGCTTGAGATTAAAATTAGTTTCTAAAAGGAGACAAAATGGCTTATTAATTGAAATAGATTAACTTTAGAACCTGCATGATATACTGTCCGGCATAAGTTCCAGTAATGGTGGAGCTTTGTCCAGAAGCTAGTAGTGCGATGGCGTAAACTACTGAACTATAACCTCCTAACATATTCTGTCAATGATAAACAAAGCTTGGTAAGAAGAATTTGAGTTAACTTCATTGCAACAAAACTAGCAGGCCACTTTTTATTATCTAAAAGGATTTCAGACCTTGAGAAGGAAGGAAGCAGAGTTAAGTGTGAGATCACCGCATCGGTCTTTGTTATCGTCTGAGAGATTATCAGAAGCACAAATGGTTCCTGATACTGATATCACTGCGACATTGATCAGGAATGCTATGAAGAGTGCGATTCCGCTCTCGATCAAGAAGTATCGACACGCATTCTATATAAGAAAATGATCAATGAAACCCATTTAGTCTGCATAAAACAAAAATTCATGAATAGGGAGAGCTGTTGCTTTTGTTAGCTTACATTGATTCCTTGAGCAGATGGAGGGATCTTCCGTGAGAGGACTAGAACGGAGTGGAGAAACAGATTGTGGCTAACGAGAAAGAAAGTACTATACTTTTAGTAACAAGTAAGAGAAAGGTTGGCCTTAAACACTTCTTAAATCATACCGAATTAGTGAAAATCTTGTTGATGACGACTAACTAATTAAAAAGAATCAAGAGAGATGGGAACATACGGCATTATGAGTGCACCCAATAAGGCGATGGCGTCGCCAGTGGCTTCATGGCCGTTGAGCTTTGGGATGAACATTCCCTTAATCACCTCCAATGCAGGTGGCTTCGCATAGCTCAATTCCCCAAAGAAACAACCGGCCATGATGAATACCAGAACTGTTATCAGCAACTCTAGCTTCCGGATCTAGCAAAAGAGGAGAGAAAGTAAGAAGAAATGAATCCAGCTCTTTAGATCATTTTTTTTAATCTCAATTAAAAGCAGAATCATATGCAGCTTCAGTCAAAAGTACTTTTATTTTATTATTATCATTATTATTTTTAATTGATTGGGTGAAACGACTCAAAAAAATTTAAATTCTAGTCAACATGTCAATGGGTGGGGCCTTCACATATTATTTATTAAAAAAAAAAAAAACTTAAGAGATAGGATCATCTGCCTATATTTACGAAAGATAGAATTCAAAAGTTTTTTTTCTTATTTTCTGTTGTGAAAACGAACAGCAATAAAACGAAAATAGAAAACAAAGTGAAACATGTGTACACAATTGTATATTTATTACACATGGATCAAACTCAAACGTTCTCACTGTTTGACTAAAACGCTGTAGCGTTCTAATTAAGCAAGCTTTAAATTTATTTATTTGTATTTACAAGAAGGGTTGGGTTGGGATTAGGGGTGCAACTCTGTTCGGCTTGGTGAGGGTTAAAATCAGCCCAAAATCAAACTTATTGAGCTTTGCGACTGTTAACCCAAAACCAAACCAAGCCAAAAGCGAATCATATACTTTGGTATCCAACCCAAACTGACCCAAAGTCGATTTGTATCTGTTGGTTCTTGATTTTAACCGAGCCAAGTTACACCCTTAGTTGGGATTATCATCAAAATTGTTTTTTCATTGTTTACTTTGAAAATAACCTAATTCAATAATATTGCACCTAATATCATTTCAGTGACTCACTAAAACATGAAATAGTGGTCAGCATATTGTTTTGTAAAAACAAAAAACCAGTGTTTTTGGTCTCACATGTTCTCTTCCCTCATGGGCAGCTTTGAAGACTGCCTTATTTATTCCATATCATTCAAGACATAAACAAAATAATATATAAGGATCACTACCAAAAAATATATATATATATATATATATATATATATATATATATATATATATATATATATATATATATATATATATATATAAGGACAAAACTAAATAATTTGCTTACATGACACGTCCAAATTCCTTACCAAGCGGTTTGTTTGAGCTTAAGATCGACCGCTCGTATAAACGTTATTTACTTTGTTTTATTCCATTTATGTCATACTAGCAGAGTAAACGTTTGAACCCTATCTAGGTTGTCTCATGGGTTATCAAATTAAGCTCCATTTGTTGGTCTTTCTAAAAATAAATTTTTAATTTTTAATTGAACTGAAAAACCAACTTTTTTGCTTGTGACAGCAACAATTTAAGAGCTTGTCCAAACGAAGCCTTGTCACGCAAACGTTCAATATGTCACAGTAAAATTCCAATACACTTTATCAAGGCAAGGCTTACAGCAATCTCGATAAGGCCAAAAATATAATGACGCTTTCTACCAAAAAAATAAAAAACAAATAATAACGCTGACGACGATAAACCATCTAGGTTAAATTGCTTTTTAGTTATACTTTATGAGAATAATTCATATTCAGTCACCAACTCTGTCGAAATTGACTTTTAGTGATACTTTTTCAAAACAATTAGAAACAAGTGGCGATTTACTGTTGACGGACGAGAATGCCCTTATTGATGTGCACTCTTAATTGTTGCATAACCCGAGACCAAAGCTAGACAGAGCTAGCTGTAGGGCTCGACAGAGCAAGATAGAGCTAGACAGAGCTAGACAGAGCTAGTCAAGCTTTATCAATCATTAGAGACTATTTTTTCCGATAGAACCAGAACCCAGCGCTAGACAGAGATAGATACATGGCTCGAGCGCTTGAAGAATAAAAATGATTTAACTCTTTTTTTTTCTTTTTATGGTTAAGTGGTTTGTAATTGTTAAATCAAAAGCTAAAGTTATTATAAAATATTATCACAAAGTGTGAAAATATAATGCATTTTCATGAAGTGTATTTTAGCTGAACAAAAAAAGTAAATTACTAATCTCATAACCTTACACATTTATAGTTATCTTCAAATTTTGAAGAAATTAGTTTTATTCAAATGGGGTATTTTAATAACATTATACATTTATAGTTTTATTATCTACTATAAGCGTGCCCGTGATGGGCTAACACGGCACGGATTAATCGTGTTCGTGCCGTGCCGAGCTAGCCTATTTAGCAATCATATCCTAAAGATAAAAATTTAAATTCGAAATTCGAACAATTATCTAGAATTCGAATTTGATTTAAAGCTGGAATTTGTTACAGGAAAAAATCAAACTTATAGCCTACACGAGAGAGAGAGAGAGAGAGAGAGAGAGAGAGAGAGAGAGAGAGAGAGAGAGAGAGAGAGAGAGAGAGAGAGAGAGAGAGAGTTTGTCTTTTTGAAAAATACATAAGGAATAAACATAGACTTGGTTTACAAGTTCGTAAATGATGTTTACAAGTCTACTTACAAGGTTTACAAGTCCATAAATGTAATTTACAAGTGGTTTATAAGTTCTTAAATGGAATTTAAAAGTCTATAAACTTGGTTTACATGTCCGTAAATGGGGTTTACAAGTCCACTAACAGGGTTTACAAGTCCCTAAATGGCATTTACAAGTGGTTTACAAGTCCTTAAATGGAATTTACAAATCCATAAATTTGGTTTACAAGTCCCTAAATGAGGTTTACAAGTCTACTAACAAGGTTTACAAGTCCCTAAATGGAATTTACAAGTCCATAAATTTGGTTTACATGTCCGTAAATGAGGTTTACAAGTCTACTAACAGGGTTTATAAGTTCCTAAATGGTATTTACAAGTGGTTTACAAGTCCCTAAATTGAATTTACAAGTCCATGAACTTGGTTTATAAGTCATTAAATGAGGTTTACAAGTCTACTAATAGGATTTACAAGTCCCTAAATGGCATTTGCAAGTGGTTTATAAGTCCCTAAATGGAATTTACAAGTCTACTAACCGGGTATACAAGTCTTTATGTTGGATTACACAAATCTATAATTGAATGTTATGAATCCGTAAATGGAATTTACAAGTCCATAAACTTGGTTTACAAGTCTACTTATAGGATTTACAAGTCTACTTATAGGATTTACAAGTCATTGAATGGCATTTACAAGTGGGTTACAATTCTCTAAATGGAATTTACAAGTCCATAAACTTGCTTTACAAGTCCCTATATGAGGTTTATAAGTCTCCTAATAGGGTTTACAAGTCCGTAAATTTCTTTTGCAGTGGTTTACAAGTCCTAAATGGAATTTTGAACTCATTTACAAGTCTCTAAATGGAATTTACAAGTCTTTAAGTTGAATGATGAACATTCAATACTCTAAAAGGGCATTCTCGTCCGTCAACAGTAAATCATCACTTGTTTTTAATTGTTTTGAAAAAATATCACTAAAAGTCAATTTTGACAGAGTTGGTGACTGAATATGAATTATTCTCATAAAATATCACTAAAAAGCAATTTTCCCCTTCATCTAAGCGTCTCACACTTGCACTGACAGGTTTATCTATATATATTTATAAGGTTTATTTATTGAACGGCACGTTACGAAAATTATAAAATTATACTATTTTTTATTAAAAAAATATTAAATTACTTATTTACCCCGTATCTCTGGAGACCAAGAAGTAGGAGAGTGCTCAAACCAGTGAAGAGAACTCCACCCCATACTGGGATATGAAACAGTATATTAAGTGCAAATGCAGTTCCAATCACTGCAAAACAAACAAAGACAAAAATTAACAAAGAAACCAACCAAACACTTCTTAAGTGGAAAGAAAAGTTGTAGATCACCTTCAGGAATATCTGCAGCTATGACAGCAATCTCTGCTAATAACCACAGACAGTACTTCACATACTTTGGATATTCAACCTTGCATAGCTCTGAAAGATGCTTTCCTAAAATTCCAAAAGAGAGAAATATTTTGAACAATGATGACTGCAAAGAGTGAAGGTAATTAAGATGATTGTTTTGATTTATATATGATACATACCTGTGGTCACACCAAGATTTGCAGCGAGAGATTGAATTATGAGGGCAAAGATCAATCCAATAAGGATCACCCACAAAAGCTGATAAGTAGAAAGTGAAAAATTAATTGGAAGTTAAACAAGAGCTCTTGTGTACCTTATATTAATTTGTTCTCATAAATTTAGAAAAATACAAAAATAGGTATTCCTTGTTTCAATCTCTTACCTCATATTTATGATTAGCACCGGCTTGCAAGTCGGTTTCCACTGTAATAATTCAAATTAAAAGCTTATAGAACTTAGTAATTAACTGAAGAGAGAGGAAGGGAAATAGAGATATATAGAAAGAGAGAGAGAGAGAGAGAGAGAGAGAGAGAGAGAGAGAGAGAGACTTACAGTTGCCAGGGTCAAGGTAAGCAAGGGAGACAAGAAAACCTGGACCTACATACGGTAGGAAAGATCTCCATCCAGGTTTCTAAGAGAAACCAAAAAAAACAAAATCCAAGCAGATTAAAGGGATTCGGAGGTAGAAACAGTAGGATATGAAGCTGAAGAGAGGGAAAGAGAAGTGGAAGAGACCTGGTTATTGGCATCATCATACTGATCAAGAAAGCTTTTGGAAGAGAAAGGTTGCATTTTCTGCTGCTCTTCGAGTGAAACTATAAGATTGGACACCCCCCATGGCTGTGGGTCCTTATCTGTTCCTCTCTCGTTGTATTGTTGGATCTCCATCTTTCTCTCCCACTCTATATCCCTTCTTCCTCTACCTCTATTTATACTACAATTTTCTACTAAATGAACCTACTACCCAAGCCCAAGGAAGGCTGTACATTTCAGTCGCCTGCCATAGACGATCTCCTACCATTGGTAGTAGGAACATGGCACATCAATAACAAGAAATGAAGGTGCCTTTTTTGAATCCACGTCAACGCGTTTAGTATTGTCTCTATTGTGTCAAAATGCTGATGACGTGTCTTCAAATCTTGATTTTGAGTAGGAGAGATACGTCCGACGTTGGCCTAAACTGCCGACTTAGCAGCCGTTCCCGCGCCGTTATTGAACAGAAGAGGGGTTAGGGTAGATAAGACGTGACAGGTAGGCAATGGCTAGAATAAGAGATAGGAGATACTCAAGTGATCTTCACGTGTCCCAAGCCAGAGAGCCCTTTTAATGGTAAAGACAAAGAAATCTAAAGGATTTAGAGAATTTATAGTAAACTTGGAGAAGGTTGAGAGAAAAGAAGTGAAGTCTTGTTCTTAGCAGTCCAAGAATCAGGGGTCCCTCAAATGGAAGAGGGTTATCATATTTATAAAAGGAATGGGTCTCTAGGATTGTGACACTTGTCACAATCTAAGGTTTTAGGATGTTCTCATATTTATCTTAAATCTGGTCTCATAGATGTCAAGGTTTATGATAAGAATAAAATAAGAGATAGTGATGATAAAAGATGGAGCTTTCCGATTTGTATACTGGGTTCCACATATCAGGATGTTGAATTATAAATGTAAAATCCTAGATTTTAGTAACTAGACTAATTGGTTAATAATATGCAGGAGATGAGATTTTGGTTCAACCCGGAGGAGTTCAAGATGAACCGGAGATGATAGGAGAGCCTATATAAGGTGAGTTCTTAATTATTGACAAAATGTAATTTTAATACAATAATTATTGTGATATTATATTATTAGTAACGATTAATTGTATTATAATCAAGGAGAATAAATAAGAGTTGGTTGAACCTAATGATAGTGGGTTGACCCGAGGTTTGAGTTGGTTTAAGATGGTTTGATTTAAGTGGGTTTAATGAAGGAGGGGCAATTTAGTAAAAGACCTTAAATATTAAACTAAACCTAGTTGTGCATGGAGTGGGTATTCACGTTGAGCACAAAACACCAAAATAGAAGGAGCCGTGCGTCCTTGCTTGTTTCCTCTTTTCTTTTTCCTAGTTCCTTGTGATTAAACCTAAACCGAAAACTACTGTTGGAGCCGTCTTAGAGAAGAAGGTGGAGTATTTTCGTGCATAGAAACACAGGTAAGAGCCATATAGATCTAAGTTTATGTTCTGGAGATTTTTGTATGTTTAAGAGTCTTAAAAGTGTGATTTTTGAATCCAGACATGATCGAGGTTTGTTGGAATCGTTTGGCAAACTTTGGGGTGATATTTCGTGGCTCTTAGAGGAAGTTTAAGTTCCTAAAACCAAGAAAGTAGTTCCTTGACGCTTGCATAAAAACTGAATTCGTGTTTAGACGAAATCCATGGTTATTCGGTGTTTTGATGCGTGGTTTTTGTTATTTATGATGTTTTATATGTTGGGAATTGTTCTAGCATGTGTATAAAGTATTTTAGAATAATTTAGAATGTTTTGATGCATTGAATATTGAGTTGTGGAATTTTTATTGAATTTCGCAAAGTTAGGATTTTTCACGTATTAGGCCGCCTGAGCAGTCGCTCGAGTGCCCTATGTAATTATTCAAAACCCGAGAGCAATTTTACCTAGATTGAACTACCGCTAGAATAGTCGTTCGAGCGACCTACCCTGAATTAACCTATTCTGTAAGGCCAATCGAGCGCCCTTGGCCACTCGAGCGACCAGTCTGTCAGATTTTGGAAAACTTGTCTTTTCAACCTAGTTTTCACTAAGGAAGTGGTTCTATTCAATTTTAACCTATGTACCATCAAGATTGGGGTATTTGGGAAGTATTTGCATTGGCGGATGTTTAAAATTCAATTTTATAAAGATTTTGGGTAGATGTTTCTAAAGAGGTACTTTTACTTGATTCCATTGTTCCAAAAGAATTTACTTTTAACTAAGGTTGGTTTTGTGAGTTCATACACCTGTATTTGGGTGATATGAAGGTATTGTGTGCATCGATGGAGTTGATACACATTCGGGACATTTTGGCCCGTTGAAACCTGGAGTTTTAGACATATGACTTGGTACATTCTGTTTTGGTTTTGAGACACTGTTGTGACAAGGCTAGTGCCTGATTTATTGTATCCCGCATGGGCGGATTTGGTTACAGATATGGTTCTGTATTTTGGTGGGTGTTATTGAGAAGTATGTCTATTACCCTGGTTGGTTTTCTCACTGTTGAGTGGGCTTAGCAGTTATATGGATCTATAGAATAGCTAGTAAGTGAAATGTGTATTAGAGGGGTTTGAATTCTGTGTCTGAGGCATTCTATCATCTCAAGGATGGTACCACTCCTAGATTGGTTGGTCGCTACGTTACCCACTCTTGGATTGGTTGGGTGGTACATGCTAGCTCATGGTTGGGTTCTTCCGTTGGTGTTGAATAGCCAGACTGTAGGGCAGCTGGTCCATTTGTAATTCGGAAGGTAGCATATTGGCACATGTTTACTCTCTTTATCTGCTATACTATTTCATGAGTCTTATGAGGTGGACAAATTGTATTTCATTGTTGTCTTGATTCTTATTGTGATTATTCGGATTAAGCGATGTATATTTTATTGTGGTAAACTATTTGCATGACTGCTTACTGAGATGTTGTTTCTCACATTATTGTTTTATTGGTTTTGTTTTCAGATACTCCTGGAGAGGACGTTGCCGGGGTAGAAACACCGGGGGATTACTGTGATTATCAGGAAGAAGATTATTTCATTCCTGTGTAGGTCCAGAGGGACATGGAGAAACATCTAGACTTATTTTTCTTAGGGATTATTTTTAGTATTTTGATTTGAGGAGTTTGATGTTATTTGAAGGATGATTGGTATCTTTATTACACACTCTTGGTGGATGTTATTTAGTTGAACAATTTTTAGACTTTTTAGATAAAATATAAATGGATTATTTTGGTAGTTTAATTCTGCACTTCTAAAAGATGTTTTTATTTCTGCACTTTGATATAATAAATGAACTTGTTTAAGTCTGGAATAGTGTTTTGGGCCATTTTCCCTAACGAACCAGATTTGGGCTTATGTGTTTGAATAAACCTGGATCCGGGGCGTTACAATAAATCTTTTGACGTATTCTTCATTCTAGGTCCACATGCCCTGACTCGTCATTGGCTGCTGACGATTCCCATGCCCTTGTCCACTACGCCTTAAGGACCTCAAGAAACCCCCTCTAAGCGGGCTTTCGCCTAAGTGGAGATCTCCACTCCAATATGCCAGATACATTTATTATAAATAAATCATTTCATACTTTATTATTATTGTTTTTGTTGAGTAACAAATAACCCATGATAGGCTACTTTGTCGGGTAACAGATGACCCATGATGGGTTGTTTCAGTCGGGTGACAGATAACCTATGATAAATCTGTTTTTATCATGTGATAAATAATCCATACCAAATCATTATATAGGTGATGTGTTAAGTTATAAAAACGGTCATTTACATTAAGTCTTTTTTTGCATTTTGGCAATTTTTAAGTAGTGAAAGTAAAATAGAATTGTACGGGGTATTTTGGTAATTATCAATATTGAGTAATTTTTAACTTTAAAAAGTTTGTCTTAGTCAAATTGGATGTGCCAAGGTCTTCCCAAGACTATGACAAGTTATATAGTGGCAGAGTTGGACTCAAATTGTTGTAAATAAAGCCCAATTACAAGTATGAGTTATGTAGGACTCTAATAGTTAGAGTTATGCTATAAGTCCAACTAATTAAAGTTAAAATATTGTTAGATTGTTTAAAGATAGAGTTGGATTTAAAATCCAACTCAAGGAAATTAGAGTCCCTATCAAACAAATAATCTCATATAAAAATTATATAAATACTTGTCATTGATCTTAGTCTTGTTAATAGTTAAAGCTTCTTAAACAAATCCTGATATTTTAATATTTTTTATTTTTCTCGTATATGTTCTTATTTGTGCACGGTGTGTCTTCTCTCTCCTTCTTTCTTATTTCTTCTTTCTTCTCTTTTCTTATTTCTTCTTTCTTCTTAGCTCTTTACGCACCCTTTCTCTCTCCGTCCCATCTCCTTTTTTTTTTTTTTTCCCTGTTTATTACTGTAGGGGACGTTCTTTACTGCTTGGCCACGCAACACACGTCTCCGTCCGTCGCGCCATCCCCATCTTTTCTTTTTTCTTCCCTGCCCTCTTTTCTTTCTTTTTAGTGTTATTTTTCACCTTTCTTTTCCCATCTTTACGCACCCCTTCTCTGTCCGTCCCATCTCCTTTTTTTTTTCTTTTTTCTTTTATTTATTACGGTAGGTGACGTTCTTTACTGGAGTGCGTGGCGACGCAATACACGCCCTGTCGCGCCATCCCCATCTTTTCTCTTGTCTTCCCTGCGTTCTTTTCTTTCTTTTTAATGAAAATTTTCACCTTTCTTTTCCCATCTTTACGCACCCCTTTTCTCCCCGTCCCATCTCCTTTATTTTTTCTTTTATTTATTACGGCATAGGACGTTCTTTACCAGAGTGCGGGGCGACGCAACACACGCCCCTGTCGCGCGTTGACACGCCTTCCTCACTTTTATTATCATCACTTTTTCGATTTCACCTTGACACGCCTTCCTCACTTTTTCACCTTGACACGCCCTTCTCATTTTTTCAATTTCATCTTTTTCTATTTTATCATCATCTCTTTCTCTCTCTCTCATCATTATCTTTATTATTATTTTTTTTATAAGAAAACGAACCGCAAACCGCATCCTCACGCCGGCTGGGCCTGGTGCTCGCCTGGTCCCGGCGCATAGGCATGCTGGGGCGCCAAGGCTTGTTTGCATGCTAGAAACACATTTTTTGCATGTTTTTTAGCCTATTTGGCTTCATTTTTTTTCTTTCTCAGTTTTTTTTATATGATCACATGTATACAAACCCCATATTTTGCACATTTTCACACACATTTTTTTTAAAAATAAAAAAATATCCATTATACTCTCTTGTTCATTCTATATTTGACATTTTTTTTTCTTAATAATAGGTGCTAGATTCAAGGATGCGTCATGGCCATATGTGTGACAAATAATTAGCAATTGAAGAGGTTCTCTATTTGTGCCCATGAAACTCAGCGAACCCGTCACTAGGTTCGTGCCCAAATCCGTGCCCGTAGGGCCACAAGTGGGTTTGGGCTTGGCTTGACTTTGACGAACTCATGCCTACAGGGCCAAACGTGTCCGTGGCTGAATCCGTGTCCACAGGGCCACAAGCGGATTCCGACCTAGCCTGACATGACGAACTCGCACCCGCATGGCCAAGCGTGTTCGTGCCTAAATTTGTGCCCGCAGGGCCATAAGTGGATTTAGGCTTGGCTTACTTAGATGAACTCCCACCTGTTGGAAGCGTGTTCATGTTTGAATCCGTGTCTGCAGGGCTACAAATGGATTCGGACTCAGCCAGTTGGGTGTAGTGGGCCATACCTGATTTGACGAATTTGCACTCTTTGGAGCTAAAGAATCTATCAAGGATGATGTTGTCGAGCACCTTATAGTCCGCTGAATGAAATTGCCTTGGGCTTGTAGATAGCTGGGCAAAATCCCACACCTTGACGTATCGCTTCCATCTTTAGCATAAAAGCTGGATTTGAAGAAGCAGCATACGTGACTTAGGAAAACTTCATGCCGGATGATCATATCTACATAACTATTGTCACGCCATATTCCATCCATGGATCATCATGATGGATGCCTTTCTTTGTCTTGATAACTCACCGTTTCATCAGACAGCTTGGACTTATTCGAATTTGTTCCATCTTCTTGGTCCAAATCTTGGCGTATGACAGGTAAGTCAGCATTCATGTTTTTTTGATATGAACCTTCTAGCACCTATACTTGTGAACACATATGCCTTCAAAGGGCTTCTTTGTCTTGGCGTACTCATGAATGTGGCGCACCAATTGAAGTTTCTCTCCCATCTTCTATATGTATCGAGGGCGTGTTAGAACCTTCAGGGGCTTCTTTGTCAGAGAAGAAAGCAGTAAAGAGAAGATAGCTTTTGACAAAAGCTGGGGATAGCCTACCAAAGCTTTTGAAGACATGTGATAAATTTGCTGCTCAGCTTTCTCGTACTGCATACTTCATCACAGTTCTTATAGTTTTATGTCTTGACAAATCACCTCTTCTTTTAAGGATGCGTCTCAGCGCCAGGTACGTCTAAAGGCCCTTCTATCTTGTTATGCCACTGAAAGCAGCAGCAGTAAGAAGAATTTGATTTGATCCTCGTGTTGATGATGCAAAGGTTGGCAAGGCACCTTCTTCACAAAGCTTTGTTGAGTTATTTATAAGATGGGTCATACAGAGTTCTTGGCATTAACTAGACCTCTTCTTACTAGGTGGCCTTAAGTCGTGATGAATATTTGAAGAGTCGACTTTATCATTCCTTGGCCTTCTGATCATATTATTGTTCTTGATATGTACATTCTCTTTAGTTCGTCTTGCTTTTACTCTTTAATTCTTACTTTGTTGACGAGTCCACATCTTGCTTGATGTTTGTCCTCAGTTCTCATTATTATGACGAATTTTGCTTTTCCTCAACATTCGTCTTCAAATCTAAGATTTGTTGTGATGCTCACTAACATGTTCCATGATGACTTCTTTTGTGGGCTTGTGCCAAAGCTGGCGTGAAGGTAACTTCAAGGGTTCTCTCATTTAGTTACTATCCTCTCAATTGGCAAAAGCAAAGGCAGGACAAGAAAAGCTCCACGCCGAGATGGCCGGATGAAATAAAGAAGAAGGAAGAATTCTTTTCTTCTCTGCTTGATGATTTTGTCACGTTCTGTTGAAGAACTAATACAAGCTTTTAGGAATTCTGCTTCCATACCCTAAAAAGGTATGCTTTCATGCTTTCTTAGACTTCTCATTCTACACATTGTTTCATTATATCAGTATCTTTAATAACTCTTTGGCACTTTACCTAGCTCAATATTGTCTTCAGATTTAAGGAATGTGGCTTCTATTCACTTGTATTTTGTGGTAGTATAAGTATCATAAACAAACCCTTTTCTTCATAAATAATGCCTGTGGGTATAAGGAATGTCACTCCTGTCCACTTATGCCACCCGGCGAGATCAGTGCCATACACAAACCTATAACCTCAGGACTTTGTCATATTCTCATTCTCTTTTGACTCCTTTTACCATAGGGAATGGGGTTTCTACAAAGCAGTGCCATTCATAAACATTGGTGTAGGTCTTTTGTTCTCTTGTATGTCATGATACCTTGTGCCATGAAGAATGTGGCTCTTACTGAGCAGTGCCATACACAATCTTCAGCTTAGGTCGTCAAATCTTACATTTGTTGTGACATTCATTGATAGGCTCCATGGAAACTTCTGTACATGTCACTTGAAAAAGTATTCAGTAGCAACAACAATCCAGAATTTTCCTTCAATAGATAAGTTAATCAATTGATATAGATTTAACCCCCAAATATGAAAAGAGACATGGCTTCACAGAACTTTTAAGCACTTTGATAAACATAGATGAAATTTCCATGCATTTCGTATGGACATAATTTCTTGGCATAAATAGATATACCCGCTTTCATCATAGGCTAAGAATACCATTGGCTTTGTAGATGCCGAAATAATTCTTTGCTTTCTCCATAACTGCCACATTCGACAGAGTGCTATCAGTATAGAAGTTCTTTGGCTTCATCACTTGGTACGCATTGAATGCCTGTTCATTATTGGCTTAGCGGATTAGCTTCTGTTTTTTTATGAAAAATCTAGTGACTTTCTTCTTTTTCTAGGATTTGATGTCATTCCATGGCCTTCGCCTAAGGATTCATATTTTTTGCATCGTGTTCCATCTTTGTCCAATGATATTTGGTACGTTGTAGCCGTTGATATAATGAGATTTCCATATGCAATCCATATACTTTGTCGCATATCTCATACATCTTCTTTTTTCTTTTCTTTTTTGACCAGTCAAATAAACAAGAATAATATGCTGGAAAAGTGTGTTTTTGAAGACTCCTCTGTCACAATTGCACAATTAATATGATAGTCTTGAGCTAGCCATTAGGAATGTGGCTCCTTTTGGGCTTATCCGCCGGATTGGTGCCATGCACAATCTTTCAGCGTTCATAACGTCATCCATAGGGAATGTGGCTCCCGTGAAGCTTGTCAGCAAGATCGATGCTATGCACAAACCCTTGGCATTAACAACCATAAGGAATGTGGCTCTTATCAAGCTTATTAGCGAGATCGGTGCCATACACGAACCCTTGGTTAATCTCTTTCTTGCTAGGAGGAATGTGGCTCCCGTCAAGCTCGTTAGCAAGATCGGTGTCATACACAAACCATTGGCATTGATAATACAACCATAAGGTATGTAGCTCTTGTTAAGCTTGTCAGCAAGATTGGTGCCATACATAAACCCATGGTGTTGATAATCCGGCCATAAGGAATGTGGCTTCCGTCAAGCTCGTCAACGAGATTGGTGCCATGCACAAACCTTTGGCTTATAGGACTGATTTCTTTGGACACAAAGAACGTGGCTCCCATCTAGCTCGTCAGCTAGATCGATGTCATACACAATCTCTTGCCTTAGAAGAATTAGATTTCATAAAATATCTCGTATAGGTTCTCGTTCAGCATCTCATACTCTATCTCATGCAGCTTCTCATTCAGCATATTTTGTAGTATCTCAATTATATTGTTTTGTCTTGAATTAAACTCTTTGCTCATTTTGTTGTAGATTCTTCTAGTCTTAATAAGAGATATATGGACTGACAATCTGAGTTAGGAAGTAGAATGATGAGGTTATGTCGAAGCCTCTGAGAAAGTGACCTGGATAGAGAGTCAAGTTCATCTTGCCAAGAGACATCTGTTTGACCTCTTCAGATGTGTTCATTTAGCATATCTCCTTTTCTGTGTGTTTGAAATCCATGTCATCAAGCTTGACAAGATCCAACCCCCAAATGTAAGTTGGCTAGTTATGTCATAACGATCTCTAGCATTTGCTTGATAATGAAGTTGTCGTGCTTTTGGCAATCATTAGGATAAAAATTTCATCATGGAGCTTTTGTAATACCATGTTGCATTTCCTTGTCCGGCAAAGAAAGTGGATACGGTGGAGTAAAATCACACCTCCAGTATTCAGTGTCTAGCTTTTTCTTTTCTTTTAGTAGCACGTCTCCCAAATATGACTGTGTAACAAACTTGGCAAATTTCTCAGCCAGTTTGCTGGTGACGATGTTCGATAATGGATCCTAACACTCAATGACACCTCCTGGTTGTCCGGCAGGCTTCTTGTCTACAAATATTTTGAGCATCATCCAGTACATCTCCTCCACGTAAGCATTCATATCGTGATACACCGCAAGTAAGTCCGAATTCTGTTGCAAGCTTGCCTTTGCGCCATCAGAATTGACTTCGTTGCGAGCATCTTCATTCTGTTGGTTTCGTGGTTGGTGTTAGGAACATTCACTAGATGTGGCAGATGTAGCAAGGTTTGGTGCATTTTGAAGCACACCATATGATCTTGTAGCTTTTGCCATAGAGCCAGAAATAGTGCCTTCTCAACAAGCTTTAAAAGTTTGTCATGGTGACATAATCACCAGACTTTGTCTCTTCTTTCCAGCAACTGAGCCTGATAGTATCTTCTGTTGCTCAGCAAGCTCCTCGACAAGAAGAGGATACTCCTCTGGCTACTTGGCGTGAATGATGTGGAAGAGTTCCTTAACGCGCTCGTTCAAATCATGAAACGTAGCAAGTATATGATCTAGTTCTTGAGTAGTTTCCACCAGTATTTTGAGCAGATTGTGCTGGGTGTGAAATTGCACTCTCATCATGTCTTGGGGCCTATTGATGGTGGGAATGTCTTCCAGATGCATTAGGTGCTGGATCAATTTGTCCACCTCGCATCCTTCCAACTCCCGCCATATCACTGATTCCTTCAAGATTTCTTTTGTCAGTGACTTTACCTCCCCAGTGGAGTCGCTAGAAAATGTAGGTGCCTTTTTTGAATCCACGTCAACGCGTTTAGTATTGTATCTAAGGTGTCAAAATGCCGATGACGTGTCTTCAAATCTCGATTCTGAGTAGGAGAGGTACGTCCGACGTTGGCCTAAACCGCCGACTCAGCAGCTGTTCCTGCGCTGTTATTGAACAGAAGAGGGGTTAGGGTAGATAAGACGTGACAGGTAGGCAATGGCTAGAATAAGAGATGGGAGATACTCAAGTGATCTTCATGTGTACCAAGCCAGAGAGCCCCTTTAATGGTAAAGACAAAGAAATCTAAAGGACGTAGAGAATTTATAGTAAACTTGGAGAAGGTTGAGAGAAAAGAAGTGAAGTCTTGTTCTTAGCAGTCCAAGAATCAGGGGTCCCTCAAATGGAAGAGGGTTCTCATATTTATAAAAGGAATGGGTCTTTAGGATTGTAACACTTGTCACAATCTAAGGCTTTAGGATGTTCTCATATTTATCTTGAATCTGGTTGTGCGCACCCGATTTCCGTCGCACGACGAGGCTTATGCAAAATGATGCGTGCCTCGGGATTGTTTGGAGTCGCCACTGCCTGATGGGGTGCAGGCAGACACCTGGATGCCTAAAATTTTCTATTATGGCTTGATCTACAGCTTGAGATTCTAAGCAAGTTCTTGGTTACGGTCCGGGGAAGTCCGTAGACACCTTGGTCCGCCCCGTCGAGTGACGGGTCCCATGGATTTCCTGGTTTTGAGTCAACTCAGTTGGTTTCACCCGATTCCTATTCCAACATGCACAGTTTTGGTTAAGTTTGGCAGGATCGTCAAAGTGGTGTGGGTCCCTTTATTTGATTTTATCTTTTTAGTTAAAATGATCTGAGTTGGATTGGGCGGGCCCCGTTGGAAGGCCTGCGGATTCATTGGTGGGCTTGGTTGAGCCCATGTGTCCCCTGGTGGGCCTCGGTCTAGCCTGAGAGGCCCTTTGGGCTTGGTTCAAATGAATTGATTTTATTTAATGTTCAAGTTGGGTATTAAATTTAGTTCTATGCAAAAGTGAGTCTGGATTGACTTGCGGGCCCCTGAGTGGGCCTCGTCCTGGTTGCCAATTGTTTTGAGTTTATTTTTGATTAATCTTTGCCAAAATGGGTCAGGCTTTGGGATTGGGGCCCTTTACCTGGGCTTGGGCTTGAAAGCCTAAGGCTTCCTGAGTTAGGGTTTGGAAACCCTAACCTTGGTTGAGTTCAATGGGCTTAGTGGGCCCGACAGGCCCTACCCGCGGTCTCGGCTACACCATGCCTAAGTCTAAGCTAGCATGCTTCCCAAATGGGCTTTGGTGGGCCTCAATGGGTTTGGCCCACTCAATCACTTTGATTATCTTGATTTAACAAAAATAAGTTTGTCGGGCTTGGTGGGCCCCGTTGGAAGGCCCACCGGAAATCAATTTGGACCAGGTCGGTCCATGGCCCATCTTGGGTTTCCGGGTGTCCCGGAAACCCTTCTGGTTTGCTTGGATTGGTCAACAAAGCACAAAAATAGCAAAGATCATAAAAAATAGCAAAAATGGCATTCTGGCAGTGTAGCCGGCCTGAGATGTTGGTTACACACAATGCTCTGTGTATCCGGCATTTGTTGCTGGCTACTCATAGATCTCTGTTGATCCGACCTGAGTTGTCGGATCAACCTATAGAAGCTGTTTTTCGGATTTTTGCATTGGGGTTGGGTTTCTGGGTCCTCTAGGGTGTTTCAGGGGTTGGGTGGGCCTATGTGTAGGCCCACAGTGGTTTAGGGAAGGAGGAACACCTCCTTTTGGTCACTTTTTTGGGGACTTTTGGGTTCAGATGAGACAAAGGAGAAAGACTAGGGTTTACCCCTCCCTCCCTTTGGGATTTTTACAGCAGTAAGGTGGGGGCTTGAGTGCCCCTGCCTTGGTTTTCATCCATCACAAAACAGCAAACAAATTGGACAAAAGGAGGAGCCATGAACCAAGCCTAACATGCATATCTCTAAGCCATGGGAAATACATACATTTTTACAGATTTTCTTTGTGCATGGAACAAAGTGTGTGTGCGAGTGAGCATGCTTCACGTGTGAATATATGTTATAAAGGAGAGCATGCATACTTCTCACAAGTAGCAAAAAAGGCTTAACATGAAGACACTTAAGGAGCACACATCCACAATACATACTCCTATGATCTAACACAAGCCAACCTACCCAATCACCATTTACATGCTCAAAACAAAAGCACAATCATCCCAGCAAGATCATTAGAAGAAGGGAAAGAGGGGGTAGTTAATATGGGGTACAATAGATGATCAAACAAAAGGGGGGGGGGGGATAATGCTCCTCCCACAAAATGGTTAAAGAAAGCTAAACAGTAGCTTGAATAAACAAAAAAAGTGATGGATCGTGCCTCATAGTCCCATGGAGCCAAATAAAGACCTCACCTCTTACTTGGGGGTCTTCATGTGGTTAAATGGGGGGCAAATGCATGCCATATAGGCAGTTGAATCTTACTTACAGCAAGGAAGAGGGCAAGCTTAGAAAAATTCTTAGAAAAATCCCATTTTAATATATGTGCAATACGAAGTTATAAGGAACCTTACCTAGTGGTTAGAACACCTTCATATGGAGTGTAAACCCCTTGGTAGCAAGAGCAAGACCCGGGAACAACTCCTCCAAGCTCCACCAGCAGCTATCCCCTTTCTTTTATTTGAATGAAAGATGAAGAGAAGAAGGGTTAAGAGAGCAAGGTGGGGTACTTGGGTGTTAAAGGAAGCAAGGAGGGGTGAGAATGGATGGTTTCATACCAGGGGTAGTGGGGAAGAAGAAGTGGGAAAGGGCTAAAAAGAAGCCAACCTCGGAAATGAGGCTGCTATTGCCTTTTTATAGAAGCATTTTTGTATCCGGCATTTAATGTCGGATACACTACACGTCCTTTGTATCCGGCATATTATGTCGGATACACTGTACTCCCTTCGTATCCGGCATATTATATCGGATACAAGACATAATAATTTCGAAAATTAAATGCCATCGCGAATCTGTCGGCGAATCGGCGCGAATCTCGCCGAGCAAATCTTTGTATCCGACATTTGATGTCGGTTATACACAAACCTATGTGTATCCGATATATTTGACCGGATACAAATAAAAAAATTACGGATTTACCCCTCGACTTGACCGATTCGTCCGATTTGATCGATTTGACCGATTTGACACTTTTGGATATCTACGGATTGCTCCCTACGAAATTTTGCTTTAAACCCTGGGATATTTTGCATGTTTGGATATTTACGGATTGCCCCTCGAGATATTTTGCTGCGTTGGCTGCCACGTGTGCAGTTCTTGCGCCACGTGTGCAGTTTCCGGTTTTTCCGCATAGAAACTTCGTTAGCTCATATCTCTTTCATCTGGACTCCGATTTGAGCAAACTCAGTTGCGTTGGAACCGGGTCGACATCCTATATCTACTGAGCTAGAGTTTAGCAGCAAATTCGGGGTTTAGCAGAAAGTCAACTTTCGGCTCCCCCTCAAGTTTGACCGCCCGCAGAACCTTCATCCGGACTCCGATTCCAGCAAACTATCTACTAAGATAAAGCAAGGTGGCCAACTATCACCTGATCAAAAAGTCAACTTTTTATCCCCTTGGGGTTTGACTTTCTGCTAGGGTTTTCATTTTCAGCACTTCCAGGGGTGCAAAAATAAGGTGCTTACACTGGTCTCATAGATGTCTAGGTTCATGAAAAGAATAAAATAAGAGATAGTGATGATAAAAGATAGAGCTCTTTGATTTGTATACCGGGTCTGTAACGCCCAGGATCCGTGTTGTTCAATAAAGATATAACACGTCTCACGGAGTGTTAGGTAAGGATCTTTAATCATTTATGATCGCTGGATAATCATCTAACTAAAACATATCAGAGTGCACAAATATACTTTATCTAAGAATTCAATATTTAAAACTTAACTAGGATTCAAATTGTACAACCCCAATAGACTTTGTTACACCTCAATCATTCAATTCATTCAAAGTTCAAATCAAAATAACCTACAAGTCTAAGGAATGTAATAGTAGTCTTCCTCCCTATAAGTCTTAGTCGGATCTACCCCAATAGTCGCCTCACCTCGAGTATCTGAAAACAAAACAAAAACAACAGAGTGAGATACGAATATCTCAGCGAGTAGCATATGCATGCAAAAATAGTTAACCGCAGTTCAAAATTATGCATCGATAAACATCCCGTACGATTAAGCAACTAATACAATTTCCACATTTAAAACCAAAACCAATTAATCAGTTCTAATCACATTTCAATTCAATGCGGCAACACATCGATTGGTCAATGTCATGACTATTGTTAAGTTGATAAATTAAACATGCCAAGTAGACACTCCACACCTCCATGTACACAGTTCCGGCCTACTCAGGGTTTCGGAAACTCTGAAATGACGGCCTACTCAGGGTTTCGTCATCCAATGCCAGCCTATTCCCCGGGTTTCGGCATTGACAACCAGGCCTACTCAGGGTTTCTGGCTGCTCTACACCGGTCGTGGGAACACACAAGGCCATGCAATTTCAACAACCAGCAATAACATTACATTACTAAGCTTAAGCATGGATCCAGGACAAGCTAAACCAAAACAATAAATCATCGTATAATCTCAATTCCACATCAAAATAAAACAATACATGCCACATCATGTATAACTTAACACAATTCACCACATGTCCCTCTGGACCAGACGGTACCTCAAGTACTTTCAGTATTTTCCCAAATTCGTAACACATGCCAATTTGAAATAAAACTCAGTTACTCACACCAATAAAATCCTTACAATACATTCAGAATTTTCCAACAAGTAAAACCAGGATTTAATAAATTCTACCAAGTACAGTGTATAAAACAAAGAGGAAACTAACTAGTAACTCCTAGTGTTTGGTTACCAGTACAACACTTACAAATAACCTAAAATTTTCCTTGGAAGCCTCTAAGAATTTCCACTAAAGTTTCTCCTATTAATTGAATGGGTAATATTTGTTCTAAAGTCCCGGTTGAACCCTCAAATCATCAAAAACAAGTTTGGTTTAGTCAAAAATACAATTCAGCAAGCTTATTAGACCATGCGTTGACCTCCTGCGCTAGGCACGAGGTCAGCGGATAGATCGATAGGTTGGCGGATAGGTCGATAGTCGAAAATGGGGTATGTGCCTACTTAAAATCAAGTGAGCGTGAGCTCGGCGCGAAGTGAGCGTGAAGTTTGCGCGAGAAGAGCGAATAATATTTAAGTGAGCGCGAGCTCGGCGCGAAGTGAGTGCAAGCTCGGTGGATAGGTCGAGTGTATCTCGCGCTCACTACCCGAAGTCGGCGCAAGTGAGCGCCAAGTGAGCGGATACTCACTGTATTTTTTGACTCTCTGTTATTTCCAGAAAGCCAACTCTGGCCAATATTTTTCGTTCTGTAACCATTTATTTAGTCTCCTAATCTCCCCAGAACACATTCAAACTAGTTTTGAAATTAATCTAAACATATTTTCTATTTATCATCATTCAGTTACAATAAACTCATGCTCGGTCAATGTTCTTCCAGAAACTCAGAAATCACTCATGCTTCTTCCAGAAACTCAGAAATCACTCATGCATCAGAATAAACTCACGAATAAACACAAAACCTCAGTTTTAAAACGATGCTACTCACCTCTTGCACGCTTATATCCCAGCACAAATATATTCCAAACCACGGTCGATCACCAACAGTCCGTCTGCGTGCTTGCTAACGCCGCCGAGATGATCCTCTGTTCGCAAGAGGAAAACCTTCTGAATCCTTGATCACCAACACCACAAATCCAGTAGCTGTTCCCTTCTCTTCCCAACGAAAACCTAGGTCTCCAGTCGGTAGCCGCAATCGCCAATCTTCGTCGGTTACGAACGTATACGAGTATTCCGAAAACTAAACCTAATTTCCCTTAACCATTTATACCTTCCATATTCAGTTTGCCGCTCGAAAACCTTTGAAATTCTTTGATTCTGTGTGTGCTCGTCCACCGAAAACCCTACATATACCCACATCTACTTAATTTAATATGCACACGTAATTAACTTTAAATAAAAAAAACTTAGCAAAAAAAAATCGGGTTTTTACAGGGTCCCACATATCAGGATGTGGAATAATAAATCTCTTGACGTCTTTGTCATTCTAGGTCGACATGTCGTGATTCGTCATTGGCTGCTGACGATTCCCACACCCTTGTCCGCCACGCGTTAAGGACCTCAAGAAACCCCCCCTAAGCGGGCTTTCGCCCAAGTGGAGATCTCCACTCCAATATGCCAGATACATTTATTATAAATAAATCATGTTGTACTTTATTATTATTGTTTTTGTCGGGTAACAAATAACCCATGACAGGCTACTTTATTGGGTAACAGATGACCCATGATGGGTTGTTTCTGTCGGGTGGTAGATAACCTATGATAAATCTGTTTCTATCATGTGAAAAATAATCCATACCAAATCATTATATAGGTGACGTGTCAAGTTATAAAAACGGTCATCTACAAACATATTACACGTCTGTGTTGGTATATTATATAGTTATTTCTTGCACTCATTCGTGGACTTTGAGACACATCTCGCGTGGAGCGATGGCAAGGAGGTTAGGGATTCTTTTTTTGATATTGAAGGAGGTTAGGGATGACGTCGTCTGCTACATCATCGTGCAGCAAACGATGCCGTAGCCAGCGCCTCATGGCAGTTGGTTGTTTTTTTTTTAATATATAAAAAAGCTTTCACATTAAAAAAATTTGAAAAAAAACTGGCCGTGATATGTTGATATTTCACATTAAAAAAAATTTAAAAAAACGTGTTAGCATCTCACCTAGGTGATAGAGTGCCACAAGATGACATGGCAGATCATTTGTTTTTATTTTTATCTTTTTTTTTTTTATCAAAAGCCAAAGCTAGTCTATTGCATACAAAAAGAGAACCTTACAACAAATATAACATTAGACATACAGAAAATATGAACCATGATGGATAGTAATAATTGATAACCATAACCCCAAATCATAGCTCGAAAATGAGAGCTGCACAAGAAGAGTGTATCATCAGGTCAAGATTTGTGATTGAGGAATTCGATGAAATGCCAATAGGAATTTACAATCAAGATTAGTGGTAGACCATTTCAAGCCTAATATTTACAACAAGAAGAAACTTGAAACCATTAGTGGCCTGCATGGTAGGGTTTGTAATTTTTTTTTTTCTAAGTAGGCTCTACATAAAACATGAAAAACATTAACCGTGGGATGCTCCATTTCGAAAAAGAAACACCTTTCAAGCCGACTATGTCTTCATTTTTTTTTGCCATTCCTATTTACATGGATATGTAATTTTGTGAGTTTCAATCCTAGCCGTCAATCCTCACGACCTTAAATGGGTCTCGTAGCACGAAATGGGCTCATGGTCAGCTCCCAACCTCCAAAAGAATCCCTCTCTCTCTCTCTACCAATTTAAGTTTCTAAAGGTATAATTAATTCAGTCTTTAAAGCTCAGGACCATCTCTCTCTACCTCAAGTTTTGAAAGATTGTGCTAAGCAGTGGCGGAACCAGGACTCCAAATCTGAGGGGGCAAAATTTTTTTTCAATTAACACTTCTCATGAAATATAGAAATTTCAATGAGTTGGGGGGGGGGGGGGGGGGGGGGGGGGCGCAAACCAGAAATTTTAGAGGGGTTCTCATGAAATATAGATGTAAGACCCCGGATTTTTTTTATTAGCCTAATATAAGGAATTTGTTAATATTATTAAAAATAAATAATGAGGGATAATTCAAGTAGTTGTGTCGCAAGGACAAGTTAGGAATTTCAGAAAGGTCAGCTTAGGTGAATTAAAGTGAATGATTCTTATATTATAATTGTAATATTTAAATAGAAAATGTAAGATGAATTAAATAGATTTAAGTAAGTAAAGTTAGGATATAATTTCAGTATTTAATAAGTTTTAATTAATAATTTTTGTTAGCTATTTAGATGGTGTTGATATTGCATTTAAGTGGCTAAATAAATTATTAAGGGATGATAGGCTGTTGGTGTAGGTGATATAGTGGTAGGGCACTACACTTGATAAAAATTTGAAGACAAACAGTTTTTTTAACGTATGGGTTTTTGCTGGTCGTAGCCTTTGCGAATTAGAGAAGGCAAAACGGATGCAATAAACTCCACCGTTAGAGAAGGAAAAAGGGATGCAAATTAGATTTGGGAGTTGAGGTGAGTGGAGAGGATTGCTGTTGGAGAAGAAAGAAGAAACATTGGTGCTGTTGGAGAGTGGGCGTCCTATTCAGATTAGAGAGTGGAATTCGTTCAAAAGAAAAACCCAGATTTGTAAACCAGTTTGTGAGGATTTCTGGTAGTGGGAAACATCGGGTTTCACTGCTGTTCTTGTAGAAGTCGAACTCCATCAAACAAGAGGTAAGTAGCCTTTCAAAATATCATGTTTTTTTGTTGTGTTTGTGACCATGTAGAAATTAGATTTGACTGTAACAAATGCCAGGTTCTGTTCATGTTTGGACGTCCAATCTCTGAGTGTTATTATTCTTCATTAGATTAAATTCTAGTTAGTTTAGAGATGTTATTTAGAGGGTGTTAATCATGTTAGACGTGTTTAGAATGGAAGCATTTGGTTCAGAAATGAAGAACTAGAACCTGCCGCAAATTTGGAGGATGGAACAGCAAGTAGCATCTACAATAATTTCATGATTTCATGTAGTTTTATGAACATATAGATCTGTAGAATTTGATTAAATGAAATACCATATTCAGGTTTTATTTTTGGCGTTTAATCTTTTTGCTCTAATGAAGTCTGGTTAGAATAACTTTAAAGCAATTATAGATGGTCAGTTAGATGATTTTTATTATGTGAGACCCATTTCGGATGGAAGGTTTTGGGTTGGAATTGAAGAATATGAAATTTCCGCAAGTTGGAAGAAATGGCGAAGAGAGAAATAGCCTGGTGCCAACCTAATGGACCTGGCGCCAACCTCAAAGAGGTTAGCACCAGACCCAAAATAACACTGCCGCCTAGTGCTTGGACCTGGTGCCAACCTAATGGACCTGGTTCCCACCTCAAATAGGTTAGCACCAGATCAAAATATTAACAGAAGTGCGGTTGTTGTAATTTTTCTTATATGAACTTATTTTTAACATCTAAAACAGGTTTAAATGATTGGATTAAAGATGTTTAGCATTCCAGTAAACATAGGTAGATTTTTGGTGAAGTAAATTATGAATTTGCCTTAGAGAATAATTCAGAAATTGGAAATAAATTGAGTGTAACAGTGGTAAATGCCAGAATAGAGGTTGAGAAAATTTGTTAGTGCTTTGAGGTGGTGTTTCTGATTTTTATATCAAACTATTGGTCTCTGTTATGACTTCTATTATTTTTAAGACCTGGTTATCAAATGTGGATTTGAAAATAAGTGTGGTAAATCAAAGGAGATTATCGAATTGTCCATGGATATGAACTTAAGGCTCTTGTTGACTCATATAAATTTTGTTTATCATATTTTTGAAATAACCTAAATTCTATTTTGACCCGAAAAGTAAGAGAAATGGTTTCTTGACATATCGTTGAATTCTTTTGAGGAAAGATATAGACTTTTACCGATTGTGCCAATTTTTATACACTTTTACTGTTGGATGCTTTTAGTGTGTATTTGAAATTGAATTTGGTATTCTTAACTATATATGTTGGTTTCTTTTACTAAAGGTATGTTTTATGATAATCTTACACGGCATACGACATTTTTTTGCCAAAGTACTAGGGCGAGACTTAGTGTGGATCCACAGTCGAGTTGTAGTGAATTTTGTATATTTTGTTTGGATTTAAGTCTAGGGTTCCTTCATGCGTTTCCTCCATGATGGAGAGGCCTTCCATGAGGGAAGTGCTGCAGCAACTCCGTTTCCACCATGAGGGTGAGGTCACACGGGTATTTCCGCCATGAGGGCGATGAATTGGTTGTTTGAGCTGTTGCAGTATTTCGACTGGATTGTTTGGAACACTAGTGCTTAGCCACACAAAATAGACAAACTTCACGAGTCCCAATACATAAGATTTTCCGAATGTGATTGACGATGTATTTCCGAGATTAGATGGATTACCGTGGTTAATCGTTGTGTATTTTTAATCGTACATGTTTTAGTACTGTTACAACTATATTTTAGGCATGCATTGCTACTTGCTGAGATAGTTGTATCTCACTGTTTTGTTTTGTTTTCAGATCTCAGAGAGGACGATACAGGCGGGTTTATGCTTGGTTTAGGTGAGTTGGGGAAAATTTTAGTTGATTCTGATTATGTTATTGCCATTTCATGTTCTCCTTACTCTGATATAGCGATCCTGTGTATAAAAGTAACCCTTGGGGAACGAGTTACGGTTTTTACTACGTAACCCGGTTCTGGGGCGTTACAATAGAAATTTCAATGAGTTGAGGGGACAAACCTTGAATTTTAGATGGGGCAAAACATAAATTTTAAATAAAACATATAAAATTTATATATATTTTTAATTAAAAAATAAAATTTAGGGGGGCCAATTGCCCCCCTAGCTATACACTGGTTCCGCCAGTGGTGCTAAGTCAGGACCATCTCTCCCATTATAATTAACGGAGTGGATTCTTTTGTTACCTATTCTCTATGCCAAGCGTGACACTCATAAGATTCTAACACGTGCCCAGAGAAATGGGGCCCACACTACTAAAGATTGTGTAATAAAAACATTGCGTATGCAACGATGAATATGCTAGTATATTTGATGAAAAAAAAGTACATATGTGATAAATAATTGGCATCTAAGGGGAAGATAGTACAAAAAAGTTGCATCAAGCTGGTATGCAATGATGAATACGCTAGTACATTTGATAAAAAAAATAGGTACTAATCTGATGAATAATTGGTATATGCGGATAAAAAAATTGTGTAACAAAAATGTTGCATCAATATAGATGGACCCCATTTTTTTGGACACGTGTTAGGCTCTTACTAGTGTAACACGCTTGGCATAGAGAATTTGTAACAGAAGAAACGAGCTCATAATTAAGTCAGTTTTAAACGATAAGTACAAGTCAGTCTTTAAAGCTCCAGGAACTATGCAGGCTCTTGACACCATAAGTTACCCATACCATAGATAAATTAATCACCTCATATTAAGATGTATTAAGGAAAGAATCATGGAAGGATCTTAATCTAACCATCATAATTTTATATTTTTGGAAGACTAGATACAACAACTAAATGGGTTTAGATTTTAACATAAAGTATAAAACTAAAAAAGCATAAAAAATTAATAAATATATAGATTTTATAATGTTTTGACTTTTGTAACTTTAAAAAAATTTTCGATTCTTTTTTTCCATATTTTCCTGTAGAACAGCATGAAAAATGCATGTAATGGCAACGACATCGTACCTGCTGACCAAACAACAACATGCCAACAAAAATAGGATAATGGATCTTGTGAACAGACCATTTTGCCCTTACCTCTTCGTTCGATTACACCCTATCGTCATCAAAAAATGATTAAGCGTCAAAGGAAATGACGAACGATGAAGGCTTCCCTCAGTGACGGCGACCCATCATCCCGGCGGTGGTATCGACCATAGGTGGTTGCGATTGAGAGGGTTTGAACGGCATTGTAACCCCTCTCATCTCTACCATCTCACGGATGATCGAGTGATTGTTTGCCCCTTGCTGCTGTCGAGCGCAGAAGTAAACGACCGTAGATCGAGTTGACAGAGGTTAGTTGCAGGACATTCCTTTCGTGGAGGAATCACTTGAAGTTATGAACCGATTTTCCCTAATTGTAATCCTTTTTTAAACGTTTTTCCCCTAATCCGTGAGTGATGGATTTATTTGGTTTTCCTACACCATGTGTAAGTGACGAAGAACATTTGGCTTACTTTCGATTTAGTCTTAGAATCGATGCCTATGAAATGGGGGTTGCACAATAGTTCGATTAATAGAATTATGAGCAATCATCTCAATTTTCAATATGCTGTTTGTATTGCTCTTGTAATTTCAAAAATTTCAGTCCCTTGAATGGTTTAGTCAACACCCCTATTTTATCTATATTGTTATAAGAGAGGTGTTTTATTTTGCTGCATTTTGCCACTATTTTTGTTACTCTGGAAATAACATTTCTTCAAAAAGGAGAAACACCGAGGAAATTATGTTCTAGCATAAGAATTTGAACGCAATTTGATCAATGGAAAATATCTATAGGTGTAAAATTCCAATGCAAGTTATGCATTAAGAATGAAAAGAATGTAGGAAAAAAATTGTAGAGCTTAGAGTTTTAGGACATTTCCAAGGATCTTGGGCATAGGGATGATCATGAAATTGTGGTGAAATTTCTGAATTTCATGGATATTTATAAGCTACTACCTGTGTCTTGATGAATTTTTCAGAATGTTTTGTGTTTTGGCAATATACATCATTGTCAAATATGAAGGATTAGAGTTCTTCTTGAATCATTGCTTAGAAAAAAATTATTGTTTCTTCTCACTGTGTCAAACTTCTGCATTCCTATTTTTTCTCATTGTCACCCTAGCTGATGTGAAGATGGAAGGTAAATCTACAATTTCATTATGTGCCCTACTAACAGGCTTTATCTTGAAAAGCTTCTTTCAAAGTCAAGTGTGTAATTGAAAAAGACCTCATGATATTGTGTCACAGCAAAATAAGGTGTTTTATTTTGTTGCATTTGCCATTAATTTTATTACTCTGGATATAACACATTTCCAGAGCTTCATAGGTTATTTGATTTAAATGTAGAGTTATTTATTAATGTATTTTCCTCTCTTTACTATTGGGTTTACATGTTCAGTGCCTTATCGAAGTTGATTAAGGTGCTCATGATATAGGTTTATGTGGGTAGATAATTGATAGCCTAAGTTGTTATTTCAACTAGTTTATATTAATCATGCATTTGTTCACCTTGTTAACATGTTGTGTGGAGTGCAGTATGGCTCAACCACCCTCGGAGAAGTCGTTGTTTTGCTACTTGCATATAGGTGGAGAGATAGTTATAGAGCAAGATAAGTCTATATCATATCAGGGGGGTCGTTTAGTTGGTTTCAATATAAGTGGTAATATACAGTATGATCAATTTGTACGTGATGTCTGTAGTTTATTTGGGATATCTTCAGTGGGTTTGGCTATGAAGTACTCTCTTATGTATGATAAGAGTGCTTCACTTCCACTTACTGGTCAAGCGGGGTTACTTAACATTATCTCCCACAATGAACATTCTGTGAATGTGTACTTATTTGACGGTGAAGGGCAATCGCAAAGGGTTCAGTCTTCCAGAAGGTGATTATCACATACTTGACTTACAAAGTCGTAGTGTTTGTTATCACACTAGTGTTTTAATACTTAAACTATTTTATTTTTTTGGACAACTAATTTAATAAGTATTGAACCGTTGCTTGAACCAATTGCGGGTACATTTGTTGATCGGGAGCCTACAGTTGTTGGGAGTTGTGTTGAACACAATAGGGGCCCACTTGTGTCTAGCATGTGGCAATCACAAATTATTGGTGATGGTCAGGTTTTTAGGAGTGCTGATGAATTTAGGCAAGTTGTCTACAAGCATGCCATTGGCAACAGATTCCGTTATGTGTTCAAGAAAAATAGTCGGGAATATATCTCTGCCACATGTTCTGTTGAAGTGGATAGCTGGTGTTATTGAGAAAACAGTAAGAGAGACACCGAATTACTTGCCATGACAAATTTCCAAGGACTTTCATAATGATCATGCAATGAATTTAACATACCAGCAATGTTGGAAGAGCAAGGAGAAAGTGAAGAGGAAGATAGATGGAAATGTGGAGAACTCATACGAACTTATTCCATGGATGTGTCAACGCTTGATGGAGTCTAATCCAGGGATGTTGGCTTGGTGTACATCGAATGATGACGGGAAGTTTAAGTAGTTGTTCATTGCATACTCTTGTTCGTTGAGAGGGTTTGCAGTGGGATGTAGACCTTTAATTTTCATTGACGGGACCCACCTTAGCGGACCATAGCAAGGAACGTTATTGTCTGCTACAACTCTTGATGCTAATGATGGTATGTACCCGATAGCTTATGTAATTGTGACTGCTGAGAATAATGAGGATTGGCTGTGGTTCCTCGAATGGGTCAAGTTTGCAATTGGAGGTCGAGTCGATGTTGTGATTGTGAGTGATAGGCATTAAAGTATTATCAATGCTGTGGGTAGCACATTTGGGTTTCAAAATCATGCTCATTGTTATCGGCATGTGAAAGAAAATTTCAGCAAATTCATTAATCAATTTCATCTAGGTAGAGCGAAGAAGGTGGCTTTGGGATTATTGGATGATATAGCTTATGCTTGGCTTCCAGAGGATTTTGATATGGCGATGGATGTATTGCAATCATATTCACATGAAATGTTTCATTGGGTGGAGCAAAATGGTCCTCAACATTGGACGAATTCATTGTTTCCTAAGAAGCGTTGGGATAAGCTATATTCAAATGTAGCTGAGTCCTTTAATGCTTGGATGTTGGAGGAGAGGAAATATCCTATCTTAAGATTCATTGATGCATATAGGGTTAAGTTAACTAAGATGTTGGTAAGAAAGAAGAACGAGATCAGCACATGGGAGACACCTATTTGTGGTCGCATTGCGAAGAAAATTGAAGAGAATATAGCACGAGGAGTGGGGTTGTCTGTAATGTAATGTGATGAACATGAATATGAAGTCAGGCCATGTGATAGAAACATTACTGTGGATATCTTGAGATGTGAGTGTACATGCAAGCGATGGCAAATGTCCGGCATACCTTGTGAACATGCATGTGTTGTTTTGCAGAAGAAATCACTAAATTTATATGAGTATGTGGAGCAGTGTTATCGCAAGTGTACTTAAGAGCTGATATATGTAGAGTTGATGCATAGTGTACCAACACATGACATACCTAATGTTGCGGATATTGATGCGATATCTCTTGCTGACTCATGTGAAACACCAACAAGCATGCTGCCCCCTAAAACAAAGCGACGACCTGGGCGGCCTCGGCAGAAGCGCATAGAGTCTCAATTCCAAAACAAGTGGCTAGTCCACTGTTCCCATTGCAATGAGACAGGACACAACCAAGCTACATGCAGGGCCTCAATCTAGAGCTTTGTCTTGGATGCAGTTATCATAGAGGTAGCCACTGTTATTTTGTACGATGTGAATCTAATTCTGTCTATCCAAGTTACTTGTAGTAAGTAAGCTTTGTTATTAATAACAATTTTTGCAGGTTCAAGCTGTGTGTAGATGCGTTCCAACCCTTTAAAGTAAGCAAAGCGGAAGGCAAACAGTTACATCGTTGAAAACTGCGGATCAATGATTGTTGGTTTGGAGATAGTGGGGAGGATTTGTTGTGGTTAATTGATATCTGGTTGGAGGACAATGCTAATTTTTATTTATTATTACTTCCTTATCATTATTTTATTTGACGATGTGTTGTTGTAATATTAGAACCTTTCTGTGAAATGCGGTTAATTGATTACTATGTGTGTTCTTGCACATGCTTTAGCATAAACAAATGTTGTATCTTTGTTAGCAAGGGAAGAAGTAGTGGTAGTGATGGACGAAAATGCACCTACTCACGATCTTGGAGCAGCTTCTACCTCAATATTGAAGGCAAAAAGACCTCAAAACCCTTGGGTTATATTCAAGTAAGGAATCATGATATTTGTTGCATGTGTTTGATAGATTTATCATAAACAGTTGCTGTAATAATGATTGTATTTGATGGATTTATTTTCTTGTATCCCATGTAGGTCTGAGTACATTAAAAATTGCGAAAAGAGTGGAGTACATCCTAAAGAAGGTATTTTTCCCAATTAGTTGCAAACAGATTTGACACGTGGTTCATGCCATTGTATAATTTGTTTGTAGGTTAATGACAGTGTCGTAGCAATGTGGCGGGATATGGATGCAGAAGTGAGGCGGCCATATCATGAGCGAGCTGCCCTACACGCAGCTGAATGGAAAACATCTCGGTCTGAAGCACCGAAAAAGAAAGCTAATCCGGTATGTTGTGCCACTTTACCATGCTTCCAATTACGATTGGTCATACAACCAAGCATATATAAGTTATTGTTTTTTTTGGGTACGTAATTAGTACACGTGATATTGCAGTTATGTATGATCACTCGATGCTCTCCACTGCGATTCGTGGAGTGTTGCAACGGGTTTACACCAAAATAGCGTTCGGTGGTAGAAGCCATTGGTTTTGGGTCCCTCCTTTATCTTCACAACAGGTCCCTTAAGTGAGATTTATGTATTTGGCTTGTTAATCAAGTCGATGTATGCAATTGTTGCCTACAAATTAGAGAGTACTCCATTCCTATTTCTAGTGTAGATGTCAGCGCCATATTGGGGATTAGTCATGAAGGATAGCCAGTCAACACTTCTGGACCAGATGATAGAGTAGAGGAGGTCCGTAGTTTGTTTAAGAATGAGAAGCACGATATTCCCCTTACAGAGTTGCAGTCTAGGTTAGCTACCCCTGAGTCTAGCCCTGATTTTATACGGGCGTTTGTTTTATTCGCTCTGGGTTGTCTTTTGTGTCCAAATGCGAACCTTTGTGCTAGTATGAGTTTATTACACACGGTGGTAGATGTACATAGCTTGCCTTCCCTAAATTGGGCAGAGTTTGTTCTTCACTACCTTATCCAAGAAATCAAAGTAGTTCAGTTGAAGAAGAAGCAATGCATAGGTGGTTGCATTTTGTTTTTGTAGGTGAGAACTCTCAATTCGAAGTATTCATGTTACTTTTGCATCCATGACGTTATTTTCTGAATATACAAACACATATCCATGACGATGGTTCCATTGCTTGCATTCATCTTTTCCAGTTTTTATATTATGAGTGTGTTCTTCATGGCCCGCTGAACCTCAATAGACGATTGCCACATTTGTTGGTTTGGACAAAAGAGCGTTCGAAGGCACGGGAAACCGTTGAGAAGAAAGCCGATGGATTCGGCCTCGGACGAGTTTACTTTACTTTACATTGTATATGCTTGCTCAAGTTGATGCATTATACAGCAAGGTGAATAAATTGGTGGATGTGTTTTGTAGGTAAATTTGGAGGCATTGATGTTTGACGCCGGTTTTGGAAGTTCTGCATGCAGAAGCGAATTTCCATCAAAAGCACAAGTATGGAATAGTCTCCGCTCCCCTCTTCACAATTTTTGACTTAAAACGACTTTGGCATGTTGTGTTTATTTATTTTCTATTGTGTAGTCCACACCGGAACGGTTAAAGGAGGATGTTCCAGTGACCCCTGAAGATCTGAAGTATGAATTTCCTATTATTGACCTTGTAAGATATTGTTCATACATCGTCTAACCATTTATCGACAATTTCCATTCATTACAGTGCTATTATTGACCCTATAATGTAAGCAACTCTATCATTCTCCCATTGTCAGGACGTGGTTGGTCAGTTGGTGTACATGCGGAAAGAGTTACAGATAATGAATGATGCATATCGGATAGCCATCATTATTGTAAGAGATGCATATCGAAGCTGCAATAGTAGAGCTAATAAAGATATAGGTGACTGAGATGTTATTACATTGGTGACAGTTTGTAATTGATAATTGGAGAGGCTAACATGCAAAAGCAAGTGATGTATGTCTGGTTAACAATGTTTTTTGCCAGATAGCACATTCAAAACAATAAAGAAATTGATATTATTTTTTCTCATTCTAACACTCAAATACTTGAATCAATCCGACAATGCCTTAGCCAAACAGTTGGGGTCAGCAACATAAACTCAAAATTCATAGACCTCCGACGAAGGGACTAAAAATTTGCGATCGTTAATTAATAGATTACTCATAAAAATAGTGGTTAATCTAACATTTTGTTATGATTAACCCGAAGTCATCTTAAGCAATGCACGATGTGGTTAACCGGCACATTTTGATTAGTCGAATGTTACTCCTGTAACGCACCACAGCAAAAAAACCAACGTCCATCTAATCGACAAAATCTAGATGCATCGTCAAATCAATGATTAATCGTGAACAATAAAAGATTAATCGGTTATCATTGATTGCTATGCGCCCAGTTGTGCATCGGCAATTCTTGATTAATCAGGTCTTAATCCTGAAATTTGTCTCAGAAAAACGACACGCTGGAATTTGAATCGGCACTTCTTCGATTAATAAAAAATTCATGGTTAGTTGTTCATTCATTACGATTAATCGGTTATCATCGATTGCTATGCGCTCAGTTGTGCATCAGCAATTCTCGATTAATCGGGCCTTAATCCTGAAATTTGTCTCAGAAAAACGACACTCTGTAATTTGAAATGACACTTCATCGATTAATCAGAAATTCATGGTTAGTCGGTCATTCGTTACGATTAATCGGTTATCATCGGTTGCTATTCGCCCAGTCCTTCAACGACAATTATTGATTAATTGATCCTTAATCTTGCAATTTGTCTAAGAAAATGGACACTCTGTAACTTGAATCGGCACTTCGTCGATGCATCAAACATTAATGGTTAGTTGGTCATTCGTTACGATTAATCGGTTATTATCGATTGCTATTCCCCCAATCTTTCATCGGCAAGGCTCGATTAATCGACGCTTAATCCTGCAATTTGCCTCAGCAAACGACAGTCTGTAATTTGAATTGCCAATTATCGATTAATCTAAATATAGTGGTTAGTCGGATATGACTTACGATTAATCGATAATCATCGATTGGTACCCAGTGGTTAATTGGTGCAATTCGATTAATCGGTAGTTAATCTTGCATAAACCCCACAAAAAGGTCACTCTGTATTTCGTATCGGCAATTTCTCGATTCATCTGCATGACTTTGATTCATCGTTAATCATTTCGATTAATCGTGAATATGTCCATGCAGTGGCCAAATTGGATCATCGTCGTTAATCAATTAGTCAAGGGTTAACCCTGCATGGAGAAGAGACTGAAGGACGCGCTTTGTTTCTTAAATCGATAATTTAGCGATTAATCGATCTTTCAACGATCAATTGAGATCATTTTCCGATGAATCGAATTAGTAATTTTGACTCGCGATCCTTTATCGTTCAAATTCCGATTCATGTACTGATAAATCAAAGTATATTCCGATCCATCAATGTCTTAATCGTAAACATTTCAAATGGACAAATCTCCAACTATAAATAGAGATACCAACATAAACAAAAGATCCATTTGATAGTGCAAAAATATTCTCATTAAAACATACCACATTATATTGCTTACGTACGGGAACATACAAAAAAGTCATAAAGTTAACAAAGTTAAAAAGTCAAGTTCATAAAGTTAAAAAAAGTCAAGTTCTGAATTAAACAAGTCAAGTTAACCAAAAAAACAACATCTCCCACATCTTCACTGACATGAACTACACAGCCTCCTCTGGTGTTGCACTTGCACCGGCGCCCACATCTGCACCTACACCAGCACCTGCATCATCATCTGCATTTGACTCTGGCAAAGGTGGTAGTGATGGCTCTTGTTTACTCTGGCAAGTATAAATGTGGCTCACCACCCGCAACACCCGCTTCACTAGTCGCTTCAATCCTCCAAGCTCTTGTATGACCTCCTCCTTGAAAACTGCAAATTCTTTAGCTTATGGTCATGAAGTCGACGCTTCTCCATGCAGATGATTGGGGTCTCGACGCCTGTCGCGGTGTGCACGTTGAGGATCTGGTATGGATGATGTAGATGGTAGCTGGGCCCCATCTGGTGTTGTACTTGCATCATGTTCTGTCTGAGAGCTTGATGATATCCTGGGGTCCATACACTGATGAAGCAATGGACAGTAGATGTAAAATCCCGAATTTTTAATAACATTAAAAATTATTAGATTTTGTTGTGAATTAGTTTAATTAATGGAAAATCTTAGAAATAGAGAAAAGGGAATTATTTAGAGCAAAATACTTAAACGAAAAATAATATAGGAGAAATTATAAAAAAAATGACAAATCGGTTAGCTGAGTTTTCTTTGGTTGAATTCAGTGGTTTTAAAATAAAATAATTTAATATGTGGGTGATTATGTAGAGAATAGTTTCATTAGATCAAACTGCTGGGAGACTGCGCATGTATGGGTATGTGTAGGCGAGCAGGCAGCGAATCATCAAGTGAAGTATAAGTACTATAAGGTATTTCGGTCGTAGGTTTTTGTATACTTTGAACTCGAAGGTTTTGGCAGCTGTATTGCTAGGGCTTTGAGGAGAAGAGAAATGCGTGGGTTTCTTGTTGATCGGCGAGTGTTCAGTTCAAAGATCATCTGGCGAGCAGAGAAGAGCGTGGGTGGAGATCGTTCTTTGCACCTTCGGTGATAGGAGTTGCAGTGCAAGGATTTGAGCATATAAGAGGTGAGTAGCATCGTTTTAACTTGTGTTTTGATTTTGATCTCTAAGTTTAGTCGTGAAGCATGGTTTCGGCAAAACATAGTCTCCAAACGTGGATTTTGGGTGGGTTTTAGAGTCGTGATATGAAGTATGTTAGATTAATTTCAAATCGTGTCTAATCGTTTATTGAGGGTGGTAGTTGCATGGGAAAATTGTTATAGAGGTCTAAAATTTGGTCAGTCATGGAGTTTTGGTGTTAACAGAGAGTCACAAATCGTAGAGTGTGTCCGCCGAGCTGCCGTCGACCTCCTTACCCAGCGGCAGCTTAGCGCATAGGAGCAGGGTAGGTCCATTGAGTTGGCGTTGACCTCACACCAACGAGTCGAGCTCAGCGCGAACCAAAAATCGTGGGTCCGCCGACTTGGCGCCAAGCGATAGAGGTCAGCGCACCCTCAAAATTTTTCAGGGTCTTGCGACTGACCTATCTGAGACTATTTTTGGCACTTTAATGTTTACCCCTTTTCTCCAAAAGTCTGTTTAGGTGGTTAGAGACATTCTTCATTGTTCCAAACTCCTGAAGATCATTGAGTCAATTTTTGGTGGGATTTATAAGTTCCCAAAAGTGATATTCAAAGTACAGTAGGTAATGAAATTTCTATTCTTGATACCCTCGTTTAGTGTTTCAATCTTATTTATGATTTAACATTGTTTCTAGCTGTGAATATGTTTAATTTGAGTTTAAGTGTTTTCTATCAAAGTGTTAAGTTGGTTTTACGAATATTGTTTTGTGTGAGTAATGGAGATTTTATTGTCAATGGACTTGTGTTTGTGGGTCAGAGCACCTATTGGGTTTTCGTGAGATATTATGCATGTTCGGAGTAACTGTGATGAAATTGTTTTGGGTTATACATGATGATGATAGTAGTTGGTGTCAGTTGTGAGTTTGAAATTGTGTTCCTGTTCTTGTTTAGCTTGTCCTGGATCCAGAGTCTAAGCTTAGTAATGTGATGTTATTGATTCGTTGGTGTAATTGCATGGCCTTGAGTGTTGCCACTGCTGGTGTAGAGCAGCCAGAAACCCTGAGTAGGCCTGGTTGTCAATGCCGAAACCTAATGAGTAGGTCGGCATTGGATGACGAAACCCTAAGTAGGCCGTCATTTCAGAGTGCCCGAAACCCTGAGTAGGCCGGAACTGTGTACATGGAGGAGTGGATGTCGCCTTGGCATGTCAATTAACCAAAGCAACTACATGACATTGACCAATGTTGGTTTTTGGTTTATTTTGATGTAATATGTTTTATTCGCTAGTCTATTGGTGTAGAGTAGCCCATGATAAAATACTCTATTGGTGCGGAGTGGCCCATGATAAACACTCTAGTTTTTCGAAACCTTGGGTTATTTGAAATGATGATTTCATCGATGTATAGTTACTTGGTTATATTGATCTCATGGCTATATTCAAGATTTGATACCGATGTTACTAATTGGGTTTTATTATGGATTTCTGCGTTTTATCGATTGGAATGTTGTCGGATTACTCGAGTTATATGTGTTATCGTCACTGTATATGCTTTGTAACCATGGCATATTTTAGAACTGAACTAAATGTATTTGTGCATGCATGTGCTGCTCACTGGGATATTCGTATCTCATTCCATTTGTTTTTGTTTTGTTTTCAGCTGCTCTTGGAGAGGACAATACTTACGGGTAGTTCTTGGTCAAGTGAGTTTTATTCCACTTTAAGGTTATTTTAGCGCACTCTATTATATAGTTATTGGTGTATTCATGTTTTTCCTTCACTCTGATATTGCGATCTTGTGTTACATACTAACCTCTGGAGATGAGTTATGGTTTTTCTACGTAACTCGGATCTGGGGCGTTACAGTAGATTCAACTGGACCTTAGAGTCCATGTTCTTTGGAAAGTTGGGTCATTAGATAAGTGAAAGGAAGAGATCTAGGATTGGATGTTGCTTTACTTTTATTGGCAGACAGGATGAACTGACAAATGTGTTTGCAAATCAACGTTGGCAAACACATCCTAATGCCCTGAACAACTCGATACAGAAGCATCACCATGGCAGGAGTCATGTCATACTTATTACCACGCCTCGAGTGCACATTAAATGTGAAGATGTGGTGGAGAATCCTATACTTTGGGATCATACTACCAGCAGTAAGGGTGGCTCTGTGCCACTCGGCGTCATTCCCGCAAAGGCAACGCGTGCCTCCACAAGGTCTGACTGGATGGGGGGATCAAATGTGTGCACTTTATTACGCGGGATGTGCATCAACTCACTGATGCGCTTAGGGGTGACAACGACAGCTTTACCATTTATATCAACTGCAAATGCAGGATTTGGTTCATGGGGAGGAGTTGTAACATGTGCATTCTCATAAAGATGACACACGACGGACCTGTTTGCATCACCACCCCAATCCAGAAGACCCTCCCATCCAATTTTCTTAAGAAGTGGTTCCAAACCATACTTCGAAATTTGGTTTTTGAGCACAGCTTTCTCAACGACCAATGATCGTTGGATGCGTTCCCCACACCCCCAAGGGCAGCGGATGGTGCATGTTTTGGAGACAATGAAGGCAAAATTGAAGGCCCTCCAGGTTGCTCAGTATCAGAAGGGTCATAGTTTGACCTAGACGGAGGGGGAGGAGATGGGGTAGGTGTCCTTGCCTTCTTAGCCTTACGACCTAAGGTTTTGCGTTTGGGCATGATGGCTTTAAGCAAAGAAGTCAGAGAGGAACGAAAGGCACAGACGAGAACAAAAATGGAAGACACAACCCCATTACAGACCAAATCATCCAAGCATTCAAGGAAGGAAACACAAATGAGAGAGGCGCATGCAAGAAGATCAAAACCCTAAAAAACAAACCAAACAAACAGTGTACATGAATCGTTAGTTAATCGGAAATGAAATGTAGCAAAGAAGGTGTGAAATCTTAGATACTCTTACCAGAAGAAGACCTTCCACGATCGATGCTATCTCCCAAGATGAAGTGGACGCAGTAAACCCTAGGGTTGTGGTGGAGAGGATGACAAATGAGGAAGATGGTGACCTTGTTACATGCAGCGAAATATATTTAGAGAGTTAATCGAAGCGTCACGTCAGTTGGAAGATATGCGCGCGCAAAAGCGTCGCTTTGTTTTGCCACTTTCGATTAATCGACAAAATTACTCGATTCATCGGTTGTTTAAGTGACAAATCGATAATTTTACGGTTAATCTACTAACTTACGATCAACAAAGAGTTAAATAACAAACATACACAACCGTGAAATATACGATTAAACGATAAGTTGCTGATCATTGAATTTCAAACTGCCCCATGTAGTTTATCGTCATCGTTACGATTAATCAATATATGATCGATCAAGTTCATAGGTCATTCTCTCTTCCTCCAATTTATCACAAATATTGGCGATCAATCGTATTTGAAATGTATCCGATGATGATGTAATTATATCCTTCTTTGATTAATCGTAGGATATCATCCCTTTCTTCAGGTTGTTCCCACGAACCTCTATAAGTATCCTTTGATTGCCTAAAGAGTAACCTACAAAGAAATATTTGTATCCTCGATGCTAATAAGATATCCTCAATTACGTGGTGGATATAATTGTGGTTATCGTGGGAGACCATCGTATGCTTCGTGATTAGGCAACGATGAATAATTAGTATCCCTTGAAATATGTAATCGTATCCCATGAATATAAAATGTATTCACCAATTCATGAAATTGTATCCTTTAAAAGGCGCTAATCAAAATTTATTCCATTGATGAATCAAAATTGTCTCCCCAATTACGGGCCGGATATAAGTGTAGTAATTTTGGGATACCATCTTATGCTTTGTGAATTTCCAACGATTAATTATAAGTATCCCCTAAAATATGTAATTGTATCCCACGAATATAAAATGTATCCACCGATTCATAAAATTGTATCCCCTAAAAGGCGTTAATCTAAATTTATTCCATTGATGAATCGAAATTGTCTCTCCAATTATGGGCTGGATATAAGTGTAGTAATCGTGGGATACCATCTTATGCTTCGTGAATTTCCAACGATTAATAATCAGTATCCCCTGAAATATGTAATTGTATCCCATGAACATTAAATGTATCCACCGATTCATGAAATTTTATCCCATGAACGGTTAATCTCTTTTTAACTCTTTGATGAAGAATTCGATTTCAATAAAATTCGTCGATTAATCGGAAATGTCTATCACAAATGCCAATGCTTAATCGAAAATTGTGGCACCATGTGAGTAATCGGATGCAATTGCGATTAGTCGGAAAACATGTGATTAATGGGGACTTATGCGATTAATCGAAAGCTGTTCATACCGGTACCCCAGGGATAGGCAAGCTGAATTCCGATTAACCAATTTACAAACGATTGATCGTGATAATATGCGATTAGTAGAACGTTGATGTGCGGGGATATTGAGGATGGCGACGATGAGTGACCGATTAATCGATTTAATTACGATAGGTCGTAATATTATTTGATTAATCGGAAATTTGTGATACCCGTCTAATGGTCATCTAGAGCATTTTGATCGATGAATCGATGATCCTACCGGTAATCGGACTTATTATCGATTGATCTACATTTGTCCTGCGGTTAATCAAAATAATAACAGGTTAATCGTTTTTTCAGCGATTAATACAATTCCTTCATTACTTGCTACATCATGCTTTAAACTGTAAAGGCACTTTCAACAAGACATATATAAACACCAAAACTTTCTAAGTACATGAAGTTCACATCACTCCCAAAAATGAAAACACCAAAACATTATAAGTAGTTGGTATTCTTATGAATAAAAAAAACTATACAACCCCAAACATCACATCACTCCAAAAAAAGAAAACACCAAAACATTGTAAAGTAGTTCATGTTCCTATGAATACAAAATACTATACAACCCCAAACATGGAAGTGTCTTCTCCAAGCATCAACCAATCCGACGATGCAACACCTTATCCTTTAACCTGTTAGTTGGATCCAACACCAAATTGGCCATCACCTTTTTCCTAAATTATGGGATATTATCATGCTTCATAACAAGTAATGACATTAACTTAGTATCAAACAATCATCTATAAGATAATAAATGCATATGATGTTATTAAGTTCTGGAAAAAGAAAGCATGCCTGTCCAAATTGAGGGTTTAGCACATGCTCATCCCAAAACTCCATAAACTTCAACACAAAAACACCACAATCAAACCTACATCACAAGTTTGGGGTAAACAAAACATAAACGTATTAGAACAATGCAGAACACCAATCATCCACAAAGACAGTATCTTACCCGTTCTTTTGATGAGGCACTGATGCATACTCCCTATCCCATGATGGAATCCCAAGCGGTCTTCCGTGGACAAATGTTTCAAATAAGTCCTCAAAAAAGTTTTCCTGCCAAATTAAAATCTCTTGCACTATCATCTAAGGCGAACACTTCTACGACAACACAGAAGGATGCTTAGCAAATTTAAATTACAAATTAACAATGGAAAGGCAAACCTACAAGTTTATTGACCGCCTCCCCTTGCAAACCTTGTCTTGAACTACTATCCGAGTCCAAAAATTCAAATCTTTTTCCTTTCACATTTAGAACTTCAAGGAACCAATGGTTCCTTTAGCATACTAGTAGAAAAATCTATATAAAACATTAACTATTAATTAGGAGGAGAAGCCCAATCTAAATATGTGATTGGAAGAACTTGCAAAAATTACTGAGAGAAGAACATTATAAGACAACATGCAAATTTATTTCCATAAAAAACATAGTTAATTTACCATTTCACATTCACGGAGGAGAAACCCAATTGTTTTCAGAGAGAAGTATTTCTTATACATCGTATCAATCTTAATCTCCTCTTTGATGTTTATGATTATATCTTATGATTTACAATAGAATTACAAACATGCATAACTTATTACACAAATTTAATGCAAGCTAGAAGAGTCAAATATGCTTACAGTGACAACGGGAGAACAATAATGCTTTGTGACTCCTGATGAATGTAAACCTTGTCGGTTGATAAGGCAGATAGCATATGCTGCTATTACCTATATTACATGACACATAATAGATATAACCGTTAATATGATTGTGGAATTAACTAGCTATACAACGAGATAAAACTAACATACCATGCTGTCAACCCAACATCCATCTGCCAAGCAACGTATCTCTTCCACTGTAACATGCATTCCAATATAATCCACAACAACCAAGCTACACAATGACAAATTCATGTCACAATTGAAACAATACATCGAGGGAAAACTAATTGTGTTTTCCGTAGATCTAGCACACAAATATAAACATCTCCACACATTAACTTCATGTTATGAAAGAAACAATATATATAAAGAATTACTTACTTCATTGCACGCAATTCATATATATATTCGACAACCTGCTTTTCATCAGGCTTCAACGGAGGGAATTTGTGTTGGACAACGAACGGAGAACACAAAATTTTGGGTTTCTTAATCATTCGCTTGAATTTACTTGGAGAAACAACCTTCGGTTCTGGTGACACGATGTTATGAGCAACTTGCACTGGTGACCCTTCCTCATCAGCAACGGCTTCAACTGGTGGTGGTGATCGTCTCAACTCATGGGATGGACACCAATCATGGGCTGAATCCGGCTATTCACCATGGGTTGGTGTGTCTCCACGTCTTTGGAGGTACAACTTCAATTCCATGCAATGACATTGCATCTCCTGAGCAGCAGCCGCCATCCGGTCCATTTGCTCCTGTAATATCTGTATCAATAATCAAGTGTTAAAATTAGATTCAAGTGTGAACATAGAATACTAGTTAACCACCACACTACTTTGTGCTTTCTCTCACCCAAGATAGATTGACAGGCAATCCATTCGTGCTTCTATTATTTCCTTCACTTGCCATGTGTGTTGGACATGTCCGTCTTCCTTGAGGCTTACCTACACTTCATTCACCAATTTCAAAAATTTTTTTCCTCAATTTTCGGAATAGAGCAACATTGCATTAATAATAGATAAAATAGCCAGGTTGAGTAAAACATTCAAAGCACTGAAACTTTTTATAAAAATTTCAGCATTATGAAAAACACGCCAAATAATATTGAACAATAGGTTCATTAACCCATTAATGAAACTATTACAATCATATTTTACAGTGATCAACTTGACCATTTCATTGTTAGATAAAGCCTAAATTACCTAGCCATGATATTGGTTAAATAACCCTACAATTATATTTCTCTAAAATTTCACTTTCAGTGACTTATGCTATAGACTCTTCAATGACATATAGTTTAATATTTCAAATTTCTAGGGTTTCGTCAGCTAAAGTAGCCTTGTTATGCCTTCTAACTCATACATTTTAAACAAATGTATTTAATTTTTTTAAAACTTCGACATCATCTCTCTTACCCATTAAGAGTCTTAAGAGTCAACATGCTACCCACAAACATCTTTATACTAAACACAGCATTATGAAAAACACACCAAATAACATTGAACAATAGGTTCATTAACCAATTAATTGACTTCTACTCGATTTATAGGATGAACAATGTGTTCATTGTCCAATTAGTCGGCTTCTAGTCGAACAAATCAATCAATAAAGTGATGAGCTTCAGGCGATTCCAATGAATTGTTTTGAGGAAAACCGATTAGGGAAAATCGGTGATAAATAGAAAAACGATTAGCCACAATAGGTTCATACCTTGAGGAGATTCATCCAAAATAGCTACCAATGCAAACATTTGGCTGATGAGCTTCGTCAAAACCCTTTACAGCCCTTTCCTTCCACAAAAAACACAAGCAAAACCATGGGTTTTGAGATTTCACTGGATAGTGCTTCGTTCAACCAGAAGATGCTTCGGGGTTTCGAGGTTTCATTCGAGATGGTTGTGCGCATGTCACGCCGGCGAGGGAGCATGAAAAAGCGCGTGCGAGCCTCATAAGGCGGTAAAACGGGAAAAGGGAGTCGCTACTGCCCGATGGGGTGCAGGCAGATACCTGGATGCTCTAAGGATACCTACTTTGGTCTGCGGCTTGAGATTTTGAGAAAGGGCTCGATTACGGTTTCGGGAAGTCCGTAGACACCCTGATCCGCCTCGTCGAGTGACAGGTCCCATTGGTTTCCCTAGTTTGAGTCAATTTGGTTTTAAACTCACCCTGCTTCTATGCTAGCATACACACTTATTTCAAGTTTAGGTGGGGAATGCCAAAGTGGTGTGGATTCCCTTCTTTTATTTGATTTTTATCTTCTTATCCGGATGATGTGGGTCTGATATGGGCATGTTGGGCCCACAGTTTCAAAATGGGCTTGGAACAGTCCAAAAAAGCCCAATGGGTTGGGACAAGTCAAAATGGGTTGGATTGGGTCCAACTAGGTCCCAAAAATGGATTTTTAAGGGTTTCTAGGAACTGACCGAAGGCACAGCCGCAGATTGTGAGCGGTTTCACTTGAACCGCTCTAAGTATGCGGTTTGGGCCCGAAAAACCAAGAAAGGCCAAAATGGCCTCGGGATTTAGCTCGGCTTCTCTCCAGGGTATTCCAGTAGTCATGTGGGCCCCTGTGTGGGCCCACAGTGGTTCAGGGAATGGGGGATCTCCCCACTTTGGTTTCACTTGGGATTTCGCAGCAAGGAAATGAGGGGGAGCAGGGGAGATTGCCTCCTCTCCATTGAGCCACCTACAGCAGCTAAATAGGGACCAAGTAGTCCTTGTTTTGTCGTTTAATCCACACAAACCAGCAAGCTTAAAAGTCAACAAGAATCCCTCAATTCAAGGCTTAACACCTGCTTTAGTCTGAGACACGCACACACATGCTTTCACACACACTATGCATGGGGCAGAAGTGTTATGAGGTTTGCTCATGCTAGGACAGCAAAGGGCATGGGGTAAGGGATCATGCTAACACTATCAAAACAACAAACAAATAGATACAGAAAGTAACATGTTACTAACCCTATGCAAAGGCATGCCAAAGGATGGACATAACCCAAAAAGGATGTAGGGAAAGTCATGCATGGCTCTATTGGGTGTAAAGTGGTAAGAAAGGAGAACAAGATTGCTGCTGTCTCCTGCAGCAGCTCTTGTAGGTCATCACCCAGGGGATTACGAGGTGAGGGGGCATGCTAAGACCTCAGCACAGTAAGCAAAGAGAGGGAAGGGAACATGTTAATGCACATTCAACAAAAGAGATGACACGCTGATGAATGAATCAACAGCATGTTAACGACCTGGACAGCAACCAAGTGAGGGGGTAAGGGAGCATGCTGTAAATTAAGACAATAAAATACAAAGAGGGGGGGGGGGGGGGGGGGTGCTGCTGTCGCCCACAGTAGCTCCAGATTCCATGGTGAAGGGAGGTACAGGGGAGATATACATCCTAGAAACATAAAGGAAAGAAACCTCACCACAACTCATGCATGCCTTGCCACACACCAAATACCCAAATCTGCACATCCAAGCATGCATCCACCATGGCACACAAAGGGAAGAGGACACAACCAGCAAAGGAACACCCAAAAAAATTACGAAAAAAGTTGAGAAAAGAGAAAAATCAATAAGGGTAATGGGGGGTTATTTCAAGGGTACATTAGATGAGTTAACTGTGGGGAACATGCTCCCTCAATAATGAAGCCAACCATACACAAACTACAGCAGCAAAAGTTTAAAGATGTACATTAGAAACTTCTCACTCTCCCTTGAAAATAAATGTGCTTCCTCTCTTACCTTTGGACTACTTCCAGGCTACGAAATGGATAGTGAAGGCATGGAGATCCCATGGAAAAGTTGCTTAAAACCAGCTAGAGACTACATCTTCAAACATCATGCAAAGAGACCCATTTTTCTCTCCCCTTTTTTGGTTGAGTTGACTGCTGAGGCAACTCAGCCGCCCACTCGGAAAAATTAGACTTCTCCAATTTTTATTATTTCCCATTTATCTTAATTAGTTCAATTAAGATATTTTAACTTTGCCCTTGGGACTATTTTGCTCATATCTTCTCCATCCGGGCTCCGATTCTAGCAAATTCAGTTGTGTTGGAACCGTGTCGGGATTCTCTATTCACTGGGATAGAGCAAGGTGGTCAATTATCACTTGATCAAAAGTCAACTTTTGCCCCTTTCAGGGTTTTGGCCTTTCTTTTAGGATTTTGCTTTCTTTCTTTCTGCCTTTTAATAGGGGTGCAAAAATGAGGTGCTTACAGCAGTCCCTCTTTGCCGGAGTCACCTTGGGATTAACGGCAAAGAAAAATAAGAACCTCGTTTTTGCGCCATGCATTTCTGTTGACATGATGGACGAGCTTAGTCCTTTCTGATTTTTTTCATAAAAAGGGGGTTGGAGACGCAAAGCGTTATCTCCGAAGTAGTGGAAACACGAAATGGTTTCCATTAGATTCTGAAGCTTGCTCACCCTTTATTTTTTGGGTTTCTGGAGCAACTCCTTGTTTTTTAGTTCAAATTAAAAAGAGATGGGGTTCGACTTAAGCTCGCTAGCCTGTTTCGACGTTGATGCAAGATACTCAACAATGCTCTTTTCTCTTGTTTGTTCCATTAAAGCTTTTAGGTGATTTCTATTTTGATTTCTTTTACCCTTTTTCAGTCTTAGGACTTTTGAGGATAGTTTTTTTTTGAGAGTTTGGTTAGGGAATTGTAGGAAGGAAGGAGGAGATGCTCTTAGCGAGCAGGTGCTCTCAACGCGCTTGGTGCCTCAAGGGAGTGTACACACATGTCCTATTCTATTTACAAAAGTGGGAAATCAAAAATTTACAAATGGGGCCAATATGCCCAGCACTTCTTCACTTTGTCTTCTTCTTCATGTTTTGCCATGTTCTTCCTTTCTTTCTTTTGCATGGCTTTCTTAGGGGGAAGAGTGCTTCTGCCAGTTCCCTTTTTCAATGAGGTAGGGCCCTCCCAGCTTGAGGTAATTCCACAGGGGATTGGTGGGAGTCCCTACCCTTTCACTTTCATGCACAGCTCAGTCCCTTCACGTCGGGTATGAGTTGATTACACTTATGGGGGCTTTTGCTGGGGATCTGTGGAAACCTTCTTGCATTTGTCTCTTTTTTCACAAAACCAGCCTCTTTTTTTAGACTTGGCATGGTCTTGACATGTAGCTTTGGGTTTCTTGAAAATTCTGTTGGGGAAAAGGATCTGTTTGGGGGACAAAGGAAGTCTTCGCCATTTCCCTACAAGTGTATCACTGCCCCAGCTTTTCTTTGTTTTGCCTTTCTTCTGCTCTTGGCTTCGAGGTGCTTCTTGACTTCTTCTGGTTTTTTCGCCTTGCTTGTGTCTACAAAATTCTCACAGAGCAGTGAGATATCTGAAGTTCAAACTGCAGGCACTTACGACTTATTATGTGTGCAAGTGCACATGACCGACATGAAATATTTTTTCAAAAGTTTTTTTTTCAAAAATCTGTACAAGTGGTTTTCAAAGAAAAGGCAAGACCAGCGACCATGGTGAATTGCCTTGGTAACCCGAAGTGTTTTGGGATGGCATGCTCGACACGCATTCCCATGAGATTCTTGACTCGTGCCAACAGAGGCTTTGCAGAGGTTTGAGAGTTGAGGGGCAATTCAAAGGATGTTCTCCCTTCCCCAGCTTTGGTTTCTCTCACCTTGACCCAATTTTCAGGGCGGTTTCATGTTTTTGCAACTAAAGGGCTCTTCCCTTTTTCTTTTCCTTTGGGTTAGTGCCTATCCCAGCTTGAGGGTCTTTAGCTGACTCTTGTGCATCATGTCCCATAGATTAGAGAGGCTTGATATTAGGACGAAACATTGGCTTGGTTTTTAAATCTGAGAAATGAAGGGATATAAGGCTCAAATTCTTATTTTTTCATTTTTAGGTTTTACTTTGTGTTTTTCCAAGGCTCATTCTTCTTTTTAGATTCCTTCATCATTGATTTGCATGAATTCCATTGTCACCTTTTTTGCAATCAGAAAGGACTCTTTAATGGGACGAAACAAAGGCTGAGGTTTTTAGCTTATGAAAGAAATGGAATTTGGCTCAAAGTTCCCTTGTAAATAGGTCGAGTCATGTTCTACCCTTTTCTTGATTGCTTGGGCTTTGCCAATACCTTTTTGCTTTCTTTCATTTTCCTTTTTGAGGCCTTTTGTGACCTTTGCTTTTCCCTCTGGCATTTTTTTTTTGCTTTTCCTTTCCTTTCTTCTGGGGTCATCTTGGCTTTTTGCTTTGCTTAGCAAGTCCCAGTGCGTTTTCTGCTTTCTTTTCCTTTTCTTTGTTTTTGTTCATTCTTGTCTTCTCTTCTTTACCCAGCACCAAATTTAGGGCTCATGACTCAGTGGGTTAGAAGAAAGAAAGTTAGGCTCAAATGGTTTGACTAGAGACATGACTTTGAAGACTGGGGAAATAAGCAAGGATGGCCTTTCATCCTTTTGCAGAAGTTGTGACCACTTGGTTGAAATGTTCATGCAGATTAATTCAAGAATCTATTTATCCATTTCGTTTTCTTTTTTTCTTTAGCTTTGCCCCAGTGTGGGGTGGCTAGACACAACACGGGTGTTTGAATAACACGATCAAGCCCAAAGTGTTTTGACTAGTAATTCTTAAAATTCAGGATGTATGAAGGATGGCCTCTCATCCTTTCTTAGAAACATGATGTTAAAGCTGGCCTTGACCCTTAGCTGGTTGAGACACTTTCTCTCTCTTTTTTCTTTTCCTTTCTTTTCTCTTAAGGGTTCCTTTGCCTAGGTGTGGGGTAGGCTGGGAAAATTCAAGGCAATGAACAGGAAAAGCTTGCCTTTGGCTCAGTCAAGGTTCTCATGAGAGCAGTATGTTGCACCCGGCTGAAGACACCTTTGAGCAACTCAGCATTTTTCCATGATCATGGTCGTTGCCAAAAAGGTGTGGTCTCAGAGCGATGTCATCACTGACCAGCACTTGCCATTTTTTCAAAAGTTATCTTCTTCTTTTTTTGTTTTTTGTATTTTCTTTAAAAAGGGTTTTTTTACAAGAACTTGAACAAAAGTAAAAAGCATTTAAAATATTAACAAAAAGATCACTCCTACCAAGGATGTTTGGTGCAAAAAGTAGAGTTCAACTTATCCTGGTCATGGCGGATTCAGAGTGGAACTGTGCCTGGTGAAGATTTTGGATTTCGGGATTGCTCTTTGCCCTGCAATTTTACCAACTTGTTCAGCTGGTGCCACTTGAAGACGCCTGATTGTGGTTAGGGAGAGGATTCGCGGCAGTGGCCGTAGGAGGGGTCGATACTGGAGGATCGACTGAGAGGCACTTGTTATCAATCAGATCTTGCACTTCGTGCTTCAATTCCCAGCAACGGTTGGTATGGTGTCTAGGAGCTCCCATGTGGTAGTCGTAGTAGTCATTGGGGTTGTAGGAACGACGTTGGATGGTTGTTGGACCGGCTGCTTTCTCTGTAAATACCCATTCTTCAATAGGGTTGACAGTAATTCTGACAATGAATAAGGCAGGGGTGTGAACACCCTGTTCAACCTTGCTTGAAATTCTTCTTTTGTCCACCTCGGCCGTCCTGTGAACTGTGCTCCCTGGCCACTGTTTTGGTTTTCTTTCCTGTCTGGTGTTGGGAAGTGGAAAGGCCTGTTCGGCTGGACGTAGTTGATGGTCTTGTCTTCTTTCTTTCTGTCCATGCCCCTTCCACCATTAGGGTTCCTTCTCTGCATTGTCGGCCCTGTTGCAAAACCTGCCACCCTACCAGATTTCACTCCATCCTTTATTCTGTCTGCCACTACAACAAGGTCTGCGAAACTCGCAGCAAACTACCCTAGTAGTAGTGTATAGTATGGTTGCCCCAGTGTCGAGATGAACAGTGTCACCATCTCTTTTTCCAACATGGGCGGTTGAACCATCGCAGTCATTTCCTGCCACCTCTTAGCGTACTCACGGATGGATTCAGTACTTTTCTTGGACATTTTCTGCAATTCCATCCGAGTGGGCAAGACCTCAGTGTTAAATTTTAAATGCTCGGGGAAGGTGCTTGCCAGGTCATCCCAAGTCCTGATTCGGCTCCTATCAAGATTAGCAAACCACTTCTGTGCCGACCCCGTCAACGAGCGTTGGAAGAATTGAATCATGATCCTTTCATCATATGCATACTGGCACATATCTCCATAATACGCTCGTAGATGTGACAGTGGACAGCCACTTCCGTCAAATTTCACCAAGTCTGGACATTTGAATTTTGGCGGGAGTTGCAAATTAGAAAAAAATCCCAGTCTGTCTAGTGAGGCTTCTTTTGGCACAGGACCTCGATCCACATTCTGCATTTGTTCCTTTAGGGCCTGTAAATCGGCTTGCATCTGGGCTGTGACACCCACTGCTTCCTGTGCTCGGTATCACTATTCTTCTTCGTGCCCCATTCCTTGTAGCATTACTTGTTGCTGTGGGATAGCAGGGGGCACTGGAATCTGCAGCTGCTGTACTGGCTGAGCTGGCGGAGGTTGTGGGATTGGCTGCTCGGGCAAATGCGGGTTTTGCTGCAAAGGATCTTGTGGTAGCTCTTCTGGAGGGATTGGCAGTGGTTGAGGAACTGGTTGCTGTGGTTGTGGCACCGGTGGTTGCAGCGGAGGTATTGGCTGCTGTTGTGGAGGTACTGGCAGCTGTTGTTGTGGTGCTTGGATTCTGTCTATCTGTTGCATCATTGCTGCCATCATGGCCGTCATGTTGGCCTTTGCTGGTTAAGACTAGCGATCACTGGATGGTCTTCCAGTTTCTCTTGCTCCTGGGGTGGAAGTGGAGGTGGTGCTCATCCTTTAGTAGGGTCCATTTGCAGTCTTCTTCTGGAGCGCAAAAGGTACGGGCTACGAGGCGCAATCTTCAAACCTGGGGAAATGAAACAGGAGCCAAGTCAGTACAAAGAATTCATGTTATATTGAGATATAATGCATGTCAGTGCAGATTATTCATGATCTTTTTTTGATTTTTATGTTTGATTGAAATGCGGAAACTTGAAAAGTTGATTTCCATTTGAAAGGATTCTAAAAAATGATCTTTTTTTTTTGTTGTCACGACAAGGGGAGAGTCCCTAACAATGGTTTGCTTTTAACCGCCACTTCGGAGGTAAGGGAAAAAGATCACTTTTTAACCGCCACTTTGGAGGTGAGGGAAGAGTCCCTGGATTTGATCTCTAGAAACTGCAAGAGTTGACTGTGCGCACGTCGTGCCCGTGCGAGGGCGTGCGCGAAAGCGAGGGGAGAATGGGGGTTAGGAGTCGCCACTGCCTGATGGGGTGCAGGCAGACACCTGGATGCCCTAAGGATGTCTATTTTAGTCTGCGGCCTGAGATTCTGAGAAAGGGCTCGGTTACGGTCTGGGGAAGTCCGTAGACATCCCGGTCCGCCCTGTCGGTTTGACGGGTCCCTTGGGTTTCCTGTTTTGCGAGTCAACTCAATTCTAAATTCACACTACTTCTATGCTAGCATGCACATTTTATTGGTCCAGGTGGGGGCCACCAAGGTGGTGCGGGTTCCATTTTTGGTTTATTTGATTTTATCTTTTTATTCAGGTGATGTTGGTCTGACGTGGACCCCGTTGGAAAGCCCACAATGCCTTGTTAGGCTCAGGTGGGCCCAAGTCTCAAAAGAGAGTTTGGATTGGCCCAAAACCCAAACAGTTCAATTTGATTAAATTAGGATCGGGTCGGTCGGGTCACAGAAATCGGGTTTTGAGGCTTCTCTGGGTCTAGTGTGCGGTTTAAGCGTAACCACACACTCTGTGTAGTTTAACCCGAACAGCTCTGTGTATGCGGTTTTGGCCCAAAAAACCTGAAACGCCGAAAATACCAGGTGGGCTGTGTTCGTTTACCTCTCAGGGATCTTTATGAACTTCTGTGGGTCTCCGGAACCTTCTGAAAATTGCTCAAATGCTCATTTCGAGTTGAAGCATCTCACTTTATTGGTGTTCTACGAATGGAGAAAGTCTCGGCCCTTCACGCTCCATTCAAACCATTCATATGCATACATATAAATTGATCTAACTAAGAAGGGAAAAAAGAAGGGTTAAATGGGGTACATTAGATGAATACACAAGGGGGAACACCTTCCCCCATTTGAATGGAGCAAATCAGTATTAAGGGGTGACCCCAAAGACCATTAAAGAGCATGCGCAGAAGGGGGTCTCCTCCTCCCTTGACACCATCCGTACTCCCTTTACCATGGGAGGTATCTCATATGAAGGAAATGAGACAAAGACGCATGGTTGTCATGTTGAAAAATAACTTTCAAACAAGAAATACAAGAGATCTAAAACATGCTTGAAAGCAACTCATTTTCATGTATGTGAAACAAACATTGATAGGAAACAATACCTTGGGCTAAAACCCTTGTGTGGGGTGTGAGGACCCCCTTTTTGAGACACGAACAGTGGCTGGACAGCCCTCCTCCAGCAGTAGCAGCAACTCCTCCCTTTCCTTCTTGAGTGGGAGTGAAGAAGATGAGAGAAAGTTAGGGTAGATTGGGCTTAGGATTATGCTTGAGGGGTTTAGGGAGCAAGGAGGGACTTGGAGGAAGGATTTTGGAGGACCTAGGAAGGAGAGAAAAGGGTTAAGGCCAGCCAAGAGAAGCCAACCCTTACCTACTATTCGGATTTTCTATTTATAGAACACTGGGACAAAACCGCATACTCAGTGCGGTTTGGTCGAAAATGAATAGTAACCGCACATACCGTGCGGTTTGGTCTAAATCGCAGGGTATGTGCGGTTTTGGCCCTGTCTTTTCAGCAATGATTAGGGGACAAATTGGTTATACGTAGTCTGACGCGCCATGCAACCGTACTGTATGTGCAGTTGACTTTTCGGCGCCGCTTGCTCTGATTGGCTTGCGAGGGTGGTGGCCGAAAAAATCAACCGCACACCATATGCGGTTGCAAAGCAACCTTTTAGATTTGCCTTTTTCTCTCCCCTTTTGGCTTGAGTTGACGGCTGAGGCGACTCAGCCACCTACTCGGACGAATCATGCTCTTCCAATTTTTTATTATTTCCCATTTATCTTAGCATATTTTGGTTTGATCAAAATTTGGGTGCTTATATTGACTTCTGAAGGTTTTGATTTCTAGAAAATTTGAGAATTGAGTCCCAGTTGACTAGGTTTTGGGGAATGCGAAATGGTTCCCTGGAGTAAAGATGGCTTTGACTAAGATTTTGGGAAATGCGAAATGGTTTCCAGATCAGCAGAAGCACAAAATGGCTTTTAAGGTTTGGGAAACGCGAAATGATTTCCAGGTTAGCACAAAATGGCTTGGGAAACTCAAACTGATTTCCAGGGTAGCAGAAGCATGAAATGGCTCTTACTAAGATTTTGGGAAACACAAAATGGTTTCTAGGGTAGCAGAAGCACAAAATGGCTTTTTGGGAAACTCAAAATGGTTTCATGGAGTCGGAGAAGCGCTAAATGGCTTCGACTAAGATTTTGGAAACACGAAATGATTTCCTGGAACAACAGAAGCACAAAATGGTTCCATATTTGGGAAACACGAAATGGTTTTAGATTTGGGAAACACGAAATCGTTCCAGATTTGGGAAACACAAAAATGGTTTCAGATTTGAGAACACGAAATGGTTCCAGATTTGGGAACACGAAATGGTTCTAGATTTGGGAAACACAAAATGGTTTCAGATTTGGGAACGTGAAATGGTTCCAGATTTGGAAAACATGAAATGGTTTCAGAGCAACAGAAACATGAAATGGTTCCTACTAAGATTTTGGCATTCAGAGGCGAGGGGAAAGTCCCTGGTTTGGAAACTACAAGAGTTGATTTCCATGAAATTACAGGAGTTGATTTCTGGAAACTGCAAAAGTTGATTTACTTTTGATTTGGTTTCGGAAACTACGAAAGTTGATTTCATTTTTGACTTGGTTCTGGGAAACACAAAATGATTTCCTAAAGCAGCAGAAACACGAAATGGCTTCTACTAAGATTTTTGGGAAATACGAAATGATCTCATGTAGTAGCAGAAGCGCTAAATGGATTCGACTAAGATTTTGGGAAACACAAAATGGTTTCATGGAACAGCAGGGACACGAAATGGCTCCCACTAAATTTTGGGAAATACAAAATGGTTTCATGGAGTAGAAACACAAAATGGTTCTACTAAATTTAAAGATTGGGAATTGATATACTTGATCTCTCTTTTGATTTAAGATGGCCATCAGCGAGAACCAGACTTATCCTTGATTTTCTTGATTGATTGTTTTGAGGCTGGGTCATAGCTGACTGATCTCACAATTTTTCTAATTAGGCTAATGGTGATTAAGGCCCAGGAAATTGGAGCCATTCTGAGCCCCGATGCAAACTTGATGCACATTCGGATGCAGTTTTGATCTTGGGGATTAAAACATTTGTTCTCTTTCTCTTTTTCCTTTGAGAAATGATTTGATGAAACACGCTTATACAGATGATCTTGAAGTGTGTGCACTTGATGCATGAAAATGCGTACACAAAATCAAAGCCGAGATTCAATGATATTACCATTCAAAAAATCTGAATCCAAGAATGAATGTGAAAAGTATATCAAAAGGGTGTGTGCATAGCCCTAAGAAGGTTGGTGCCTCGTGGGGCACGACTCCTAGACATACGTGTGTATGGAAGCACATCCGAGTCAAAGTCAGCTTCTCTTTCATCTATTCTTTCGTTTGCCTTTGACCTCAGGTGCCAGACCAAAAAGAAATTACAACTTGCTATCGAGGGCGAAAATTACATGATATTCACAGAAATCTACAAAAGGGTTCATCCTTAAAGCTGTTGGGAGCCAAAAAGAAGGATACAAATTTGCTTCAAGGTGGGTAAGCCAAATTCCTAGATCTAGGGTTTTGTGCCCCTGCTCTGATCCGACCTGCTTTCATCTGCTTTTTCTGATCTGGCCAGCTTTCGTCTACTTGAGGACTGATCCGGACTTAGTGTGCTTCTTGCAGACTCAAATGGGTCGTGGCCCATAGCTCACAGGACTCAATGCATGGATTTGGGTTAGTTCCCCTGATCAATGTTAGGTTGGCTTCCTAATTTAGGGTTGAGATAGCCCAGAGTCTAGGGTCCACTCAATTTGATGTAAAGAGGGTAGGGGGTTGCTGCCCCTGATGGACTCTTAGATTTTAAATTGATTTTATTCATCTTCTTATTTCATCATTCACATCACATTCATCACAAAAGTGTGTCAGAACACTGGGTGGGAAAAAGGGTACACAGCCCGAGACAAACGCGTACAAGGGTCTGTGCTAGGTCCAAGACCCCTCGCGTACCACGGCACGAAACCAGTGGTGCTATAGGGATCCAGTAACCCTGGGGGATGTTTTACCTTCACTTTTCCTCGGCAAGCCAGAGGTGCGTGAGGCTAATATCATCCCAAAAGTTGTTTATACGGTGAAGAAAGATAGCTGCTAGAGAGGTCTAGGGCTTGGTTAAGAAGAGCATTCATAATCCAATCACATATCCATTCAAGTCGGTTCATCCACGCAGACTCCCTCGTGCGCGTCACCCCACGTAGTTTATATAAAAAGCAGTAAACATCCACGGTGTGATGAGTGTATGCTGTGTGCCTGTGGTTTGGTGCTGTGCACTAAACTAGGCAAGTTGACTCTTTTCCTAACCAGGGATTGACTGGGTTGAGCAGTCCCCAACGGAGTCTCCAAGCTGTGCGCACGTCACGTCGGCGAGGGAGCACGAAAAAGCATGTGCGAGCCTCCTAAGGTGGTAAAACGGGAAAAGGGAGTCGCCACTGCCCGATGGGGTGTAGGCAGACACCTGGATGCCCTAAGGATACCTACTTTGGTTTGCGGCTTGAGATTTTGAGAAAGGGCTCAATTACAGTTCGGGGAAGTCCGTAGACACCCTGATCCGCCTCGTCGAGTGACGGGTCCCATTGGTTTCCCTGGTTTGAGTCAACTTGGTTTTAAACTCACCGTGCTTCTATGCTAGCATACACACTTATTTCAATTTTAGGTGGGGAATGCCAAAGTGGTGTGTGTAAGCACCCAAATTTTGATCAAACCAAAAAGAAAAAGAAAAAGAAAAAGGAAAAAAGAAAACATAAAATGTGCTAAGAGACAAAAAGTCAAACCCCGGGGGGACAAAAGTTGACTTTTTGATCAGGTACGATTTGATCGCCATACTTCTTCCTAATTATTAGGAAATCCCGACACGATTCTAACGCAACTGAGTTTGCTTAGATCGGGGTCCGGATGAAGAAGATATGAGCCGGTCAAACTTGAGGGGAGCTGAAAGTTGACTTTCTGCTAAACCCCGATCCAAGTGCTTAACCCCATGTCATTGGATAGAGAGCTCCGATACGGTTCTAACGCAACTGAGTTTGCTCAGATCGGAGCTCGGATGGGGAAAATATGAGCTGTCAAAGTTTCCGAGCAGCAAAACTAGCAAACTGCACACGTGGCGAGTTGCACAGGAAAATATCTCGGGGATCAAATCTATAAATGTCAAAACATTCAAAATATCCTAGGGATTAAATTTGTAAAAATCCAAGAGTATCGGATTAAATCAAAAATCTCCAGGGAGTATATCTTAAATTCCAGATTTTGAGACAAATCCGTGACCGCATTAATTGTTTTTCAATGATTGTGTCACTCGCGTCGAGCGAAAAGCGCTCAGCGCCAGCTCGCGCAAGCTCGGTGGATACCCCGATTTCTCCTCTATAAATACCACAGCCCCCTTCTTACGAAGGGGTTCGGCTTTTTTCGGGTGTGCTGGTTCCGCTTTTTTCTGGTGTTGGCTCTCCCTACAGATAACCCTTCTTCACCACTCTGCTTGGTTCGAAACCCCCCTCCGTATACCTCCCTTTGCCTCCACAAACAACCATCCCACATCACTTGAAGCCCTGTCGACCCTCGGTTGCTCTCTTCTTCTTCTTCCTCGTCAAACCCAAAGGAGAAAGACTCGCCGTTGGTGCGGAGAGGTGCTGCATGGCAGTCGTTCGTGCTCAAGGAGGTTCAACACATCCTGCCAGGGTTCGTTAACCCAAGGTAATGTCCCCTGAAACTTTCGTTCAATATAAATGAGAATAAGCCCATTTCAAGCATGCTAGGGTGTTTTCTGTTACCAAGTTATTTGCTGTTATTGCTTGTCTGATTCGAAGGTGGGAGCCTGTTCCCATGGTCATCTCCTCTCATGTACCCCGATGTAAACCCCCCTTTTCCCTTCACCATTAGTCACGTTACTTTGTCGGTTTTCGGATTTGGTCGATTGCGAAGAGAGTTGAGTCGTGATGTATGAGTAGACTAGATTAGCTTCGAATCGAGTTTGAAGGTCTCCTGGGGAGGCCAAGAACACCTGGGAGGTGTTACAGAGACTGGAAATCCAGCCAGTCTCTGAGTTTCAAAGAAAAAACAGAGAATTGGGTTTCGTCAGGGTGTCCGCTGAGCTTGCGTGAGGCTCACGCTCAGCGCTTTTGCTCTCGCCGAGCTCGCACGAGGCTCGCGCTCAGCGCTTTTCGCACTCGCCGAGTGCGTGTTGCTCTCACCTAGTGCGTGCCGAGTGCGTGCGCGGGTGTCTTTTTTGTTGATTTTCGCTTCTGCCTAGCTCGTGCTGACCTCGCGCCTAGCGCCTGAGGTCAGCGCACCCTCCTAAAATGCCAAATTGCTTGTTTTTTTGAAAACCCAGCAATACCCTTTACTGTACCGTGCGGGGCTTTGCCCCCCACACCCCCAACCCTGTTGTTCGCCGCGCGTCCAACTCATTCCTTGGTGCGGGGAGGGACCTCACCCCGTGGGCTCCGCTTCGATCTGCCCACAGGGGCCCCCAAGTCCCTCCCCTTGGACCCAAATAAGTGAGCCGATCTCCCCTGTATTTTTTGGGTATTTCTTTGATTTGTTGATTTCTGTGATTTTTGCTGAAAGTGGGTGACCTTTTCAAACCGAACCAAAAATGAACCAATTAGGTTTCCGGGTCACTCGGAAACCCAACTTGGGACTTGGACCCCCGGTCCAACTTGATTTCTCGTGGGCCTTCCGACGGGGCCCACCAAGCCCAACAAACTCCGAAGCCTGCAAATAAACAATCTAAGAAGAATTAATTGATTAAACTGGGCGGGCCAAACCTAATGCGGCCCACCCGATCCAGCTAGTGAATCGATGTTTGAATTGCATGGTATGGCCGAGACCAAGGGCAGGGCCTCTCGGGCCCACTAAGCCCACAAAACCAAGTAAGGTTAGGGTTTCAAAACCCTAACCCAGGAAGTCTTGGGCTTTCAAGCCTGAGCCCAGGTAGAAGGGCCCCAAGCCCAAGGCCTGGCCTATTTTGGAAACTTAAGCAAGACAAATCCAATAAATCACCTGGCTACCATGTGCGGCCACCCAATGGGCCCACAAACCAAACCGGCCCACCTTTGCATAAAAATCACTTAAATTCAATTTGAACCCCAAAGTAAAATCAATTCAACTGACCTGAGCCCAAAGGGCCTCGCAGGCTTAGACCAAGGCCTGCCAAGAGAACATGTGGACCACACTTGGCCCACCAAGGGATCCGTGGGTCCTCCAACGGGGCCCACCCAATTAGACTCACTTCATTTTAAAGCTAAAAAGATAAAATCAAGTAAAGGGACCCACACCACATTGGCGGTCCCGCTAGACTTAACCAAATATGCATGCTGGATTAGGAACCGGGTAGAGACCAAAGTTGACTCAAACCAGGGAAACCTATGGAACCCGTCATCTGACGGGGTGGACTGGGGTGTCTACGGACTTCCCCAGACCGTAACCGAGAACTAGCTTAGAATCTCAAGCCGCAGACCGAGCCTTAATAGAAAAATCTAGGCACCCAGGTGTCTGCCTGCACCCCATCAGGCGGTGGCGACTCCAATATTCCATTTTTACCCAGTGCGACACCCGGAAACAGGCGCGCACAGTGTGGATTCCCTTCTTTTATTTGATTTTTATATTTTTATCCAGATGATGTGGGTTTGATATGGGCTCCATTGGAGGGCCCGTTGGGCCCACAGTCTCAAAATGGGCTTGGAACAGTCCAAAAAAGCCCAATGGGATGGGACAAGTCAAAATGGGTTGGATTGGGTCCAACTGGGTCCCAAAAATGAATTTTTAAGGGTTTCTAGGAACTGACCGAAGGCACAACCGTAAATTGTGAGCAGTTTCGCCTGAACCGCTCTGAGTATGCAGTTTGGGCCCGAAAAACCAAGAAAGGACAAAATAGCCTTGGGATTTAGCTCGGCTTCTCTCCAGGGTATTCCAATAGTCATGTGGGCCCACAGTGGTTCAGGGAATGGGGGATCTCCCCACTTTGGTTTCTCTTGGGATTTCGCAGCAAGGATATGAGTGGTCCAATTAATTCTGGACTCTCTATATAGATATACCACTTCTAGGGATTCATGAAAAATCAAAATAAACTCAACGAAAAATAAGTTTAAAGCCAAACTTGATTCATGGTTAAATCCAGAGACTAAGTAAGGGGATTAATTTATGAATAGGGGAAGGTGTTAAACACCCCTACTCATCCACACGAGGTGGTTGCCAAATGCCGTTCGTGCTTTAAATAGTTGCTTACAAGCAAAATTCAAATAAAAGTACTTATAAAAGACAAAAATATGTATGGTTTCTCCATGTGAGTGGTCCAATTAATTTTGGACTCTCTATATAGATATACCACTTCTAGGGATTCATGAAAAATCAAAATAAACTCAACAAAAAATAAGTTTAAAGCCAAACTTGGAAAATCAACTTAAGGTTACATTTTTAAAGATTTGAAAACTCAACCGATCAAAAGTCTTCCTATCCAAACCTGAGCCGACTAACACCAAAGCCATTGGAAGGTTTTCATGAAGTAGGAAATGCAGTAGAAATTCCACTCAAATCTGACAAAAACCAAAGAAAATATATTTGCTGAAAGCTACTGTTATAAAACCATAAAAACAGAGAGTGACCATGCAATATGAATTGAGATCACTCGAAATATGTTGAAGAACAAACCCATGATCATTTAGGGTATAGATTTGGCTTAGATCTCTCATTAAGCGGAGAGAGGAAGCCAAATCCACCCAAGTTGATAAAAAACATCAAAATAATAGAGATTAGACCATAAGGTTCTCTCTAAAAGATTGAAGCCATTTGAAACCATTTCATAAAACCCTAAGATATTATTTTAAGGCTCCTGATCTCAGATCTACCATATTGAACATGGTAAATCTAAGATCTATGCCTATTTCAACTAGAAATCCAGTGGGGATGTGTAATGATGTGAGAAATCAGCATTTTAGGAGGAAAATGGGGATCTAATGCTATGAATAGCATAGATCCGTATGGTTCCTCTAGATTTGAAACAAGATCATAAAATACAACCACACACAGAATATCAAAAGACATCCAAAAGAATCATCACCAAAAGGGGTTCTAACCTAAGGATCCATTCTTGTTCTCGTTTCCCATAGCTCTCTCTTCAAGTTTTACGGCTAGAGAGGGTGCTTAAGGTACTTAGAGAGAGGTTTGGGGCTACAAACACACGCAGGTCTCTACACTACACAAACATAGAAGAAGAGACTATCCAATGATTAAAAAAAAAGGAGAGCAGAAACATACCTTGGTTGCTTGAAGCAGGGTTCCCTTATTCTCCAGGAGCTCTTCAAGCTTCAATTTTCAGCCATTTGCTCGAGGAGAGACCCTTTATTTATAGGCAAATTCAAGGGTATAGGAGGTCACAAGGGTAGGCCAAAGTTTCCTTCTAGATTCTTCCAACTCAATTTTAAGGCATGAGTTGGAGTGAATCCAAAGGATTCGGAGGGCAAATAAGGCAGATCAAGTCTCCCAGAGAGAGGTAAAAAGGGTAAATAAGGCTTAGATCCCGAGCCTTTGCGAAACTGCGCAAAACGAACGTGTCTGCATATACAATGCGGTAATGTTCAGTCTGCATTATATATGCAGACAAGACCAAACCGCACTTATAATTCGGGCAAGCTCCGTTTGCAAACAATATGTGGACAGAACAAAACCGCAATATAAGTGCGGGCAGTACACCTTTTTACAGCCTTGACCCCTACCTGCACAGGCAATACTTATTTACATGTAATATCATTTAAGTAAATGTCCTCGTATTTTTTAATCTCCATTTACTTAAGATATTACATGTACATAAGCAAACACCTCCCTATTTGAATCCATTAAAAATAGTTCCACACCCAAATTCCAAGTGAATAAAAAATCAACTTTTCAGTTCAAGGCTAAATTCTGGTTTTTCAGGTTTGGTAAAAAGATTCAAAATGTTAATACTAAGGTATTTGTCAAGATTTAAAGGCTCAAAAAATTCATTTATGCAATAACATTGCTAAAAACCTGATTACCGGGAAAAATTATCTTGAAATCTTGCCTTAAAAAATATTTCATTTTTTGGGGTCAAAAGTCAACAAAATTCAACCGGAAAAGTTTGACTTTGCACAAAAGATTGAATTTGGGCCTTTTCCTTTGTGGTTTTGGATTCAAATGGGTTAAGGATCTCAAACCCAATGCTAAGAATTGAAAATTCCAATAAAATATTTCTTTCCTTCAAGATTTATAATCGTGCAATTTTGGGGTGTTTACACCCAAGAGTAAGTGTCTATAATTCAGAGAATTATAGACAGCCCAAGAGATAAAATTTGAAATTTCAGGCCTTCAGAGGTCCTATGAGTGGGTTCTAAAATCACGCAAGCTTCTAGAGGCTTTTTGACGGCCTAAAAAGTAATTTCTGAAATTTCAGGCTTTCAGAGGTCCTATGAATGGGTTCTAGAATCACGCAAGCTTCTAGAGGTTTATGAAAGTGTCTAAAATTCAGAGGCTTTTAGACAGCCCAAAATGATTTGTCTAAAATTTAGAGGCTTTTAGACGGCCCAAGCAAAGGTTTCTAGAATTACTTACGCTTCTAGAGGCCTATGAAGACTTGGAATTAAGGCTTCCAAATGCCCCCTAAAATTATGCAGGATTTTAGGAGCCTATGAATTTGGAATCAAGGTTTCCAAGAACCTTCTGAAATTATGCAGGCTTTCAGAGGCCAATGAAGATTTCTTGGATTTACGCAGGCTTCCAAGGGCCTATGAAGTTTTGAAAAATCTGGAATTTCAGGCTTCCAGTGGTCCTATGAGTTAAGGAATTAGCAGGCTTCCTTATGCCTATGGAGATTGAAAAATCTGGAATTTCAGGCTTCCAATAGTCCTATGGGTTTCTAAATTAAGGCTTTAGAAGGCCTATGAGATTAGGGAATTACTCAAGCTTCCGTAAGGCTTATGAGAATTTGGAATTCAAAGGCTACTGGTGCCCCATGAAATATAAAGTTTCAAGGCCTTCAGTTGTCCCATGAATTGAACTTCTGAAATTCAATGGCTTTTAGGTGCCTATGAAGAGTTCAATGGAATTACTCAGGCTTCCAAGGGCCTATGAAGTCTGAAATTCAAAGGCTTTCAGAGGCCTACGGAAATTTTGAGGAAAATCTAAAATTCAAAGGCTTTCAGAGGCCTATGATATTTTTGAACCTTCTTTAAAACTTTTGAGTTGAAAAAGGAACTCAAGTTGCTTTAAAGAAGTTGATTTTAAATCTTTCTTCTTTCTTTTTATTTTTATTTTTTTGAGTTTTTATTTGCTTGGAATTCCATGGTTTCCAAGTGACCCATTTGGGATTCTTAGAGATTTGGGATTTCAAGGTTCCCAAAAGACCTATGGTTTGATAACCAAATTATTCCTTAAAAGAAGTCTTTTAAAAGTTTTAAATACTTTTATGTTTACAAACTTCTTCTTAAAGAAAGATTCTTGAATGGAAATGTTCTTATCAAACTTTGGAGATGGAATGATTTGAATTCCTTTTTCAACATTCTCAAATTGAATTACACTTCAAGAGTTAGGTTTAGAACATATTTTGAAACCTTGGTGTGATTTCACTGTTCAATCCCTAAAATTGAGGTGTGTGAGTTGGTTTCTGATTTAAACAGATTTTTATTTTATCACTTGCACCCTTAAGTTAAGCTAAATGTTCAAATTAGGTGAAAATTACCTAACATGAGCTTAACCCTTTGATTTGGATGAGTTTAGAAGGATTTGAATGCCATTTATCCTTATTGAAGTTCTTATTATCTGTTTATATCATTTACAGATTAAGAGGAACCAAACCTGTTAGTTAAAATTGGCTGGAACATGTTTTAAGCCTTAAATCCGAATACTTAGTGCAGATAAGTTTTGCCCGCATATAATTTGTGGACAGGTTTTGTCCGCATAATGACTACGGGCATGTGAAATCCGCATACTGAGTGTGGATTACGGATAGATTTCAACTTTTTGCTTTCCAATCGATTTTATTACTTTGATTACTCATCCAAACACATTGTTCACCATTGAGAGGTTTCTAAACTGTCCCAAATTGGACTTTGATACTTATTATTGCAAAAAATGCATGAATGTCTATGAACCTTATGGAATTAACAAAGAAGTATATAATAAACATGTACACATGATTCTCCATGTCTTGAATGAGAATAAACATATGAAAGAAATAAATAAATTACAAATTTGCCTTCGAGGGCTGAAATAGAATTACAAATTTGCCTTCTTGGGCTTTCAAAAGAAAAAACAAAATTCCTACACTAAATACAAATGATGCCTTCTGTACAAGCACCACTTTGATGTATTTTCCTTCAATTTTCCTGCAAAAAGAGGATTAGTAACATTGATACCAAAAAGAGAGCATGTGCTCCCTTTAAAATTGGACACCATATGCATGAATTTTGGGCCTTGGGTTGCCTCCTATATAGATTTGGGTAGAATGACTTCTAAGAAGAGTTAAAACTCTTCCTATAGGCTACACCAATCCTAGGGTACACCATTTCTTTGGGGAAAATAAAATCCCAAACATGTGGACACCATGAGTTTGATTTACAAAGTATGAAGGCAATTCTAAAAAAAATAAAACTGAAATTACCTTGTTACCTTGTGTTTAGCTTCAATATGGTATCCATATCATACCTTGGCCCTGTAAATCGTGCACAACGGCCTTCCCTCAATTACAAATCCATTTCCCCATCGTAATTGGTTTACTTTAACCAAAAAAAGTGTATCTCCACCTTCAAGCGTAGGGTTTTGGGTTTTGGCTTAGTGGAAACTTAGGTCTCAAGCCTAGTGTATGATCAGAATCAAAAGATCCACAATGTCATCACATCATTAGCTCAAAGCTCTAAGGTGAATGTTTTCACTTTTGCTTTCCGAAGTAACGATCTCGTTGCACTAAGCTACACACATTCGGGTTCAACTTCCTATAGGTAATAGGTGGTTGTGCAAAGAGGTTTAAAATGTGCTTAAGTGCATTTGTAAATAATAGGTCACATTCACAACGTCCCTATCCCTTGCCACTCTTTTTTTCGTAGCCATGCATATACATATTCACATACCAAGGCATGATATAGAAGTCACGTTTGAAGCATATACACAAGTAAAACAAAGCAATGTAAAGTACCTGAGCATGCTCATGATCATCATATGTTTACACAAAATATCATACAAACATGTTATCATGCTTAAACAAAAAGGCCATCAATCATGAAGAACATGCTTGGAACATTTAAAACATTAATAAAATCTCCAGATCTCATGCTCATCACATTCATGATCAACACATGGTACTAAAATCCAAATCAAGACATGTTAACATGAAATCAAAGTAATTAAGCATGATTTGCCAATGACAAGCCTCCTATCATGGTTCTAAACACAACCAAATATATACATCACATGCTTTGTCTTCATGGCTTTCTAATCCTCTAAGACCAGATCTAAACACATCAAGCATGCTCATTATAAACAAACAAAACAGCAAGCAATCAATAAAAAGAAAAAAGCATGAACAAACACTCAAATCATGGCTCAAATCCACTAGTCGCCAGTTGTGAGACATGGAAAGATCACCTAAATGACTTCCTCGTCATCACACAGGGTTTACAAAGGGTTGGAGTCGCTACCATTCAATTTAAGGTGTGAATGGACACCAAAACGATCATAAAAAATAAAATTAAAGCTAAAGTAGCTCTAATTCATGGTTAAATCCAGAGATCAGGTAAGGGGATTAGGTTATGAGTAGGGGAAGGTGTTAGGCACCTGTAGACACCTGATTTTTGCACCCTTAAAATGGCAAAAAATGAAAAGTCAAACCCTGAGGGGGTCAAAAAAATTGACTTTTTGATTTAAGAGAATTTGGCCATCAAACTTCATCTCATTGAAAAGAGCATTTCGACACGATTCCAACACAACTGAATTTGCTGGAATCGGAGTCCAGATGAAAAAGATATGAGCTGGTCAAACTTTTGGGGAGCAAAAAGACTTTTTGCTCGACCCCAATTCAACTGCCAAACTTGATCCCAGTGGATAGGTGGTTCCGAGCTGATTCCAACGACACTAAGTTTGTTGAAATCAGACACCGGACGAAGAAGTTATGAGCACTTGAAGTTTCAGAAAAACTGCCCATGTGGCAAAAAAGCAGCAAAAGTGGACTAAACCAATAAAATAAATAAGATAAGAGTGTTTAGTAATATTTTAATAAAGGAATCTCGTTTATATAATAAAATAATCATAAAATCGAATGTAAATCTTGCAAAAAACCAAATTGAATAAAGATTTGAAATCCAAACATTTTTAAAACGTGCTGGACCGTATTTGCATTACGGGCAAGGCATGCCCGTATTTAAAGTACGGTCACGCTTCTAGAAGGAAACACGCGTCGCTGTACGGCGGGACACGCGTCCCGTACGGCCGAATCTGCGATAATTGCAAATATTCGTTTTTCGCCCGTACTTGAAGTACGGGCAAGGCACGCCCGTACTTGAAGTACGGGCAAGGCATGCCCGTACTTCAAATACGGGCACGAAAATTTTGCCTATAAATAGAGAGGCCACCCCCCTCATTTCAACAAGCCCTCTCTTCTGGCCTTCCCCCTTTCCCTCTTGGTGCTTCCCACGGCCAAGTTCTGCCCATGTTGCCACCACCCTACCCAAGCCAACATAATGTCCAAAATACCCTTGCCTCCCCAAGATCATGCCTAAACCTCCAAAAACCTCCTCCTAAACCCAATCTCCTGTCAAACCCCTTTCAAGTTTAACCTGAAAAATCCAACGGGACGCGGAAGCGCTGCCGAATTCACTTGAACTTGGAGGAATTATCATAATCAATTAGACATTGCATTGTAAGTATCTTTACTAAATTAAGAGAATTTTTAATCACCTTTCTTTTCTTCATCACTTCCTTTTGTTTTATTATTACGTCATGTCTAACACATTTTTGCTGCTGTATGTGATGAGCATTTGATCTAAAAATAATCATTCCCATGGAAAAGAGGAGAAAATAACCAAAGCTACCAAAAGAATGATACTCCATATAATTTGGTTACAATGTTGAATTTCTTTCAATATATGAGATACCCTGTAATCTCCCCTTTTCCCTCCTAAACAATGGACATGGTTGCTTGAGCAAACACAAGAAGAAGGAAGATCATGACCCCAAAGAAAGTGAAAAGAGAAGAAATGGCTTTACAAGCCAAATGAAGGAAATGGGGAACCTGGAAGGAAAGAAGAAGCTCGGTGGAGATTACCAGAAGACCCAGAAAAGCCACGGAATTGATCCAGATTGAAATCGGCAGCAAACGGGCAAACTGAGTTGCGTCCGTAAACCCAGGCCGGTCCAGCCTGGACCGTGTTTGATTCACGGGTAGAAGAGACCGTAGTCAATCCACGGTCAGGTTGGACCGTAAAGAAAACACGGGCAGACATAAAAATAATGTAAAAAGTGTAATTTCTTGGTCTGGTTTGACTTGATCCGGCCTAAGCCGGCTTGAACCACCCCCTTTAACCATTTGGGCTATCATTAAGCCCATTTTTGGACTTTGGGCCCATATGGGCCCATCAAGACCCCTTTGGCCCACTTTTGACTGGCCCATACCAGGCCTGTTTTCAATAAACAGGCCAAGGCCACTGGACTTTGGCTAATGGGCCCATTCCAGGCCCACTAAGCCCAAACTAAAATTGTAATAAATAAAACTTAATAAAATAACCAAATGGGTTACCCAATAACCTAACTGGGCCCAAGGCCCAACCATGACAACCCATGGGTCTTCCAACGGGACTCGGGTCTGACCCATTCCACTTAAATCAATAAAAAGATAAAATCAAATAAAAAGGGACCCACACCTTCAGAGGGCCCCGCCAGACTCAACAAGGTAGCATGCTGGTATAGGAAGGGTGAGCTTGACTCAAAAAACCAGGGAGACCCGAGGGACCTGTCAGATCGACGGGGCGGATCGGGGTGTCTTTAGGACTTCCCCGAACTGTAACCGAGGACTTAGCTAGATCTTTAATAAGCCGCAGACCAGACTTAGACCCGGTTAGGGCAAAACCGTGTCTGCCTGCACTCTCAGGCAGTGGCGACTCCGAATGTCCCGAGGCACGCACGAAAGGTGCGCCCGGTGTGCGATCTAGGTCAAATTTAGGTGCGCACAGCACCCCTACTCATCCACTCAAGGTGGTTGCCATATGCTGTTCATGCTCAAATAATTGCCGTCTAATAAAATCATTCCAAAAGTGCTTGAAAAGTGACAAACACATGTGTGATTCTTCCATATGAGTAGTCCAATAGATCTTGGACTCTCTCTATGGATGTATCACTTCTAGGACTTCATGGTTGAGAAAACAAATAGAGTAAAGCTCGGATAAAAGCAAGCTAAAACAAAATTTGAGAAATCAATAGAAGATGAAGCTATAGGAGCTTGAAAACTTCAATCAATCATAAATCCTTTGATTCAAACTCAAATTGAATGAAACCAAAGCCATTTGAAAGCTGGTATGAATTAGGAGACTTAGTAAAAAATTCAATCCAATCCGATTAAAATCAAAGGAGAAATACTTGTTCAAATCTACTGTTCTAAATCTGTAAAAGTGGCAAGTATGCAACTTTGAAAACCTATTCGTGGAGATTGGTTCCATATAAATCCTTGAAAATTTACATGAATGAAGTATGAAATGCCATATTTCACATGAGATAAGTCCCATACAAAACTTCATCCATTTGTGATGTGTGTGCCCTCTAGAACATGTCTAGAGGATCACAGATTGACTATGTAATCTGTTACAGAGCAGTCTAGAGTCAATCAAACACACATGAGTCAAATCAGATTGAAAACTCTTGAAACCAATTGGATTTAAGAATAGAATCATAAAAAAAACCCAGAAATCAAAATCACTCCAATCAGAGTTAAAATGAGCCTTTGGTGCTAAATCAAAGTGATAAGTTCAGCAATCTGATCTGAACTGACCTATAAACTTTAATCAAATGGTATAAAAAATCGGCTCCATATAAATTGATCAAATTTGACATGACTATACAAGACATCTCCACCTATCATATGTCTTTAGAATCATTCAAAAATTCATCCGGATGATGAAGTTAAGAACGATCCAAGTCAAGGTACAGGTTTTATCCAGATTTGAAAACTTTGAGTAAAACCAAGCTAAAATAGTGAGTGTGTGCATGTGATCCATATGATTTGAATTAAAATCATTTGAAAAGAGTTGGAAAACACTCAAAAAGAATTTAGGGCAAGGATTCGGCTCAGAACTCTCATTGATTGAAGAGGATGAGCCCTATATACCCGAATTGAGACAAAAGCTTCAAATGGAGAGATTAGACCATAGCGGCCCTCTCTTGAAGATGAAATCAATTGAAATCGACTCATGAAGTCCTAAGAGATTGCTCTAAGGCCTTTGATATCAGATCTACCATATTGAACATGGTGAATCCAAGATCTAAGCCTATTTTTACACCAAATCAAGTGATATGTGTGTTTGTGTAGTAAATCAGATCTTTAGGAGAGAATGGAAATCCAATGCTATAGAGAGCATGGATCCTTGTATTCTCTCTAGAAAATGAAATCAAAACTCACAATAATAACAAGCATACAGAAATAAGCATAAATATGCAAGTGTATCATTCACAAGAAGTTCTATACCTAGGGTTCCATTCCAACACTCCCCTAGCTCTCTCTTCACGTTTTACTGCTAGAGAGGGTGCTTGAGGTACTTTGAATGAGGTTTGGGGTTTCAAGAACAACCAGGCCTTACAGTATAGAAAGGTAGAAGGAGAGACTACTCTAATATTAAAAAGAAAAGAGAGGAGCAAAGACTCACTTGGTGGTTTGAGAAAGCAAAAAGGCAGGGGTTCCCTTCTTCTCCTAGAGCTCTTAAAGCTTCAATTCTCAGCCATTTGCTTGAGGAGAGATCCTCTATTTATAGACAAAGTCAAGGGTATTGGAGGTCACAAGGGTAGGCCATAGTTTCCTTCTAGATTCTTCCAACTCAATTTTAAGGCATGAGTTGGAGTGAATCCAAAGGATTCAGAGGGCAAATAAGGAAGATCAAGTCTCCTAGAGAGAGGTAAAAAGGGTAAATAAGGCTCAGATCCCGAGCCTTTGCGAAACTGCACAAAATGAACATGTCAGCATATACAATGCGGTCATGTTCAGTCTGCACTATATATGCGGACAAGACCAAACCGCACTTACAGTGCGGGCGAGCTTTGTCTGCAAACAATATGCGGACAGAACGAAACTGCAATATAAGTGCGGGTAGCACACCTTTGTATAGCCTTGACCCCTACCTGCACAAGCAATATTGATTTACATGTAATATCATTTAAGTAAATGTCATCGTATTTTTTAATCTTTATTTAGTTAAGATATTACATGTAAATAAGAAAACACCCGCCATTTGAATCCATTAAAAATAGTTCCAGAACCAAATTCCAAATGAATAAAAGTCAACTTTCCAGTTCAAGGCCAAATTTTGATTTTTCAGGTCCGGTAAAAAGATTCAACATGTTAATACTAAGATATTTGTTAAGATTTAAAGGGTCAAAAAATTTATTTATGCAATAACATTGCTAAAAACCTGATTACCGGGAAAAGTTATCTTGAAATCTTGCCTTAAAAAATATTTCATTTTTTGGGGTCAAAAGTCAACAAAATTCAACCGGAAAAGTTTGACTTTGCGCAAAAGATTGAATTTGGGCCTTTTCCTTTGTGGTTTTGGATTCAAATGGGTGAAGGATGTCAAATCCAATGCTAAGAATTAAAAATTTCAATAAGATATTCCCCTCCTTCAAGATTTATAAAAAATTGTTCAATTTTGGGGTGTCTAGACTAAGATTAATGCTTTCTACAAGTAAACCAAGAATGTGTACATCATGGGCTGATCATAATAACTCTTCTTTAATTTTATTTACACAATACTTGATTAATATTAGAGCAAACTAAATGTTTTGACATTTAAGTTAATATATTAATAACTAATCAAATAATATATGAATAATTAATATATATTATCAATTAATATAATTATTAATATATATTAATAATTATAAAAATATGTATATAGTTTATTAAATATATTAACTATTAATAAATATAAATATTATGTTTATATTATAGAAATATAATATATTATTTATTTGTCAATAATGATCCAAATAATAATAATAATAATAATAATAATTATATATTAATAAATTTTGTTTTTTAATTTAAAAAATAAATTTTAATTAAAATAATTTTAATAATATATTATTATAATGTTTCTATATGATATATTAATATATTAATTATTTGTTAATAATTGTCAAAATGTTGCTGAAAGAAGCCAAATTTCCTTGTGTGTGCACTTGATTTTTCACAACCCGGCCGGCTCGGACCGACGCAGTTCGTTTTGATTTAAGTGCGTTTCTTGATTCATTTTTTATTTTTGTAGGTTTATTGAAGAGTCGCCACTATCTAACATCTATTGAGTTTTTAAGGTATAAGTACCCATTCGAATTCAGTCTACACCAAGATTTTGGTTAAGTGAGCCCAAGAAAGTCCTTGAACACCCTGGGCTGCCCCAACTTTGGTACACGGGTTCCCTTAAATTTTATTTTGCTATTCCTTTTGATTTCAAGATAGATGAGTGGGTGTATTCATAGTTTCATACTACTAACAAAGTTTTAAATTTGTATTAATGCAAAGTAATGATTCTTATAAATAAGAGTTGTTTTTTTAATCCACTTTTTGTACAAAATATAGCAAAATTTATATATAGACAAATTATGAATAAAAGGTTTTTTAAATTTTTTATTGTTGTTTTCTTAATAAAATTGTCGGTTTTTAGTTTAATAAGTTAATAATTAAATAACTCAGATGGGACAGAATGGCTTGGCCTGTTTTTGGGCAGTAATTGACCCACTAAAGCTTGTTTGATGTAGGCCCTGGCATGGCCACCCATCTGACAAGTTTTAGCAGGGGAAACGCGTTCGTACACATGGGTATAGCTGAAACCTATTGTATTTCCATAAAGTAGGACCCGATTTAAGAGACATCAAAGGCTTTTATTCGAAGTGATTTCTTCCACTACATCAAGATCGAAAAGTTTGATGTAGTGGGAGAAATCATTTCGAATAAAAGCCTTTAGCTTACGGGTTGGTTTTAGTGCAGGGCACAAGTCTGTGGTAGTTTTCACCTTCCCCAATCTGGTTTTGCCATCCCTATTTGGCTGTGGTTTATCCTAGCTAGGTGGTTTTAGTGGCTTTTCATAGTTTCGGTACTGTGAATCATTGCTTCCTCTCCTCCCGCTTCCGTCTGGTTCTCGGAGTTTTATCTCATCATCCTTTGGTTATTGGGCTCACCTGTAACGCCCTGAATCAGGGCATTTTTTTTATGACTCGGATCAAGGCATTAACTTATAGTATATCACAATCAGCTCAAAAGATAAGACTAAAAGATTTAAGAGTTATCAAAGTGCTAGGAAGCTTAAATTATTCATTAGAATTTATATCTTACTATTACATCAATTAATCAAATGAAAGGCAACTACAATTTAACTAACTCTCAAACTCTACTAGATCATCTACAATTATTCTAAGAAAATAAAACACCTATATCAATATCCTACTCTTGTCTTTTGGATATTCTACACTTCAAGCCCACTATCAGACTGACCCAAGGCGTCCTCTCCAAGATCACCTGAAACAAAACATTTAAAAGTAAGAATGAGATATAAAATCTCAATAAGTAGCAACATGCATGAAAGAAAACAGTTTATATATATATATATATATATATATATATCTATCTATCTATCTATATATACATATCCTTTATAAACCTTTCATGAGTTGCAAAACAATATAACAAGTATCGCTAAATCAAGAAGACAAAGTCTTATAAATCAAATCTACAATTTTTCCCAAATTAATACAAATAGTTTTTCCCAAAACAATTTATCATATTAATCATGTCATTTTAATATTTCTTTCAAAAACCTTTCTTTTCAAAACATGGCTAAATCAATCAATTAATCTTTTTCTTTTTAAAAGAAAACCAATCATATATAATTAGTAATCAATCTCAACATCCAATAGTAACATTCTCCCATGTAGGATGCAATCACGTAGTAATCACATCTTCCCCACATGAGGTCTCTCCCTCAGGAGTTAACACATCTCATCCACAGGTAGTAACACACACATCTTCCCTGTGGGACTCCCCCACAGGAGGTAACCCATCTCTCCTGCAGACGGTCACATATCTCCCTTGTGGGATGCAATCCAATCTGGAATACATCTCCCCCAACAAGAGGTCACATCTCACCCACAGGTGGTCACATATCTCTCCTGTGGGATGCAATCCAATCTGGATTACATCTTCCCCAACAGGAGGTCACATCTTGCTCGCAGGTGGTCACATATCTCCCCTGTGGGATGCAATCCAATCTGGATTACATCTTTCCCAACAGGAGGCCACATCTCATCCACAGGTGGTCACATATCTCCCCTGTGGGATGCAATCCAATCTGGAATACATCTCCTCCAACAGGAGGTCACATCTCACCCGTAGGTGGTCACATATCTCCCTTGCGGGATGCAATCCAATTTGGATTACATTTCCTCCAATAGGAGGTCACATCTCACCCGCAGGTGGTCACATATCTCATCCGCAAATAGTAAACAAATCTCACAATCCAAATCTGATATATTAAACAGTTTGTTCATGATCAATCGATAATCCAAAACCTTTTGCCAATACTCATTATATTTCTGGTGTGAAGTTTCTTCTAAAATTCTGAAATCAAGATACTTTATAATATACTTTTGCTGAGTAATAATTTTCCAAATCAAATCAAATCAGATTTTTAAATAACCCAAAATCCCATTTTATTTTCAAGTCAAAGAACCCATTTGCAAAACAAACCTAAATTATTCTTCAATTTGGTTTAAATACAAAAATCATTTAAAAAAGTTGTAAACACCCTAAATAAATTGATTCAGACATTTAAAATCATTTAAAAATTATTTTATTTTGGAACAGTGTGTCAATCGGTGAAAAATCAGGATTTTATGGTGGTCGCTCACCCCTGTCGCTTAGGAGACCTAGGTGGGCGGTAGTTCAAATTACAACAAAGATTTTAGTTCAACGGGCACTCAGGTGGGTGCCTAGGCGATCCCCCTGGGTGACCTTCCAAAAACAAGTTCTTTAATAGTCGCTCAACCATCGCCCAGGCGACTTGGTTGGGTGACCTATTCAAAAACAATTCTTTAAGAGTCACTCAACCCCATCGCTCAGGCAATCTGGTTGGGCGACCTGTCTAAAATATTTCTAAAATAATACACAGGCGAGACACTCGTCTAGATCGCCCAGGCGATCGTGTAGGCGCTTGCCCAATTGCGGCAAATTTTGGAAATCCAATTTTTGTAATTCTTCTCTTATAATTCTTTAAAACATGATTCCAAGAATTCAAACCATTTTTAAATCATATATTCTCAACTTCTAAACATGCTAGATTAATCCAAACACTTCAAAACCTAGATCTACAATAAATCTTTATCAAACCCCAATAAAATTGACACTTAAAAGCATGCTTGATGGTGTTCTTCCACTATATCTATGATCATTGAAACCCACAAAATATACTAAATAAAATATATGATTTTGCATCTCAAAGCATTATATAATAATTCCAAATCATACCAATTTGATTAAACCTAAAACCATGCAACGATTAAACAAAATGGGGTGTTACTACTTGCCTCAAAACGCAAAACCCTTCTCCTCAAGGTATAGCCGAAATTCTGCTACTAATTGCACCTCTCTAGGGACCTCAGAACCCATCTCCACCGTTCAGATTGAAGTTCCACCAGTCATGAATAACACCTCTAAATTTAAGGCCGATCCAACGGCTGGATCTCTGTAGATTGTCGTTCAAAGTTTGCTGGTCGGACTTCTCTGCAACTCCTCTTTTCTCTAAATTCTTCAAACGCTAGAGCCCTCTTTTCTCCTCTGTTTCCTCTATATAATTTGATTAGAAGAAATCCTAATTCCTCCTTAAAGCCTCCATTTTATAGGCTCACCAAAAATAGAAGTCTTAATAGGTTTAGGGAACTTTCTAACTAATCCCACTAGGTTTCTTAATCTCACTCAGAAGCTTTCCTATTCTTTCACAACTCCTTTTAATTCTTCCCTCTTAATACTAAATAAGAGAAACTTCTATTTTTCCTAATTTTCGTGATAATTATTTCCCTTATTTTTAAATATTATAAAAACTCCCCAAAACTCTTCTTTTCCCTCAACTTAAGGTTCCTAATTAACTATAATCACCAATATGCCCTTTCCTCACTTATCAAGATATAAATTTCACTATTTATACTTAAATCAACCCAACTTAAGTCTAACTTAATTTCTTAAACCTAATAATTATTTAATTATTTAGCTAACTAGGAATTGACCAAAATACCCTTCTCTTGATAATTTCATATCTACCCATTGGATTTCTTCCAAAATTTCCAAATTTATTATCTATAGTATTCTTGGTTATAATACACACTTGGATTAATACTTATCTTTCCCAAACTTCATATTTAACTTATTTTCCCAATTATTCTAAATTAATTCTTCAATTTTCCTATCACTATTAATTAAGGTCAAATCTATAATTAATCTTCCAATTAATTTAATTACTATTTCAATTCCCAATAACTCGTAATTACTATCATGTATTTAATTAATAATATATACATACTTGGAACATATTGCTAATCCTCCAATACTTGGGTTAAGTCTTCATTCCTTAATTTTTTTTAGGTTTATCTAACTTATTATCCAATATTTAGGTTTATTTATTATATTACTATATTCAAAAATTCGGGGTTTTACATCACCGTCCTTGGGTCATTGCCTTTGTTTGTCCTCTGTGGGTCCCCAGCTTTCTAGTTTCTGTCTTTCATTTGGCCATCTGGTGTTGTGGTTGTCTTGGTCGTTTGTTGCCTTGTGGTGCTTTCTTCCCCTGTTTTCATATGTTTTGTGTGATGCACTGAGTAATTGTAAAACCCTGAATTTTTAAGAAATTTTAATTAAGGGTAATTAGGGGATTAAAGGATTTAATGAGGTTACTTAAATCCAATTTTAAAGAAAAGGCTTAATTGGGTGGCTTTGCTTTAAGTAAGCTGGTTAAATTGATAGGGTTAGGTTTTTGTGATTTGGTTCATTCAAGTGAACTAGCTTAAGTGTTAGAGTCCGATTTAGTTGGTTTGGCTGTAATGGGTTTAAATCAAGTTACTTTACTTGAGGGAGGGAATTATTTTATTGGGTTCGGTTCAATTAACGGTTTAAGTGGTTTGATTTAAAAATTCTATATAATTTGAAGTGAGAACTCGAGGGTTAGAGGAGAAAGGGAAAAAGGAGGTTTTTGGGTTTTAATGGTTTCTTCTCTACTGTTGTTAACCATGAGCATCCTTCGTTATATTCAGGCAAGCTTTACTAGCGCTAAGCATCGACTATCGAACGACATTCCTAGTTGCTGGTTGTTAAAGGCTAAGAAAAGACGGAAAAGAAAGAGACGACAGAAAGGTTCTAAAAGATATTTTCATTTCTTATGTCTCAATAATACAAGAGAACAGAGTGAATATATACAGGTAAGAAGCTAATAGAATTCTGGCACATGGATTGTTTGTTATAACAGAAAATGTTTACAGAATGTATAGACTCTTCTAGACTGCTTCTGATGTGGCATGTTGAGATGGTGTATGAGCTGGAGCTGATGTGGAGCTACTTGTGCTAACAGCCCCCCTCGAGCCAAGCTGGAAAGGATGAACAGAGAGGCTTGATCGAAGAAGATGAAAACGTGCAGATGAAAGAGGCTTGGTAAATATATTTGCAAGCTGATCTTTACTAGAGAGAAAAGCAACATGTAATGTTTTTGCAGCAACTATTTCTTGTACAAAATGATAATCAATAGCCACATGCTTAGTGTGTGAGTGAAAAAACAGGATTAGAGGACACATATGTAGCTCCTAGATTGTCACACCATAAAATAGGAGCAGTGGAAAGATAAATTCCTAGTTCTTTGAGAAGAGACTGAAGCCATAGTAATTCACAAGTGGCATTAGCTAAAGCCTTGTACTCCGCCTCAGTACTAGACTGTGCAATGGTAGGCTGTTTTCGAGAACTCCAAGATATGAGATTGTTACCAAAGAAAACACAATAGCCACCAGTAGAATGACGATCATCTGGATAGCCGGCCCAATCAGCATTCGAAAAAGCAGCCAAGGAGGAAGATGAAGATTTATGAATGAGTAAACCAAAGTTTAATGTATGCTGCAGATAACGCAAGATGCGTTTGATAGCTTGCCAGTGTGGAACTCTTGGATCATGCATGAATTAACAAACACGATTGACAACAAAGGAGAGATCCGGTCTAGTGAAAGAGAGATATTGAAGGCTGCCAACAACACTTCTGTAGAGGGTAGGATCATCAACAGTAGAACCATCAAATGCACTTAATTTTGCCGAAGTTGCCATTGGAGATGAAACTAGTTTACAGTTGAGCATATTGGTCTTTTTGAGAAGATCAACGATATATTGCTTTTGGGATAGGAGAAGACCAGTAGAGGGGGGGGGGGGGGGGGGGGAATGAACCTCAATGCCTAAAAAATGATGAAGGTTTCCCAAATTTCGAATTGGAAATTGAGCACTAATAGAAGTAATAAAGGACTGTAAAAAGGAAGAATTAGAACCAGTTAAAAGAATATCATTGACATAAACTAAAAAATAGAGAGTAATAGAATTATGAGAATAGACAAACAAAGAAGAGTCTGACTTAGAGGCAATAAAAGCAAAGTCAAGCAACCAAGAACTAAGACGAGAAAACCAGGCCCTACTCCCTAGGGGCTTGTTTCAAACCATGGATAGCTTTATTTAGTTTACAAACATAAGAAGGAAAAGAGGGATGAACAAAACCTGGAGGTTGCACCATATACACTGCTTCAGCAAGGTCCCCATGGAGAAAGGCATTGTGCACATCCAATTGATGAAGTGCCCAACCACGTTGAACAGCAACTGATAGAACCAACCGAATGGTAGTGGATTTGATGACTGGACTGAAGGTTTCAAAATAGTCAAGACCTTCAAGCTGATGAAACCCTTTGGCAACAAGCTTGGCTTTTCGACGTTCAAGAGTGCCATCGACATAATACTTGGTGCGATAAACCCAACGGCAACCAAGGACATTTTGAGAGGAATTGGGAGGAACAAGGGTCCAAGTGTTATTGTGAAGAAGAGCATGAAACTCAATGGCCATGGCATCACGCCAATCAGAGTATTTGGAGGCTTGGGTGTATGATGAAGGGGAATCACGAACAGAGGAAACATGGGTGAGATGAGCACGAGGAGGACAGTGAACTGAGCCATCAGGAAATGTAATAGGACGAAGAGAATTTGTGCGGGAACGAGTGACCATGTGATGACGAAGAGGAGAAGAAGGCAAAGAAGATTGAGGTAGAGAGGAAGAAGAAGAAGAAGAGGAAGTTGGGGAAGAAGAAGAAGTGGCAGGAATGGGTTGGAGGAGAGGGTAGGGCAATGTAGTACAGAGAGATGAAGCTAGGTGGTCTAAAGAAACTGGGCTGGACGAGTGATGGATGGGTTGGTGGGCAAAGGGAAAACGGGTTTCATCAAACCAAACATTACTTGAGATGTAAGTCCGGTCCATGGATGGGTGAAAACAGATGTAGCCATGATGATGAGAACTATAGCCCAAGAAGACACACTCAACAGAACGGGGCTCCAATTTAGTGCGATTATAAGGCCGGAGATTGGGCCAACATGCTGAACCAAATACTTTCAGAAAAGTGTAATTAGGTGGTCGGTGAAACAAGGCTTGAAATGGTGAGATGTGATTCAATAAGGGAGTAGGTATGCGGTTGATTAAGAAAACAGCGGTGGAAAATGCATCAGTCCAAAAACGTAAGGGTAAGGAAGAATGAGTTAAGAGGGCCAAACCAGTTTCAACAATGTGTTTATGTTTACGCTCAATAGCCCCATTCTGTTGATGTTCATAAGGACATGATAAACGATGATGTATACCCAAAAAACTTAAGAGCGAATTAAGAGACCGAAATTCACCACCCAGTCAGATTGAATGCATTTAATAGAGGTATTAAGAGATGTTTCAACATGACATTTAAAAGACGGAAACACAGGTAACACATCAGATTTACATTTAAGAGGAAATAACCAAGTAAAACGACTGAAATCATCTAAGAAGGAAACGTAGTAATGGTAGCCTTGTCTTAAGAGAGTTGGAGAAGGACCCCAAACATCAGCAAACAAAAGCTCCAAAGGACGAGATGATCTAGAGGTGGATGAGGGATGCGGTAGAGCTTGACATTTGGCTTGACAACGAGAAGAACAAAGAGAAGTGGGCTTGGAAGTGGAGACAGGCAGATGAAAATTGTGGAGAACTTGCTGAACAATACGAAAAGCTGGATGTCCCATTCGATGATGCCAGGTGTTGAAAGAATTCTTCACATCGATGTGAGCTTGTGGTGATGGTGGCTGAGTTGGAAAAACATAAAGACCATCTTTAACAGGACCTTGTAGAAGCAGGGCCTTGGTGCGAGAGTCCTTCACACAAAAAAAAAGAAGAGTGAAATTCAAAAAATATATAATTATCAGCACAAAATTGTTTAACAGAAACTAAATTTTTATGAAGAGAAGGAACATGAAGAAGATTAAGTAAATGAAAATTTCCAGAAGTAGAAGGTAAGGTGGAATCCCTAGTATGTAGAATTGGTAAGGCAGATCCATCTCCAATGCGAACATGTTCAGTGCCATGATATTCCGAAGGATTAATAGTCAAGGCAGAGAAGTCATTAGTGAAGTGATTTGTTGCGGCAGTGTCAGGATACCACTCAGATGATGATAAAGGTGTAGAAGAATAAGAGGAGACAGAATCAGATTGAGATCTGTAAGAAGGTGATGCTGGTAAAGAACTATAGTTTGCAGTAAGAGACAGAGGAGGAGGCTGCTGATAAGCTTGATTGAACTGATGAAAGCATGTCATGGTAGTGTGGCCAACACGATTGCAAATTTGACAAGTTGGTGAAGAAGCAGTGGAGGACATGAGCTGAAAGCCTTGAGTTCTGCCTCTGCCACGAGAGAATGAGCCACGAAAAACACCTTTGCCATGCCAGGAGTTCCCACGACCTCGAGAAGATTGCTGTCGAGAAATCGCATTTGCAGAAATTGTAGGAGTAGCTATTGAGGCCAACTATTGATTGATTCTTGCCTCATGAGTTAACAAATACCCAAAAATTTCCTCAGGTGATAAAGGATCCAACCGAGTAGTGAGAGATGTAACAAGAGAATTATAATTTGAACTCAAACCAGCAAGAAGATATGTGGAGAATTTCGTAGGAGATAAGACTTTACCAGTAGCTGCTAGTGTATCAACAATTCATTTTTCTTTTCAAAAATAATCTGCAATAGAGTCATCTCCCTTCTTTAAAGTGGCCAGTTGATATTGAAGATGCACAATACGTGCTTGAGATTTTGTTGCAAACAACTTTTCAAGAGTATCCCAGACAGAACCAGAAGTGGATAGACCAACAACTTGAGCAATCAAATTTCAGATAAAGAAGAAATTAAAGCACTCAGAACCAACTGATCTTGCTGCAACCAAAGAGTGAAATCGGGATTTGATTGAGTAGATCCGGATAAAAAAGGATCAGGTGATGGAAGTGACCCATCGATATAACAAAAAAGTTTCTGTCCCTTGAGATAAGGAAGCATTTGGGCTCTCTATTGTAGATAATTTTCATAGTTAAGCTTCACAGTTACAAGATGAGGTAAAGAAGTAATCACATAAGAATTTGTAGCAGATGAAGAGAGTGTTTGAGAGGTTTCTATTTCAGACATGATGAAAGGACTAAAGATGGAAGACGTAGGTCATAGAGGCTCCGATACCATGTTAAAGGCTAAGAAAAGACAGAAAAGTAAGAGACGACAAAAAGGTTCTAAAAGATATTTTCATTTCTTATGTCTTAGTAATACAAGAGAACAGAGTGAATATATACAAGTAAGAAGCTAATAGAATTCTGCCACATGGTATGTTTGTTATATCAGAAAGCTTTTTTTACAGCTAATAGAATTCTGGCACATGGACTGTTTGTTATAACAGAAAATGTTTACAGAATGTTATAGAGACTTCTAGATTGCTTCCGATGTGGCATGTTGAGATGGTGTATGAGTTGGAGCTGATGTGGAGCTACTTGTGCTAACACTGGTTACTCGCGGCGATCTCTTTCTCTCTCTCAATCTAAATCCCCAAATAACTCTCTGTAGCCGATCTTTTTTTGGGGGCTCTAAAGAAGATTTATCGACTGTGTGATAATCTTCCTTGATTTTCCAGCCTATACTCAAGCATCAGTCGACGCCATCTGTTCTCAGGTAATCGACTGAAACCAGAGTTAATTTTGGGTTGATCGGTGTTTTTAAATATCATTTTAAGTTGAATGTCAAAAAAATAATAATAATATATTAAACTCTTTGTTTGTGTTTGGAATTAGAGCTGTGAAGATTGGTGGTTATTGCACATAGCAGTATGTTTGTTTCACCCGGTTGGTATGCAAGTATTGACTGAGAACAGTCTTGGATGGTTGAGGTCGAATAAACCCAATGGGACTAAATTAGTAAGTCCAAGAAAGGGAAATTAAGAAAGGCTGCTTCAATTGGCCTTTCTCTTTCTGTGTGAGAGTTTACCAATAGTAGAAGAGAAAGTTATAGTTCATGCAAGGGGCTTCCATGGGTTTTAGAAAATTAATAACTACCTTAAATTTTTTTGCCAGCTCATGGAGGGATCATCTTATAGATCTTGGGTGATTGTTGTGTCTTGTTGATGCAGGGCCCTACAAGGGGCAAACTGATGATAGACCAACTCTTTCTTCTAATATCCTAGAGTTATTGTTGTCCTCAAGTATTCATTTTGGTTAAAGTGAATCACTTGAAATCTGGTGAGAAGTTTTCTGTGACTCAGTTCAGAAATTATTTTTGTGTCTTAGTATTAACTGGGTGGAGCTTAGTTGGGTGTGCTGCTGTCTTTTTGTAATTTTCCAGAATTGAATACCTTTTTAGCCCATATCGGAAATAATATTTTGATTATGTATAAGGCATCTTTCGATAATAGCTTCCTGTGATGAGATGTCCCATGTTGCCAAGAGTAATTGAAATTCCTTCATATGGCGTACACTTGAGGTGCTTCTATACATTTGCATTGATGATGCAACTCAATCTCCTGATTCTTTTCATGGAGAAACAGGCAGGAAATATTTTCCTTTAATATAGATTATAGTAAGGGTGGGAAATTAGGATTTCCTTTAGCTAGATTATAGTTTTATAAGCCGGATTTGTGGTTGACTTTAGACGAGAGTAACTTAAGGAAAAATCCTTATAGGAAGTTAATGGTTTAATCTTAAAATGAGCAAAACAAGTTTGAATTTATCTACAACATCGAAATCAGATTGTAATATTTGAGATTACCGGTTTAATCGAAAAATGACACCTTTGCATAATTTTGTCTTTTAAAGGGGATTTTGTGGAAATTAAGAGGAATAGCTTTCAACTTAAATACTTTTGGTTTCGATTGGTTATTTATAATCCCTCCATGTACTTGGAGGAATGTTTGCCATTTTCTGCACTTGGTTGGATACTTTAGCTCCGTGTACTCGGAGATGTTCTATGTACTTGGGATGTTGTTGCTTCTGTGTATTCAGAGATGCCCCGTGTACTCGGGATGATATAATTGAGATTGGAACGAGTTGTGTTAGCTATATTTTCATGGTTGGTTTTGATTTTAGAGCCTAGTGGGCATAGCGCTATATGGATCCATTTAGGAGATAGGTAGTGGAAATGATTGCTCTTTGCTAGTTGTAATTCCTTGTCCACGCAAGCGTGTTCTACCGTGTATTCAGTGAGGCCTTATTGTGTACTCGGAAGGCTGCGGATATCCCTCATTTTATCGTGTACTCAGACTATGACTGGATAGTACATGCCAACCCTTCTTTGTGGTGGTTAGGTTCTCTCGCAATAAGACGATAATCGTGTACTCGGCTTCGCATCTAAGCCCGGAGGTGGCATAGCGGACATTGATATTACCTTAATTAAAGACAGTTTTACTTCATGAGTCTTGCTATGACTGGTTGATTTATGATTTGATACTCAGATTTGATTGACATGTGGATTATTTCTAGTTATCTTGTATCCATTGATGTATTATCGTGGGAATATTCGGTTTATTCGTGTTATTGTTACTGTTGCATATGTTTAACCTGAAGCATGGTTTAGAACGGTTAAAAATGTTTATGAGCATGCATGTGCTACTTACTGAGATATTCGTATCTCAGACAGTTTTGTTTTGTTTTCAGATCTTGGAAAGATCGATATCAGAGGGAAAGAGTTGGAATCAGGTGAGTTCAGTTTAGAGCTTTGATATTTTAGTTTGAGTTGGGTTTTAGTTGTCTCTGTTTATGTATTTAATTGTTTAATCATGTTTCCTTTACTTCGATTTTGTGATTTTGGGTGATAAAGTAACCCTTCGGTGATGAATTACGGTTTAGTTTACGTAATCCGGATCTGGAGCGTTACAGTAATCCCTTCCCTGTTTTCTGTTGTGATCCGGTTTCCTTATCCTGAGTCCCGTTTTGGTTTCCTTTCTTGATTATAGAGGAGCTTTTGTCTAGACTTCATAATTTGCTCATCCTGACTAGACCAGAAAGGGTTTTCTCCCTCATGGATGTGGAAAAAACCAGACTTAGAGATAGCTGGAACAATTTGCTCATTTTTGAAGCTATGGATTTTGCCCCTACTCTCATTGTGGTTAAAAATTTTGCCGAGAGGGTCTGGAAATCCTTCAAAATTGTTTCCATTAGCTATCTTGCTCAGTCCCGTTTCTTGATTGCTTGTGCGTGCCGTGAAGATCTCTCTGCTATAATAGAGGGCCGTCCTTGGGTTTTAAATAGAGCTTTATGTCTTCTGGAGAAGACTGATAACGCTGAGGAGGCCGACTCTTTTTCCTTCTTGGAGGTGGTTCTATGTTCTCAGGTTCTTAATCTCCCTAGAATACTCTGATATGCCCAAATCCTTTCCTGTCTTGGTAATGAGTTTGGTAAATCTCTCGAAACTGAACTTCCTTCATCCGACGACTCCCACAATGCATGTATCAGATGGTCTCTTCCCCTCTCCCAGCCGATTCTGGCAAGGATTTATGTGGAAGACATGAGAGCTGAGAAAGTATAGGTCACTTTTGCTCACGAGGGCCTGCCAGATTTCTACTTCTCATGTGGCCTGTTGGGACATACTCTAAATTGCTGTGCAAAAATTCATCTTGGTGCGAAGTTGAGCATGCCGGCTATGAAGGATGCACCCAGATACTCTCGCCTGAACAGAATGAGCTGTCGCCGACGCCGACGATCTTTTCCATCGAAAAGAAAGGAGGAAGTGCTGAAGTTGGTTTCATGCAAGGAATCGGGGTAGGAAAGGACCTTACCTCTGTGGTCTTCTCGTATGGAGGTTCTTGCGGGCTCGGTGCGAGACTTGCTTGGTTCGTGGATTTGGCAGGGGAGTTCAAGTGTTGATGGGCTGGATTGTTCTGAAATAGCCAAACTCAGCTCTAATAGGATTATTGTTATTAAGGAAGCGTCCAAGGAGTTTATTTTGGACCATGATTCAAATCATGCATCCAGTCCCTGGGCTTCTGTTTCAAGAGATGATACATCTTTCACTTTCTCTGCTCAGTGTAAACCGGTCGAAACATCTCTTAATATGGGCATAAATCTTTTCCTTATTCTCAAGTGAGTGACAAGACTCGAGGAATTCAAAGGATATGCATCTGTCGGTTTCTCCTCAATTGTCCATAACAGAAATCCCAGTGGTTTAGAAGTAGAAATAGCCATGACGGCATCCCCGGCAAGCAAAGAAAAATCCTGGAAGTAAGCAAAGGATTGCTCAGGATATGGAGGCGGATCAAACAGACATGGAAGATTCTCCAATTTTATAAAAGAAAAGGAAGTTTTCGCATTCTTGTTGCTCCCCCTCTCGTCCTTTTCAGGTGTTCTCGGAGAATTGCAAGAAATGAAGACGGTGTTTTGGAATTGTCATGGGATTGGTCAACGCATGACTAAATAACATCTTAAAGACAAATTTTTGTTTCACAAGCCTGATATCATTCTCCTGTCAGAGACTTTTGCCCAAAATCAGCTGGCCACGAAAGTGGCAAACCTTTTGAATCTTAAGAATTATTTTTTTATTCCCTCGGTTGATCAGAGAGAAGGATTTATTCTTCTATGGAATTGTGGTGTAATTTTGAATATTATAACCCACATTGACTGGATGGTTATTTTTCAAGTCTCCTATAAAGGTTTGACGTGGATTACCTTTTTTGTACATGCAAGCTCAAAGATGGAGATTCAACATGATCAATGGAATCAGATTGAAGATACCTCAAGGAATTTGATGGTACCATGGTTTTTACTCGGTGATTTCAATGCCATGTTAAATAGTTTAGAGTAGAGAGGAGGCCTCCCACTTAATCGCCACTAGGTGGATAATTTTCGGAATATGATTGACAACTGCAACCTGGTTGAGATTCCTATGAAGGGACCAAAATGCACTTGGTGTAATAGGCAACAAGGGCAATGCCGAATATCAGAGAAGATTGACCGTGTGTTTGCAACTTCAGAAGCCTTTCAAATCCTTCCTTATCCGATTGTTAATGCTCAACCAATCATAGTGTCAGATCATTGTCCTCTAATCCTGGATCTCCTTCATGAGAATAAGAGGCATCACCGACCCTTTTGATTTGAAGCATTTTGGATCAGAGAAAGTTCATGTTATGAGACTATCAAAAAATCATGGTTCAACGACTGCAACAATGGCCAGCATGTGTCCCTACGTTCCAAACTCTCAAATCTTGCAAGGGATCTATGTCAATGGAATAAAGAGGTCGTTGGCAATATTCAACATCGAAAAATTGAGATTCTCTGACAGCTGCAAAAAGTCCAGAGTTCTTTGGCTATCAACCCTTTTGAGATTTTGCAAAATAAGGAAAACTGCCTGCAAGGTGAGTACGCTAAAGTATTCAGTCAACAAGAAGTTCTATGGTTCTAGAAGTCTTGAATCACATGGCTTAAAGAAGGGGATAGAAATACCAGTTTCTTTTACAGGTCAACAATGTTCCGAAGACAAAAGAATCAGATTTTCTCACTCAAGAATGCTTAAAACAAGGAGATTTCAGACAAAAAGGAGTTGGAAGGTTTGGTTGAAAATTACTTCTCTGATATGTATAGACAAGACCCCTTATGGTCTAAACTTGAGCTCACTGGTCTCCTTTCCTATGCTATTACGGAAATCCAAAACAACTTGATCGGCTCAATTCCTTCTCCTCTTGAGGTTTGGAATACAGTGCGGAGTATGGGGTCTTACAGAAGCCCAGGTTCAAATGGCTTCCAAGGTTTATTTTATATCTCTTATTGGGAAGTGGTCAGTCCTGAGGTCATTATATCTCTCATTTTGTTAATCCCAAAAATTCAGCACCCCAGAAAAATTGAAGACTTTCGTCCCATTAGCCTGTGCAATTTTGAGTATAAAATAATAGCCAAGATTTTGGTGAACCAGATTCGTCCTTGCTGCATGATTTTGGTGAACCAGATTCGCCAATGCAATCTGCTTTTGTTCCTACTACTAGTAATGATCACGCGCGTTGCGCGTGAATAATGAGCAATAGAATATAACAAGAAAAAGAGAAATTACAGATTTGCAGTAAAATGTGGTCATAAAAATCAATTTTATAAGGAGTTTCAACATCAAATGGACAAAATAATTGTATAAATAAAAATTGATTTTTTCTATACAAAGTATGATATATGTTAAAAACACTGTAAAGCAATTATTGACATGATTGTTATCTGGGTAGTTTTATATATTTGTACACAAAAGAGTTGCGCTTCATCAGTAACCATTCCCTCGAGATGCCTTGAATAATTCTAAGTTGGTCCTTTTTGGAGAAACTTGGGTCCTTTTCTTTCAGGGCATTTAAGGCAATATTTTTTTTTGGGTGGAAACATTTAAGGCAATCTAAACCTCTAAAAACAGGATATTGTCATTAAAAAAATCAAATATTTTATGTGCAGGTAGCAGAAGAGAGATGATCATGATTACATGAACCACCGACTCATGAACTAGATAATCTGAAAGGTGTTGGAACCGTGAAGACTAGTTGAGATTTCGTCCAAGAAAAGAGATTTTGCTAGTCCAAGCAACATTTTCCTTGGGTTTCATTAAATTGAAGTTATGTAAGAGAAATACTAAACAAGCAACACAGTTTCTCGATTAAACACATCATTTGGGAGGTCGAAACACAAAATTTTGCATACCAGGCTTGATATATTATACTAAGAAGAGTTCTGAATGTATAAATAACTGTTTCTAGAATTTTTAATTGGAGAAAAAGCCATATGGTTATAAGCACAAAACAGTACCATTTTAATTAACAATCCGATTACGAGGATATGATACAAACTGAAAAATCTGAAGGAACATAACAGTGATGGGTGCGGACAATTTACTTGTTTCAATAGATATTTTAATAGCATCTAATTAGATTAAAAAAAATCTAATTAGTGAAAAGAAACTTTGAGAATAAAAAAGATGCAAATGTCCAATTTTATGTTCAAAGATTCTCTTAGACACAGTAAACTGTAGGAATCTTAAAATTACTACATTCCTTTGCAGACTTATTTTAGAAAGAAATGTAATCACAAACGCTTCATTTCATACATTTCAACATCTATATCATCAGCTCACTCAATTTGTAAATTATAAATAATAGAACATTTGATCCCATTCATTTATTACCTTGACAAAGCAAGATATAGAACAAGAACATCATGTTAAACCTATATCAAATCCTAGAGTCGTAAATTTGGATAGAACGACGCATCATTAAAACAAGACCCTCTCTCTTACTAACCCATTTGACACCCTTCAATTATCACAATCCCAAATCTGTGCTCAAAAGTTATTTATTTGGGATAAACAAGATACCATTATAAGATTGTGTTCTTCATACCATGTATCAAGGGAAAAAAATAAGTAATGTATAACATAACATTTAGGTCTAAATCCAGAAAAAAAAAACTGACGACATAATCCAGCATATGAAATGATGGCCTTGCCGTCTTCTGTACATATATGAGTTGGAGTTGCAGAGAAGTAACCTCTACCATAGCCTTGAGAGAAGAATGAAATTAATAAAAAAACATATAACTTGTACCATAGTTAAGGAAATGTAATGCAAATGATACCTTTGTGGCCAAAATGCATAACAAAAATTTGACTGAATAAGAGACTTCCAAGTCAAATTTGAAGAACCCATGTCCATCATCACACAATTGTAGTACTGAAATAAGGATTGGACTAAAACATTTCCATCCTTCTCCAACAAGATACTGCTATGATCCTTATTCATTCTCAAGTTCTTGGAGTACGTTATATTAGAAGGAAGGGGAGGGGAAAAAGTCAACCATAACCTATTTCAAACTATAGATTTAATTTAATTTTTATAAAAGAGCTAAAACACTCAAATGTTTAATGTTGAAAAAATTGAATCTTTGAATGAGTAACTCATGGAAAAATTATAATTTATAATACTAAAGCAGTAACGCAATAGAAAAAAAAAAACCAAATTGTTAACCATGCCAAAAGAAAAGAAAAGAAAAGAAAAAACATATCAAGAATTTAAATATACCAAAACCAACTACCATTGTCTATAATTGTATCAAAAACAATATATATATATATATATATAAACGTTCCTGCATCATCATTCATCGTCCACAAACTTCTCAATAGAAAAAATAACAAGTTCATGACCTGAAAAGTGAACATAAAAGAAAAACATATCAACAATTTATTTGATTAGACAATATCCAAAAGGCCTCTTTTGGCTACATCTTATCCATGCTTTTATAAATATATTAGTTATGAATAAAAAATATATATTCATGTATAAGTGATTAGTCTAACCATTTCAATATTTCCCTTTGATGGTTGAAGATGGAATATACTCTACACTATAAACACCAATTTCAACAAAATCTTCACAACTGTAGTTGTATTGACCATTCCTAGCCAAACGTAAACTTTTTCAAATTGTAACTATTTAAAGCTTCCATACACATTCTTGATCACGCAAAAAAATTCAACAAAGTTCATTTCCTAGACCAATATGAAATCAAAACAAAAGAAGGAAATGATAAATATAAAAAAAAAATCTACACACAAATGCATCAAAATCCAACAACATATGTTACATTATAAATAATATAAAATATGTTTTTACGTTTGTTGTAAATCCATTGTAAGACCAAGCAATTTCTCAGCCCTCACATCAAACAATGTAACCCAAAGTGATCTAGTGTTATCAGCAACTTTATTTTGCATTCTACCACTAAAAAAAGTCAAAGAAATTAATAAATAAAAGAATATAGTATTATACACTAAATGCAACAAGACAAACAAAGGTTAATTAGGACAAACCTATTATTGTATGTTTCTCTTGATAACTTGAATGCTTCACAAATAAACAAACCATTGATAAGCTCTAATTTTGTATTGCAATCTAAAAATGCAATATACCAAGGGTCTTGCTGAGTGCTAACTGACATGATTCGTAGTTTACACTCAAATGTATTGTTCTAACATTGTTAACAACACTAAACATTAATAAAATGAAGATCTAAGTATAAATAATCAAATTAAAATATGTAGAAAAATTTACCTGCACAGTTGGCTTGAATTTTAGAATCTCATCGATAGTTAGACGCTCATACTTGAGTTTAACAACTTTTCAAAAGAACATTTTGTGTAACTTGAATCGCAACTTGGTTATCCATTGCCCTAGTGAAAGAAATGAATCTAAATAACCAATGACTGGGTTTAAAACCTTGAACTAATTGCAGGCATAAATCATTCGATTGATTATTATCTTTATAATTCAATAATAATGTTAATGGGTTTCCCAATTAGTTTTCCCATTTTATTTTTTTAAAATTATTTTTATATTTTAATTTTACAAGTAAAACAAATCTCAAACCGCAACTAATCATAGATTTACAAACAATAAAGATTACAGGCATAAATCATTTACATAATAGATATATTTAAACTAAATGAATGCATATAGTGATTCATATGATTTACATAAAAGATATTCTTTGCCTTTTCCTATTGTAAAACTAAAACCACATTTAATTCAATTATCATACTATTATTACAACAAAAAACAATTCCAAATTTAGATATTATGGTAGAAATACTTAGTGCAACAACAGCACATAGGAAATTGAAAATGATCTTATCAGGTAAGAAATTCACGAATAAAATATGGGATATATATACTACCACTAAAAAATTGGTAAATTGTCTTATAATACCACTAACAAATTGGCAAATAAACACTAAGATCGAATTGGTAATGACCTTTTTCCACATCTGCGCTTTTCAATAGTTGTCTGCTATTCTTGCCTTGGCCACTTGTACCATCATCTACGGCCTTCTTAGATGCATTCTTCATAGCATCTACATAAATAAAGAATATAGATAAAGTTCAAAGTTATGCAAAGTAAAACACTAAGCAAGACATCTGTTACAAGACAAGAGTGAACAAACACCATTTGACATCAAACCTCGCATTGTCCTCCTTTTTTTTTTTTTTGAAACTAATGAACTAAGCAAGAAATATGTTACAAAACATTAAGATTTTGTAACATTAAGATGTTACAAAACATTAAGATTTTATAATATGTTACAAAACATTAAGATTTTACAAAACATTAATGACCATAAAAAATGAACTTAACACGAGACAAATAAAATAAACGAATATAAAACAATCATTCAATTTTAAAAAGTACCATCATCATCTTCATCAATACTAATATCAACTGTTTTACGTTGCACACCACTTTTTCTTTCTGCCATATCCCAAATTTCGTAATCAACATTGACAAAACCGAATACATGAGTTACAATCATGGAATTTTTTTTTCAGCTAACAACTATAATTTCTGATAGCAATTTTTAATAGAACTAAAACCTTAACCACAGAAAATATTGATTCAGCATTTCTCAAAGCACCTATTCAGCATGTTCACTGGGATTACTTCAAAAGGATAAGTATACTAAAAGTAGATGAAAATCATGTATATATTTGGTTATTATTTGGAGTAGAAGAAAGAGTATATTATATCCAAAGCTGCTAACAAAATAAAAGAGGCCAATTATCTGAAATAAAGTCTATTTTTAATTCCTATGAGCAATACAGTTGATGCTGTATAATTTATAATTTATCGGAATACTCGTCGTACGCTTGTTAAGCTGTTGCTTCTTTTGTGATGTACATGCTTATAGAAGCGCTTAAGAAAAGGGAAAAAAAGAGATAAACAATATGATCACATAAGGAAATTTAAATTCGCCCTCACTAAGCTCTCCCAAAATGCCTTCACCCAAAAAGAGATCACATACTAAACAGTACTTGAGGATTGAAAGCTCTTCCAAAAGTATTTATTTATTTTCCTTAAATAAATATGATGGAAATTCACAAATCTACATTTGAGATAAACCAGCCCTTGTTTATGAAATGATTAATCAAAAGAATATTTTCCAAAGCTCAATTTAACGCAAAATTGATATTCAAGGTCTTGCAAACTGAAACAAGCAACACTGTTTCTCGAATAAACATGTCATTTGGGAGGCCTAAACACAAAATTTTGCATACCCATCTTTATATATCATACTAAGAAGAGTTCAAAATGTATAAATAACTTTTTATAGAATTTTTAACTGGAGAAAAAGTCCTCATTTGGGTAAAAAATGAATTGGCACAAATTGAACAAGAGCATTGCAATGGGAAATCAATATAATATATTCCTAAAAACAAAATTGCTAGTTCCTCAACTGGAATTAGCTATGGCGATGGAAAAAAAATCAAAAATAAGTTGTGCGATGGAAAAAATGGAAGAAGCAAGTGTAATCCTTACTTGGAAATCGATTTCTTCAATTGGTAAAGCTTGAACCAAGAACGAGAACAAACACAACATGAAGACCAAGGAGAAACGTTCGTATCGGATGGAAATCGTCACAAAACCACACCGTGAAGAATGAACAAGGTGGATTGCACTCGATTTGTTTATAATGGAAGAGTGAGGAAGACATACTGTAAACATTGAAGAAGGTGAACAATTCCATTTCGACTGTTACGGAACAGGAATTAGCATAATAAAATAAATTATGGAATTTGTATAATGATACATGGACAAGGTTAATTTGATATTTTTTGAAGGGACAATCGTTTTCTCTCTTATACTCATTGTGGAATTACATGTCTCTATATTAATATTCTTATTAGAAGTTTGTTGCATTTTACTTTTCTTGTGGTGTGAAGATCAATATGAAAGTTTACCCACATGGTAGCTTAATGTGTTGCTAACTTGAAACATTTAAGTTATTTAGATCCTTTTTATATAAGAAGCCACTCATAAATAATTATGAGCGATTTCTGTGTGTTTCAGCGTTAGGCATAACCTTGTGAAGGGTTTGAAGATATGCTTTTTGTTTTGATGTGTAATCTTTTTTTTTAAATAGAAATTTCCCTAATTAGGAATGACCGAGTTCAATGAAGATGTGCTTTATTTAGATCCTTTTTATATAAGAAGCCACTCATAAATAATTATGAGCGATTTCTGTGTGCTTCAGCGTTGGGCATAACCTTGTGAAGGGTTTGAAGATATGCTTTGTTTTGATGTGTAATCCTTTTTTTAAATAGAAATTCCCCTAATTAGGAATGACCGAGTTCAATGAAGCTATGTGCTTTGTTTTGTAATTCACTTTTTTTTAAATACAAATTCTCATAATTGGGGATGACAACAAAAAAAACCAATCCACTTTTATTTGTGTAATCCACATTTTAAAAAAAAAATAGAAATCTCCGTAATTAGGGATGACCAAAAAAGAACCAAACGGCCGGGTTCAATGAAGATATGGGTTTTGTGTAATCCACTTTTTTTGATAGAAATTCCCATAATTAAAGACGACCAAAAAAAGAACCAAACGACCAGGTTCAATGGAGATATGCGTTTTGTTTTGTCTAATTCACTTTTTTTTTTTTTTTGAATAGAAATTCCCCTAATTAGAGACGACCAAAAAAGAACCAATCCACTTTTTTTTTTTAAATATAAACTCCCCTTTTATATGTAATAGGATTTGCAATAAAACATATGGTTATCAGAAATAATCTCTTAAAGATTTCATCATTGAATATATACACGCATATATTTGCCGATCCCCTTATTCTCCTAAATAATAATAATATAATAATTAGGGACGACCAGCTTCAATGAAGAAATGTGTTTTGTTTTGATTTGTAAAACAAAGAACAAATACACTTAAATTGAAGGTGTAAGGCTTTTAATGAAAGAACGTTTTTGTGCTTTTAATGAAATAACATTTTGGTTCCTTTTGTTTGCAATCAATGCAATCAATCCACTTTTATATTTATATTGACTTTTTTTTTAAAAAAATTCACCTAAACAGGGACGACCAAAGAAAGAGCAATCCACTTTTATAACAAAGAACCAATACACTTAAATTGAAGGTGTAAGTATTTTAATGAAAGAACCTTTTATGCTTTTAATGAAATAACGTTTTGGTTCCTTTTGTTTGCAATCAATGCAATCAATCCACTTTTATTTGCAAAATCAATCCACTTTTATATTTATATTGACTTTTTTTTAAAAAAATTCCCCTAATTAGGGACGACCAAAGAAAGAGCAATCCAATTTTATAAATAGTAGGATATCCATAAGAGACAATTTAATGATTAATCATGAAATTGCTCACTTCTTTAGTAGGAAGAAAAAACCTTTGAAAACTAAGTCCATGAAGATTCTGGATAAGGGGATGTATGCCCTTAAAATTGATTTTTTGAAAGCTTATGATTGGCTTAATTGGAAATTCTTGGAAAAAGTCCTTCTGTCTTATGGTTTTAGCAATTTTGTGACGAACCTTGTGATGAATTGTGTCAATTTTGTTTCATATAACATTTTATTCAATGGTTCGACTGTTGGAAACATTGTTGCTGGGAGGGGTCTTCGTCAAGGGGATCCACTATCCCATAATTCTTTATTTTATGTCAATAGTTCTCTCCCTTGCTCTTAATAGAGTTGAGATGGATTCAAGATTAAACGGGATAAGACTGAGACATGGTGGTGTATCAATTTCACACTTAATGTATGCCGATGACGTCAACATCTATGGGTTTACTGAAGAAAGGCATGCTCATTCTATAGTTAGAAGCTTGCATCGGTATTGTGTTGAGTCTGGCCAAGATATAAATAGAGAAAAGTCCTCATTGCAGTTTAGCCGAAACACTTCAAGACAGAGAAGGGATCGGATAAGAAAAATCTTCAATGTGGCTAGATCTGAGCATAGAGGAAATTATTTGGGCTCCCAAGCATGGGATGGAAACCAAGAGCCAAGGATTGTGCTAATCTGCTTGAAAAAATGAATGAAAGGCTAGCTGGTGGGAAAGCAAGGTTACTATCTTAGATGACTCACTTGGTTCTTATCCAATCTGTCCTTAATGCCCAATCTGTTAACTACATGAATTGTTTCATCCTTCTGAAGGCAGTGACTGATAAGATTGGTGAAAAAGGCGAGATCCTTTTTCTAGAGAGGTAGCCTTGAAAAGAGAACATTCACACGTTATGCTGGGAAAAGGTTTCCCTCCCTTGGCAAAAAGGGGGTTTGAATATTAAGAGGGCTAAGGTGATGAACAAGGCACTCACTTTGAAAGCAGCCTGGCAGAGAACCACTTCTCATAAAAGATATTGGTTGAAAGTGATGAAAGACACTTACTTTCCTGAGATTAATTTCGTGAATGCCCCAAGTAGGTCAAAGCACTCATTCAATTGGAGATAAATACAAGATCTAAAGCAATGGATTACGAAAGGGAGTGTATGGACTGTGGTGAATAGCAGAGACATCAGCATCCTGGAGGATACATGGGTACACTCATATTCAAAGTGCTTGCAAATTTAGAAAAACCAGAATACCTTTCAACTAGCTACAGTGGAACAATTGCTTAGTCAAGCTTCGGGTGGATGGAATGTGGAACTGCTTAACACCTTTTGGGAACCTGAGATGGTAAGTAAATCTTGGCGACATGTGTGGATCCAAATGGTAGAAAGGATATTAGGCATTGGTTAGGTACAGCTTCAGGTAACTTCTCGATTGCATCGGTGTATAGCATTCTTCTAAGAGCAAATCTTGTGCCAAATGATCATGCATGGCTTAAATGCTGGCACTTAATTGTTCCAAATAGAATTAAACTCTTTCTGTGGAAGTGCTTGTCAGGTGGGGTTCCAACAGCTAACCTTTTGAATTGTCGAATTTGTAATATTGATCCTAGTTGCAACTTATGTCAAGGTAGTAATGAGACCTTGGAGCATCTTTTGTTACAGTGCTCATTCTCGTGAGCAACCTGGTTCAAAGTAATAGGAGGTGCTATACAAAGCAGGGGACAACAAAGCTCTGTTCATAGCTGGTTCTCCCAGGTAATGAAACTCACAGGACTAAGATTTGATTTTAATAAGGATTTCTTCTTGTCATATGTGGCCAATTTCGCTTGGGCCATCTGGAAAGAACGAAATGAAGTTGTATTCAAGGATTCATCTCCTTCTGTAGATAGAACGTGCAAACTCTTGGGGTATCTTCAAAGGGATTTTGTTTTTCTTGAGGAATTGAAGCTTCAAGGACAAAGAGATCATTGACATATTGATGTTCCGTGGTCAAAGCCATGTAAATACCCCAAATTGCACTAAAATATGAGAAATAATAAAAATATATTCGAAGTTTAGTGCATGAAGTCTAACATGTGTCTAAACTTCAAACTCTCAAAAATCAACAGGGACCGTACTAAAGGTACAATTTATTTCAATTTTGTGTCGACCGTAATGGAATTACGGTTGCAACCGTATTGGCAATACGGTTGGGTTCATGCTTTGTACGTGAAGCACAGTTGGTAGCCACGTGGCATCTGGAAGCTTCAGTCATGTTGCCATGTTAATAGCGCATATGGGATGATAATTGAATTTGGGCCATAGCATTTATACGGTTTTCTTTAATTTTGTGCAAACCGTATATACCTTATGGTTTAAGCAAAACCGTATGATATATACCGTTGCGCCTTGTTTTGCCATTTCCGAAAAAGCTCGAGATCTGAGCTCTATTTATCCTTTGTAACTCACTTTAGAAGACTTGATATGCCCCATTTACCCTCTGAAAATCCCTAAATTCCTTCAATTCATGCCTTTGGCTTGAATTGGAAGAATCTAGGATTGTTTTTGTGCATACCCTTGAGACTTTCTTGCCCCTCCTCTTGCCTATAAATAGAGGGTTTCTTCCCTAGCAAAGGGCTGGATTTTGGTGCTCTAGAGCTCTTGAGGAAGAAGAGAAACTTTGCCTAATTCTCCACTCAAGGTCTAAGGCACTCAAGGTAATGCTCTAACCTTTCTTTTTACGTTTTTTTTTAATTTAAGCACTCTCTCATCTTCTACCTTTCTGTAGTGTAAGGCTTGAGTGTGTTTGAGACCTCAGACCATGGTTTAAAGTACCTTAAGCCACCTCTATAGCCATAAAACGTGAAGAGAGAGCTGAAGGAAACAAGCTATGGCATGGATCCTGAGGCTTAGAACCTTGATTACCATGTTTTATGATTATTGCTACTTGTGTGTGTTTTTTTGCTTCAATTTTGGAAGAATTACGTAGATTTCAATTCTATTCACAAATTTGATTTCCTAGACACTTTTATGCACACAATCACTTGTTTCCTTCAATTTAGGCATAAAATCATAGATCTATCATGATCAATATGGTAGATATGAGATTAGAGCCTTAAATCAACATCTCAGGACTTTTGGATTCTAATTTTATTGGTTTTAATCCTTTAGACAAGATCTCATGGTCAATGCTCTTCTAATTTGAAATTATTTCATACAAAATGGGCTAATTTGGCTCTCACTCTCCAAATAATGAGAGATCTGAGCCAAATCCATGCCCTAGATGTTTTAAGACTATTTTCATGTTGTTTAAAGTACTTTGAAATCATATCTAATGAATGAAGTGCACACACTCATGGTTTTAGATTGATTTCACTCAAGTTTTACAGTTTTGGACAAAACCTGCCTAATATTGTATCATTCATAACTTCATCATATGGATGAATTTTTGGATGATTCTAATGGCATATGAAAGGTGAGAAAGTATAGGTTTATCCCGTAAGTTTTGAGCAATTTATATAGTGCCGATTGCTCACACTATTTGATTGAAGTTGATGAGTTATATCTGCACAGCTTGCTATACTTGTTACTTTAATTGAGCACCAAAGGCTCATTTCAACTCCGTTTTGGATGATTTTGATTTTTGAGTCTTCTTCTATGAGTTTAGTTTCAAATCCAATTAGTTTCATCTTTTTTTAATCAGAATTGAGTTGTGTGTGCTTGATTGACTTTGTAATTTGTACTGTTCATTAGTAGATTACAGAGTCAATTTGTGATCGGGTGAGCATGTTTGGGAGAGCACACAAGCCACAAACGGATGAAGTTTTGAGTGAGGCCTATGCCATTCGAAATATGGTACCTTATATTTCATCCATGCCAATTTTCAAGGATTTATATGGAGCCAACCTCCATGAATAGGCTCTCAAAGTTGGCTGGTCATTGATTTCTCGTTGATACATCAGTAGTTTTGAGTAACTATAACTCCCTTGTTTTAAATCAGCTTTAAATGAAATTTTTATTGTATCTAGTACTCTATATAAGCTTTCAAATGGCCTAAGTTTCACTCAATTTGAGTTTGAAATGAATGATTTATGGTTGATTGAAGATGTGCAGCTCAAATAGCTTATCATTGTACTGATTGTTTCCTGATTTGGTTTGACCTTCTTTTCCTCAATTTTTGTTTTGATTTTTACTTTGATCATGAAGTCCTAAAGGTGATACATCCACAGAGAGAGTTCAGAATCAATTGGACAACTCATGTGGAGAATCACACATGAGTTTGTGATCGTTTTTGCTTTATTTTTGTGTGAAACGTATGCAAGCATGTAGCATGAATAAGCATATGTCAACCATCTTGTATGGATGAGTGGGGTGCCTAATAGTTTCCTCTACTCATAACTTAACTCCCTTATCCTATTTCTGGTATAGACCATGAATTAGAGTTACTTTGGTTCTATTTTACTCTTTTATGTACACTTTGGTGCCCATCCACACCAAATTTGAGACATGGAAAATCACCTAGATGACTTCCTAATCATCACACGGGGTTTACAAAATGAAGGAGTCGCCATCATTCCGTTTTAGGTGGGAATGGACACAAAAATGATCATAAAAGTAAAAATAGAGTCAAAAGTAACTCTATTTTAAGGTTAAATCCAGAGAATGGGTAAAGAGATTAGGTTATGAATAAGGGAAGGTGTTAGGCACCCCTATTCATCCACACAAGGTGGTCGTCAAGTGTTGTTCATGCTAAAAATGCTTGCAAGTAAAACTCAATCAAAAGTATAAAAAAGGAATAAAAAGGGTGTATGGTTCTTCCATATGAATAACCCAATTAATTCTGGACCCTCTATATGAATACACCATTTCTAGGGTTTCATGATTGAATAAGAAATCAAAATAAACTCAAAGAAAGTAAACCTAAAGCTAAACTTGGAAAACCAACCTTAGGTTAAATCATTGAAGCCTTGTAAACTCATCATGATATAAATTGAAATCATTTGAAAAATACATTGAAGAATAAACTTGTAACCATTTAGGACATAGGTCTGGCTTAGATCTCATTAATTGGGAGAAAGAGGCCAAATCCGCCCATGTTGATGAAAAGAAACATCAAAACGGGAGAGTTTAGATCACATGGTCCTCTCTCAAAGATTGAAGCCATTTTGAAATCATTTCATGAAACCCTAAAGATTATTTTAAGGCTTTTGATTTCAGATTTACTATATTGATCATGGTAAATCTAAAAATCTAGCCTATACTAAACAAAAGAAAGAAATTAGTGAAGTGGGTGTAGTTGTGTGATAAATCAGAATTTTAGGAGGAAACTAGGAGATCTAATGCTATGGACAGCATAGATCTTCATGAATCCTCCAAATCTGAAACAAGATCATAAAAATACAATCTGTAACGCCCCGAATCCGGATTACGTGAAATAACTGTAATTCGTACCCGAAGGTTAATCATAATCCACAGGATCTAATCAGAGTATAAGAAACATGAAATTTAACTAATAATAATATCCAAATCACATAATATCAAAGGTTCTCTAATCCCAATCACCATCCAAAAGTTAACTAAAATAATCCATGAAATACAACTCATAATGAAATAAAATATCTAAAACACTATAATAAAACTCTACTCCACGTAAAAATCTTCCTCACAATACTCCGAATAGTCTGCCGGAATATCGGACCCCACTGTATCGTCCTCTCCGAGATTTGAAAACAAAACAAAGTAGTGAGATACGACTATCTCAGCAAGTAGTAATGTATGCACAAAATACAGTTATAACATTTCTAAAACATACACAGGTTATAAATAGTAAGTGTATGTTTAACCTCGGTTAATCCGTTTAATCTCAGAAAACATAGTTATTCTAATTCGGAAAACTTATATATATTGGGACTCATGAAGTTTGTCTATTTTGTGTGGCTAAGCATTAGTATTCCAAACAATCCAGTCGAAATACTGCAACAGCTCAAATAACCAATTCATCGCCCTCATGGCGGAAATACTCATGTGATCTCACCCTCATGGTGGAAAGGGAGTTGCTGCAGCACTTCCCTCATGGAAGGCCTCTCCATCATGGAGGAAATGCACTAAGGAACCCTAGACTTAATCCAAACAAAATGTACAAAATTCACTTACAACTCGACTGTGTATCCACACTAAGTCTCGTCCTTAATACTTTGGTAAAACTTATTGTGCACGCGTCGGAAACGCGACATGGGAAAATTCAGAGTCACCACCGCCTGATGGGGTGTAGGCGGACACCTGGGTGCCTAATCTTGTCTATTAAGGCTTTGGTCTGTGGCTTTTGAGATTCTAAGTAGGGTCTTGGTTGTGGTCTGGGGAAGTCCGTAGACACCCCAGACCACCCCGTCGGATGACGGGTCCCTGTGGGTTTCTTGGTTTGAGTCAGCTTACTTTGGTTTCTCACTTGATTCCTAATCCGATATGAAATTGGGTTAAGTCTGTCGGGACCTCCTGAGTGGTGTGGGTCCCTTCAATTGTTTTTATCTTGCTTAATTTTAGGTGATCTGAGTCTGACAGGGTGGGCCCCGTTGGAAGGCCTACGATGTCCTTGGTGGGCTTGGTTAAGCCCATGTGCCTCTGGTGGGCCTCTGCTTAAGCCTAGGAGGCCCTTTGGGCTTAGGTTAATGAGTTGATTTTACTTAATTATTCAATTTGGAGTTTAAGTATTTTTCATGTAAAAGGTTGGTCTGCATTGGTTGGCGGGCCCCCATGATGGATGCCAAAGTGTTTTCAATTTATCTTTGTCTAAATTTCCCAAGATGTTTTGGACATTGGGCTTGGGGCCCGTAGTCCAGTTCCGGACTTGAAAGCCCGAATCCCATGAAGTTAGGGTTTAAACCCATACTTGGTTTGGTTAATGGGCTTTGGCGGGCCCGATAGGCCCTAGCCCTTGGTCTTGGCCAAACCACGCAATTTAAACATCATTCCACAAGATGGGTTCGAGTGGGCCGCATTGGGTTTGGCCCACTCGGTTTGGTTGATTTATTTATCTTGCTCATTTGCGTGCAGGCAGATTTATTGGGCTGGGTGGGCCCCATTGGAAGGCATGCAGGCAGATTTATTGGGCTGGGTGGGCCCCGTTGGAAGGCCCACTAATGTTCCGAGTTGGACTAGCGGTCCTTGTCCCAAGTTGGGTTTCCGGGTGACCCGGAAACCTTATTGGATCACTTGGTTTGGTTAAAACTATCACAAAATTCGGCCAAGATCAGAAAACACAAAAAAAGGATTTCTGCCATGTATCCGGCCTTAGTTGCCGGATACACACAGGCCATAGGTGATCCGGCCTGAGTTGCCGGATCACCTTGAAATGGCCTTTTTTGGAGTTTTGCCATTTGGGGTTGTTTCCAGGGGTTCCTAGGGGTCTTCTACAAGCCATATGGGCCCCTGGGAAGGCCCACATTGGTTCAGGTTTAGGGGAGAGGCCCCATTTGGCTTCTCTTTTGGCTTTTACAACAAGGCAAGAGGATGGTGGGGGGCATGGGCTTGATCTTAAGCTTTAGGGCTGCTGGGACAGCAATGACTAATGAGAGTTTGCTGCTATCTCTAGCAGCAACTCACCTAAGTCATAGCAAAAGGGAGCATGACAATGGCTCTTCACATGATATCAACAAAAAAACAAAAGAGAAATTCAAGCTTAGACATGTAAAACAGCAGGCAAATGGGGGATGGGGTCATGTTCATCACCCAACATATAGCACCGTAGCAAAGGGGGATGGGGAGCATGCTCATGGGCCTGGAGGCTGCCTACCAAGGACTGAAGGTGCTGCTGCTGGTGCACCCAGCAGCAGCCTGTGTTGGTCATAACAGTGGGTTAAAGGGGTGAGGGGATCATGAGGAAGTCACAGCCTTGGGCAATGACTTGTATGCAGAAAATTCCAGGTACAAAACAAGTAGACAGCTTGACATGCATAAAAGATATGAAATTGACATCAATGTTAGCATGCACCCTCGCATGGTGACATTTTCAAGCAAAAAAGGAACAATGAGGAGGTGGCTGTGTCCCCACCTCCCCACGAACAGGTGCTGCCAAAAAAACCAACAAATACATAGATGTGCGATGAATGAAATCAATCAAGAGCCTCATTATGGAAATCTGGGCGGGTACCTTGTTCAATTGCTGGAGGAGCTCATATTCGGGAGTGTAGATGCTGTGGTGCAGATCTATGACTTCCTCTTCTGTGGCCCTTCCCTTTCTTTTGAGGGTCGGTGGCAATTCTGTGACCACGTCCTTCCCTTTTCCTTTCCTTTTTGCTTCTGCTTCTACTCCCTCCTCTGGTGCGGGTGGGGGGTCGGTGTTTACGTATCGACCGGATCGGGTGATTCGGTCGATTTCTGCTTCAATGGTGGTTGTGGAGGTGGCCTGATGATGGAAGGATTGGGTGGGGTAAGGTGGGGGTGCGGCCTTATACGATGGTGGCTCTAGGTTGAGCTTCGAAAGGTTCAGTGTGGGTGGTTCGAATGAAAGGCGGAAGGGGTCTTGCGGAGGCGAGTCCATGATGTCATGGAGGTTGAGGGTTAAAGGGCTAGGGTGAGAGATGGGGGTTGGGTAGAAGAATTCCTGGTCTTCGGATGGGTGGAAGTGCACTAGAGGGAAATCTGTAGGGGGGGCACCGCCGTCTCTTTCAATGACGTTCACTGTCCTGCTTTCTGCTGACGCGTCATCTGAGTCCGTATCAGGGGACTCGTCCGAACTCTCATATGGGTCAAGCAGGGTTGCAAGTTCAGGAGTGGATGATGGTTCCTCTTCTTCTGTGGCATAAGGGGGGACAAACCACTCCGACGTGCCGTGGGAAGAGGATTCTGAACTCGGCTTCGCTGATAGGGGATCGGTGAGGGATTGCAGGTCTGCCTCTGAAGTTGCAGACATATACTCCGGTGGCCATCCGGTAGACATCTGCGGGGGTACCCTTGAGCTGTCCACGGACGCGTCTGTGTCCGGTGGCCCATTTCGGAACTAGGGTCCCTCGGAACTGCAGATTCCTTCTCTGCGTGGAGGGGATGGGGAGTCACTGATCCATCTGCATTGCACTGGGTTCCATGGCCCCGTGACCTCCTCACTGCTCTGTGGTTCATCCTCTATAACACAGACATGGACGCCTGTATCCTCCTCAATTGCACCAGCTGTCAAACGGGTTTCTGCTTGAAGCTGCACCTTCACTGTCTGCCCCGGTCGGCCAATAAGCACAGAAGGGTCGAGCTACCTGATGCCTTGATCACTGCTTACTTGATTCGCCGCTCTACTGGTGGAGGCTTTTGAGTGATCTGGGAGCAGATTGGTGGTCACGCCAGCTGCTGGAGTCTGGGCGGGGGGTGCTGGGGGATCGACAGTGATGCGTTTACTGTCAATCAGGTCTTGGATATCATGCCTCAGATCCCAACACCGATTGGTGTGGTGCCCTGGAGCACCGGAGTGGTACTCGCACCGCTCTGCTGCGTTATAGCTTCTAGCATTGACCAGGCGGGGATTTGGGGGTTTGACCTGCACGTACCCCTTCTTCAGCAAAGTAGGTAGCAATTCTGCAGGCGCATATGGGAGGGGGGTAAAGACCCGTTTCATCCTGGCCTCCATCTCCTCCCTTGTTCTCCTTACCCCTTGGTAAGCAGCCTGCACGGTCCCTTGAGGTGCCACGGCTTCTGGTCTTTGGGAGAAATGATGGGGTTGTGCAGGGTGTACATAGTTCACTGCCTGCTGTTCTGACCTCCTAGGCTCTTGCCCTTGGTTTCTGCTAGCTTGCCCTGACACTGGCCTCCTTGGTGCGGCACTCTGCCCACTGCCATCTATCTTTCCGGCCCTTACTGCATCCTCAATCTGATCCGCAGTCAAAATTAGGTCGTTGAAATTCGATGTACTCTGCCCCAGCAGAAGAGTGAAGAAAGGTTGGCCCAATGACGTAATAAACAACGACGTCATCTCTTGTTCTAGCAACGGCGGCTGTACTAATGCTGCCAATTCCTTCCAACGCTTGGCGTATTCTCTTACTGACTCTTGGTTCTTCTTTGCCAGTCTCTGCAATTCTGCCCTTGTTTGCACTATCTGACTGTTCAGGCAGTACTGCTGGATGAAGACTGCTGCCAGGTCGTTTCATGTCTTGATCTTAGCCTTGTCTAGACTCAGGAACCAAGAGTAAGAGGCCCCGGCTAGTGACTTCTGGAAGAACTGCACCATGATTCGCTCTTCCTTGGCATACTGGCATATGTCACCTGAGTACGACCTTAGATGGTTCAGGGGGCACCCGGTGCCGTCGAACTGGTGCAACTCAGGGCATTTGAACTTAGCCGGGAGTTGGATATCTGAAAAGAAACAGAGGCTTTCCAGAGAAGCCTCACTCTGCACTGTGCTAGGTTAGAGCTGTTTGAGCTGCTCCTTTAGGGCGGCCATCTCTGTTCTGTTCTCATCCCTTACCGCTATCAGCTTCTCCTCAAACTGTACCTCTTGAGTTCTGTACCAGTCCTCATCACCTTGCCCCAGATGGATAGGCAGAAACTGATCTTGTTGTGCCACATGAAATGGCGCTGCCTGGGGTGGTGGTGGTGGTGCTAGGGGAGGGGGATTTGCTGGACGTGGTGGTGGTGCCGCTTCCGCTTGTGGCGGGAATTGGGGTTGCGGCTGCTGGGCAACTGGCGCCACTGGCGGGGCTTGCCTTAACTCTCTCAGCTTTGTCATCAGTTCTTGGATGAGGGAGCTCATGCCATCCATTTTCTGCTGCATCTCACTGACCACTTGGGCATGACTGGACTCTGCCGGATGCTGTCCTGGCGGCGTCTGTTCTCCTTGCTGATCCATTTCGAGCCTTCTCCTCGATCTTAATAGGTACGGACTTCTGAAAGCAATTTTTGGTACCTGAGGGGACAATTCGCAGGCATTAGTGCAATTTTACACAAATTGATTACACCATTTTATCTGATTGAATTTATTCATCATTTTTTTGTTTTATGGTATGATTTGACTAACTGACCTGTTTTAGTTACCCTAAGGCAACAAGGGAAGAGAACCTGAATTTTGAATTAACTGATCTATTTTGGTTACCTGGAAGTGACCGGGAAAGAGAACCCTAGTAACTGGATCTATTTTAGCTACCCATAGGTAACTGGGAGAGAGAACCCAAAGAATTTTGAACACTGATCTATTTTAGTCGCTCGGAAGCGACTGGGAGAGAGAACCCTAATAACCGGATCTATTTTAGCTACCCGCAGGCAACTGGGAAAGAGAACCCTATCTTTTGAAAACTGGTCTATTTTAGTCGCTCGGAAGCGACTGGGAGAGAGAACCCTAATAACCGGATCTATTTTAGCTACCCGCAGGCAACTGGGAAAGAGAACCCTATCTTTTTAAAACTGGTCTATTTTAGTCGCTTGGAAGCGACTGGGACAGAGAACCCTGGGGACCGAATCTATTTCAGTCACCCGCAGGTAACTGGGAAAGAGAACCCAAAGAATTTTGAACACTGATCTATTTTAGTCGCTCGGAAGTGACTGGGAAAGAGAACCTTGTTGAACTAATCTATTTTAGCTGTTTAGGCAAGGAAAGAGAACCTTCAATTCAAGGTGCTTTGTTTGAGCTCAGAATCACAGGGTTGGACCAATGCAGGGTCTTCGCAGGGGGGAAGCTGAAAATCAGCACCCAGGCGTACCTCGGCCAATCTCCAGTTCATTCACTGGCGGCGTCGGCGCCAAACTTCGGCTAGTAGTTCCCGGGCGTGCCTTAGCTAGTCGTTGGTTTAATTACCATTGACTTCGCCCCCTCACAAAGGGGAAGGCTATGCCAGGATGATCCTCCACCAATATCCGACTCATCCGTCGGTGGTTTCGGTGCCCTAAGGATTCGGCTAGTAGTACCCGGACGCTCCGCAGCCAATATCCGATTCAATCACCGGCGGCTTTGGTGTCACTACAAGGGGTAGGCTATGCCAGGACGATCCTCCACCAATATCCGACTCATCCGTCAGCGGTTTCGGTGCCCTACAGGTTAGACAGCATGATCTTGAAAAGATGCAGACGGGTGTGATCTGAGCTCAAAGTCTCGGGTGTTTTTTAACACTTGCCGGATTTTGCGATCTCAATGAGAAAGATGCAATCAAAGGAAACTATGTGGTTGCAGCGACCAGGGAGATTGAAATTATCTGAGAAGAGGTGGTCCGTAGGAGACCGAGTTGCCCTATTGGAGGGAATTAATTCTTTCATTTCAAATTCTTGTTTTGTTAAGTTTGAACAATATAGCATAGTGGAAATAAATTCATGCTTTAATCAAAAGGTGCCGCCGTGGCACAAAGTACATCATCCTTCATAACAAATACAACAAAGCCAAAGTCTAGCTAGGTTGGTCATCATCATAGTGGGAGGACACGTCTTGCCTCCTCAAGGCTCGCAGCAGTTTGTTCCGCAGACGTCGGTCCTCCTCTGCGCGCTTGTGCACCAATTCCATTTCGTGTTGCAAGGCCATATTGGCCTGCCTACTCTCCCGTTCCGAATCCACATAAGCTGAATGGATACGAGAGTGGGTCTCTTGTAGCTCGGCCACCCTGTCCCTGTATGTGTTAGGGGGCGGAACTGGAATGTCGCCTGATGCGACAGGCTGAAGAGGCGGGGGGCCGTCGTGGCCAAATTCCCGAGCTATCCATTGCTCGTAGTCTCGAAAGTGTGATTCGGTGAAGATGTCTTCTCGACATACACACACTGTCTTCCACTCCATCAGCAGTTGGGTCCTTAGTCCCTTGATGAGTGGACCAATCAAATCGCCCAAGTCGTCCTTGACCGGGATTCCCTGCGGTTTCCCAAACTGTCTCAGAACCCGGATCGGATAGTACGGCATGGCATGGGTAAAGCCTATCAAGGCAAGTCCCTCTCTTTTCTTGAAAGCTATAATGGGGTTGTAGGGGATGTTGTATGTGCCCCACCATCTAATGTCTGTTTCTCCTTTCAAGTGGAGAAAGTGGTTAAACCAATCCTCACGAGCGGGTAGGTCTGGTTTGATCTCTCTCTGAGCCAACCAATGGATGTTGTCGCCGGTTGCCTTGTAATATGCGCTGACAGGTGATGACACCATCAGGTGGTCTTGCAGCCAAAGGTGGAGGAGGGGAGCGCACCCTTGAAACCTCCGAGTTCCGTTTTTGGACAAAGTCAGGGAATGGAACAGTTGAGCTAGGATCAGTGGCATGATTCGGTACCCCGCCCTGAATTGATCCACAATTTCCATGAGGGCCAAATTAATGGTGTCTCCCCCAGTTGGAAAGAAGATTTGTGACAGAACCACAAGGGTGAAGATGTCAAACCAAGCCCGGGGTCTTTCCTGCTTTTTGTTTCTCATTTTCTCAGCTAGGAATGTTTTGGAGACCCGAGTAAATGATTTGTCACCTCCTAAGGTCTGAAATTCTCCCCTTGAGAGGCCAAAGAAAACGCAAGCTTCATTCTTGTAACTTTCTTTGAGACTTGGCCTAGCGGGTTCTCCTAAATCACGAAATCGGAGGAACAGGTCAAGTTCCTCAATTTTGGGAGTCAACTCGTTGACCCCGAATCGAAACATTGAAAGCTGGGGGTCCCAGAAATGCAGGGCCGCTTGGATCATATCCTAGTTAATCGGCACATTTAACAGGGACAAAGTCTGTCCCATGTGGTATTTGTGCTCCCATTCAATCTGCTCACTCCCATGGAGCTGCCTTGTCCAAGAACGGATCCAGGGGGGATCCCAGGCGCACTTCTCTATCCTAGGGAAACGGGTTCTCTCAGACGAGGATGAGGACGCCATGCCAACTATCCGATCGAAATTCCGAATCAATTTAAGGTTCCACACCAAGACTCTAAGTTAGTCCTAAGACATGCGTAATTTTAAGCAAAAGAGATAACCACTATCAGTTCTAACATGCCTCACCAAATGAAGAAAGAACAAAGCAATGCGGAATTTAACTCAGGCACACATGGTGTGTGGTCCTAAGGGTTGGCGCCAATGAAGGCGCGACTCCTAGACATACTTGTGTAGAGGAGCACATTCAAGTCCCGATCAGTCTTTCTGTCTTTCATCTGTTCTTTCATCTGCTTTCGGTGTTGGATCATAGCGAAATTACAACTTGCCATCGATGGCGAATTTTTACAAGATATTTACAAAAGCTGCAAAGAATTCATCCTTAAGGCTGTTGGGAGCCAAAAGGGAGGATACAAATTGCTTTCAAAGTGGGGTAAGCTAAGAAATCCCTAAATCTAGGGTTTAGTTCCCTGGCATGCTTTCATCTGTTTGTCTGATTTGACCGGCTTTCGTCTGCTCTAAAAGACCAATCTGGACTTAAAGTGCTCCCAGCGGACTCTAATGGGTCAAGACCCATAGCATACGGGACTCCATGCATGGATCTGGGGTGGTTCCCCTGATCATGGTTAGGTGAGTTTCCTAAGCCAGGGCCGAGGTAGCCCAGCATCTAGGGTTTACTCCATTTGATGCAAAAAGCGGGGGTTGCTGCCCCTGATGGACTCTGAATTAATTTTATTCATCATTCACATCCTACACATCCTCTCATGCTCAACGTAAAGTTCATTCAGAAACGTTAGGTGGGGGAGGATACCCAGCCCGAGACATAAGCCTACAAGGGTCTGGACCAGTACTGGATCCTCGCGTGCCACGGCAAGAAACTAGTGGTGCTAACGGACTCCAGAAAACTGGGGGGATGGGTTTACCCTGCTTTCCCCGGCAAGCCACGGGAGCGTAGGTGCTAATACCATCCCAAAGATCAGTTCATAGTAAGAAGAAGGGTAGGCTGCTAGAGAGGTCTAAGTTTTGGTAAAGAAGTAGCAGTATCCGATTCGCTCATCTATCAAAGGTCGGATCATTCACGCATCCTCCCTCGTGCATGTCACCCCACGCAGTTTTACCATACCAAGGTGGAAATTTAAATTTTAAAACTACACAATTATCCATCCACGGTGTGGTGGTGTGCCTGTGTGTGCAGTTGGGCTGCGTGCTGTGCCTATACGGGCGAGTTTGGTTTGGATTTAGGTGATAAAGGAATCCCTACTGCCTCGTATAGTAAGGTGCAGAATTGGCACGCATTACGATGTCCTGGGAGAATCCCCAGGTAAGTGGAGGGTCACAGGGGACGACTTAAATTCCACTTGCCTTAGGCAATTATCGGGTCCTTGTGACAGGACTCCCCAGAACACGTATCTACGTGTATTCTGTACTTTGCTAAGCGGGGTAGCAAGATTTCCTAGAACATCGCCTAAGTCCCTCTTGCGTTGGTCCTAAGTAGGGTCCTACTGGGCTGAGTGGTCCCCAGCAGAGTCGCCAGGTTGTGCGCGCGGGGAAAACGCGGCACGGGGAATTCGGAGTCGCCACCGCCTGATGGGGTGCAGGCGGACACCTAGGTGCCTAATCTTGTCTATTAGGGCTGTTTGGGTCTGCGGCTTGAGATTCTAAGGTCGGTTCTCGGTTGCGGGCTGGGGAAGTCCGTAGACACCCCAGTCCACCCCGTTGGATGACGGGTCCCGTGGGTTCCCTAACTTGAGTCAGCTTTTCTCACTTTTGGTTCTCACCCGATTCCTAATCCAGCATGCATTTTTGTTAGGTCTTGGTGGGACCACCTGAGTGGTTTGGGTCCCTTTAATGGATTTTATCTTTGCTTTATCCTTAAGTGATATGGGCCTGTTTGGGCGGGCCCCGTTGGAAGGCCCATGGTATCCTTGGTGGACTTGGTAAGCCTGTGTGCCCTTGGTGGGCCTCTGTCTAACCCTAGGAGGCCTTGTGGGCTTTGGCTAATGAGTTAATTTTTATTAGGGTTTAAGTTGAAGCTTAGGTGTCTTTCATGCAAGTGGCGGGCCGGATCGGTTGGTTGGCCCCTTAGGTGGGCCCACATGGTGACCAAGCAAGTTTAATTTATCTTTATTCAATTTTTACCAAGGTGGGCTTGGTCATTGGGCTTGGGGCCCATGACCCAGGCCTCGGGCTTTGAAAGCCTAGTTCCTCGGGGTTTAGGGCTTGCACCCTAACTCGGTTCAGTTGGTGGGCTTTAGCGGGCCCAACAGGCCCTAGCCCACGGTCTCGGCCAAACCACACAGTTCATGCATTCATTCACATCACGAGGCACGGGTGGGCCGCATTGGGTTTGGCCTGCCCGATTCAACTGGTTCATTTTTGCTTAGGTTAATTAATTAGCATGCTTGGGTGTTCAGTGGGCTTGGTGGGCCCCGTTGGAAGGCCCACTAGCGTGCCAAACTGGACCGGTCGGTCCAAGTCCCATCTTGGGTTTCCAGGTGGCCCGGAAACCCTGCTGGTTCAGTGATTTTGATGCAACACATACCAAAATTCGGCAACAGACCACAAGGTGCAAAAAACCAGGCTTCTGTGTGTATCCCGCAACTCAGGCCGGATACACTTGGTCTGTGGGTTATCCGGCCTTGATGGCCGGATATGCTAAGGCCCTAGGTGATCTGGCCTGAGTTGCCGGATCACCCTGGAATGGCCTTTTTGGGTTTTGGCCTTTCGGGATTGGTTCCAGGGGCTCCCAGGATGGTTCTGAAGGTTTCGTGGGCCCCTGTGAAGGCCCACGTAGGTTCAGACTTGGGAGAAGAAGCCTTCCTTGGCTTCTTTCATGGCTTCCAGCAAGAGGGAAGGGGAATGGGGAGCATGCTTGGATCCAAGGCTACTACTTTCATGCAAAGAAAACAGAAACCTATACTAACACATGGTGCACGGAATTCACAGCAAAGCCTCACAGGCTATACATATGCATTTTTCTTGAAGAAATAAAGAAAGGAAGAGAGGGGGTTTATCATGGAGTACATTCGATTACATACCAAGGAGGAACATGCTCCTCCAGAAAATGCAGCATATTAGAAAGCATGTAAGACTGGACTTTTGTGCCTCTTAAATTATCCCTACGTGAGTATCATGCATGTGGTAGCTCCATGCCATGAAAAGGAACACCAAATACATGCATGGATCATGCTAAAACAAGGCCATACAGAACAAGAAAACAAATGGAAGCATATATTTTCAGAAAAATCTAGATTTAATATATGTTGAATATAATGTGTTAGGGAACACTACCTGAGGGTTCTTCGTCTCTTGAGCAAAGTGGAGACTCCTCCTTTGGCTTGAACAGCGGCTGGAGCTCCTCCTTTGGCCACCACAGCAGTAGCTTCCTCTTGCTCACCAAGGAAAGTGAAGAGAAGGAAGAAAGCAAGGGTTTTGGATGGTAGGGGAAGGTGATGGGGGGGGGGGGGGGGGGGGTGGCGGGCAAAGAGGCTGAAAGAAAGGGGATTTCGAGTGAGAATGGGTGAGAGAAGAGAGCTCAAAATCGCATGCACGAAGGCCAACCCCGGATATGAGCTGCTGTTAGCTATTTATTGAAAAAATAATGTATCCGTCAACTCAGGCCGGATACACTAAGGCCTCCTCGTATCCGGACTTCAAGTCCGGATACACTAGCCTCCCTTTGTATCCGGCAACTCAGGCCGGATACATGACTTAATGATTTCAAAATTTAATGCCGCCGCGAATCTGTCGGCCAAGTGGCGCGCGTTTCGCGCGAATATCTTTATGTATCCGGTCTTCAAGTCCGGATATGAAGGATAGGCAGTGTATCTGGTATATGTGATCGGATACAAATCGAAAATTTACGGATTTGCCCTTCGACTTGACCGATTCGACCGATTTGACCCTTTTAGATATCTACGGATCGCCCGTACGAAATTTTTATATTTAAGATTTAGTTCCTGAGATATTTTGCTGCATTGGCTGCCACGTGTGCAGTTCCTGCGCCACGTGTGTAGTTTCCGGCTTCTGCTACCCGGAAACTTCGACAGATCATATCTCCTTTATCCGAACTCCGATTTGAGCAAACTCAATTGTGTTAAACTCGTATCGGAACCCTCTATTTAATGAGATGGGGCTAAGCACTTGGCACGGATTCCGAGAGAAAGTCAACTTTTGGCCTTCCCTTAAGTTTGACTGCCCTCAGAACCTTCAGCCGGACTCCGATTCCTGCAAACCCAGTTGCGCTGGAACCGTGTCGGGGTTCTCTATCCATTGGGCTAAAGTAAGGTATTTGGCACGGAAATCGAGGAAAAGTCAACTCTTGGCTTTTCCTTAAGTTTGACCGCCTGCAGAACCTTTATCCGGACTCCAATTCCTGCAAACCCAGTTGCGTTGGAACCGTGTCGAGATTCTTTATCCAATGGGATAGATCAAGGTGGCCAAATTTTATCCGATTAACAGGTCAACTTTCAACCCCTCAGGGTTTGACTTCTTGGCCGGGTTTTTACATTTTCTGGCTTTTTGGGAGCGCAAAAATGAGGTGCTTACACCCACAACTATAATCATGTGCAAGAAAGTAAAGAAACGAATGCATCGAATAATACTCATACCACAACCATGCAAGACCAAATCACACACCTAGCTAAAAAGTGTCTAAAGAAGGGAATAGGGGGGATTAGATTAGAATACAATAGATGATCATGCTAAGGGGAACAAGCTCCCCCACCAATAATCAAAACAAAGCTCAAAACAGCAACTTGGAAGACATAAAAGTATGTAGAAATAAGACTCTCAAGCTCCTATGCAACCAAACGTGGACCACTTTTACCTTTGGAGACTTTCTTATGGCATGAGAAAGAGAGGGGATAGCAAAGATGCATGCCAGAAAAGGTGTTACAGCAAGGAGAAACAAGCCCCTTCCCATCGGCTCAACGCATGCTAGTTTTCATATATGTGAAGTAAAATATAACAAGGTGACATACCTTGGGTGTCTGAGCTCTCTTGTGAAGGTTTGTGATCCCCTTAGAGCAAAACCGGGGGCTGGAGCCTTCCTTTGAGCAGCAACAACACCCTCCCTCCCTTGTTTGGATGAGAGAATGAAGAAGAAGAGGGGATCAAGAAGCTGGAATGGCCTTCATGGTGGTGTGTGGTGGCTGGGGAGGCAAAGAAGGGCTAAAGGGCAAGGTTTCGGAACAAGGATTAGGGGGGAGAAGCAATGGGAACAAGCCAAAAGGAGCCAACCCCCGGAAATGGGTTGTTGTTGGCCTTTTATAGGCCAACTTAATGTATCCGGCAACTCAGGCCGGATACACTAAGCCCTCTTCATAACTGGCCCCTATTGCTGGTTACACAGGTGTCTCTTTGTATCCGGCATCGAATGCCGGATACAAAACATAATCATTCTAAAATTAAATGCCGCCGCGAATTTGTCGGGCGATCGGCGCAAATCTCGCCGATCGATCTTCTTGTATCCGACATTGGATGTCGGTTATACACAAGTCCATGTGTATCCGATATATTTGACCGGATACAAATCAAAAAAATTACAGATTTGCCCTTCGACTTGACCAATTCGACCGCTTTTACATTTTTGAACAATTACGGATTGGTCCCTGCGAATTTTGGTTTAGTCCCTAGGATATTTGATGATTTTTGGATATTTAAGATTTAATCCCTGAGATATTTTGCTGCGTTGGCTGCCACGTGTGCAGTTTCCTGTGCCACGTGTGCAGTTTCCGGTTTTGCTGCTCGGAAACTTTGATAGTTCATATCTCCTTCATCCGGACTCCGATTTGAGCAAACTCAATTGCGTTAGACTCGTATCGGAGCCCTCTATCCAATGACATAGGGCTAAGCACTTGGCACGGGGTCGAGGAAAAGTCAACCTTCGGCTCCCCCTTTAGGTTTGATCGGCCCACCGAACCTTCATCCGGACTCCGATTCCAGCAAACTCAGTTGCGTTGGACTCGTGTCGGGATTCTCTATCCAATGAGATAAAGCAAGGTGGCCAATTTTCACTTGATCAAAAAGTCAATATTTCCACCCCTTAGGGTTTGACTTTCTATTTAGGGTTTGCATTTCCGGCTCTTTCGGGAGCGCAAAAATGAGGTGCATACAGAGAGCATATAAGTGATTAAAGGTTGGGATTTATAGTGATTGCTCATGGTTGCCAAGGATGGCTGACCTTGGATGAGGTTGGCGCCCATCTGGTTTAGTTACAACCTAGTGCGGCTGAGTTCATGGGATAGTTAATTCAAGCTTTTAACTCTAATTGCTACTTTAGGACATCTAATTAAGTGTTCTAAACTTGCTGTGGTGATAGTTAGTAATGAAGGAAATTAAGACTTAAGTGTATGAAATTTGGAGAGTTGAGACAGCTCACGTAGTAATCTAAATGTCTGATTCCTATCACCTGATTATTGTTCATAGAACTTAACCTAAGCTTAATCAGAAAAAATCTCAATAGCTACAATAAGGGTGTGAGAATAGAACTATTAGACATGATCATAAAGGAATAAAATTAGAAAACCCTTTCATACACTGATATCATTCATTGAGCAGAACCTTTGTTGATTTAATGTATTTTAAAGCCATTGTTTAATTGTTGAGATTTCAGAGTGACCCATGATAAAGATGGTTTGTTTTTAACATGGTTGCACCAGAGGTTGGTGGTTTAATTTGCAAGTTGCTTTGTGATTAAAGGTAATGGTTTTGAGTTAAGTTCTGGCCATGAGTGACCCATGATAAAGATGGTTTGTTTTTAACATGGTTGCACCAGAGGTTGGTGGTTTTATTTGCAAGTTGCTTTGTGATTAAAGGTAATGGTTTTGAGTTAAGTTTTGGCCATGAGTGACCCATGATAAAGATGGTTTGTTTTTAACATGGTTGCACCAGAGGTTGGTGGTTTTATTTGCAAGTTGCTTTGTGATTAAAGGTAATGGTTTTGAGTTATGTTTTGCTCTAGCTTATCTCGGATCCTTGACTTAAGCTTAGTAATGTAATGAGTTGGCTTTATTGGGGTAATTGCATGGCCATGAGTGTTGCCATGACCAGTGTAGAGCAGTCTGTATCCTCGTATAGGCTGGGTTGTCAATGTCGAAACCCAGAGTAGGCCGACATTGGATGACAAGTTCTTGGGTAGGCAGTCATTTCATAGTACCGAGTCTATGGTTAGACCGGACTGTGTACACACTACAAAATTGGGCACTTTTACCAGTGGTTTTTAAACTGCTGGTAAAAGAGAAAAGCCGCCGGCAAAACTTTAGCAAGCGCTTTTGGGGTGCATCGACGGATGTGACGCTGGCAAAAACATTTGCCGGCGGTCAACAATAACCGCTGGTAAAACTAACATAAATGCTGGTGGCCACCATAACCGCCGACGAATGGGTAAGAGCGGCCTAACCCATCCCTGGCGGCCGAGATAACCGCTGGTAATAATATACACCGGCGGGACTCTGGCTGCCGCCGAATTGGTTAGGTTGGTCTAACCCATTTGCCGGCCGCCACAATCACTGCCGGCAATGGTATACGCCGGCGGTCAGCTGGCTGCCAGGGAATGGGTTGAGAAGTCTTACCCATTCGTTGGCGGCCTTAGCAACAGCCGGCAATGATATATGCCGGCGGTTGTTGTGCCGCCGGCGAATGGATTAGGAAGTGTAACCCATTCACCGGCGGTTGCTATGGTAACCGCCGGCTAATCCACTAGGGCGACCCCATGATTTACCGGAGGTAAAAAACCGCCGGTAATACTCTTTACCGGCGGTTTTCAGAACCCCGATTTTTGAAGGTTTTGTTTGTATTTTCTATTCCGAATTTTTTTAACCTGTAAGTTTTGCCTTGAACTATATATATACACCTGTAGAAACATCTTATGATTTCAACCAAATCTTCTCAAGTGCCACAAAAAAGATTAAATTAACATAAATAAAACCTTAACAATTAATAAAAGGGCTAAAACATTGTATTTCCATAAAACATACATACACTCTAATAATTAATTTAAAAAGATATGGTAATTAAAATGTTTAATAATTGTGTCAAATACATGTAATTAAACTAAAAAATTCAATACCTCTTCAGTTATAGTCGTCGCTTGCTGGTGCACCTTCCAATAATGCACAAGTTGATTCATCCTGCTTCCTGCAAAAAATTAAAAAAAATTGATAAGTTTAACATGAATGTTATATGACAAATAAACAGTATAAAAGACATACATGAAACTTTCAATTATAACAAACATTTGCAATTACTCAAATTGAGTTTTCATATACACTAAATTAAAAGTGATTAATTAATTTCAAGTTAGATTTATTTTAAAATCCCTAAAGAAATAAAAAAAAATAATAATAATAAATAGCCCAAAATACATTAAAAAATGCCAGCTATTTCTTAATAAAAAAATTCTAAGTCTCAATCAATAAAGATGAGCCCAAATTTTGGCAGCATCTCCCTTAAAATGGAAGGGGTGACCATGCCCAAATAGGCCCTAAAATCAAATAACCTACAATTGTGTTGTACTTTCATGATTTTACACGTCCTTTCTTTGAACAATACAAGTGTTACTACAGGTTTAATCTTTCCATGATATAAGAATGCAATCACTATAAAATTGTGCCTTTATGGCGAGTCTCAAAGCGGCAGCTTTATGAATACAAATTGATAGAACTAAATGAGAACTAGAGTGTTAAAAGATGATCAACCAACCAAATGCGGACCTTTAGTCTATACCATATAGAAACAACTAATTGTTCACAGATAGAAGCTAGAATCATCAAGGATATCCAAAGCAAAGAACTTGTGCTTCATTTGCTTAAAGCAAAACTTATCTGCAACTGTTTAAGTTTAGAAAATTTACTCTTTACTTGGAGAAGAAGAAAGCAATGATGAACCTTACCAATGGAGAAGAAGTTTGATGAACACGTGCCTTGATTTGGGGAAAAAACCAATGTTGCAAAAAACGCAAACCGGTGCGGCAAGTCAAATCTCTTACTCCTTTAATGAAGAATAAGAATTCTAGGTTAGGTTGGAAGAGGTACTACGATGACCCAGATCTCTTCCCCCTTCCACAAGAGTTCCTCAGTTGATCTTATCTCTCTGCCTATAGAATTAGGATTCTTAACAACGATAGTATACATGTGAATAGACTTGCTTCTTTTGCTTTTCACATGTATGATATCGTTGTCAAGAATCCTAATTCTCTAGGCAGAGAGATAAGATTAACCGATGAACTCTTGTGGAAGGAGGAAGAGATCTGGGTCATCATAGTGCCTCTCCAACCTAACCCAAAATTCTTATTGTTCATTAGAGGAGTAAGAAGATATGACTTATTCATTTTTCTTGTCTAAAAAGCCCCGAAGCCCACACAACACTTAAAAGTTCTCTCACTTGAGCCGAAATTTCGACAGCACCTCCCCTAAAATGGAAGGGGTGACCAAGCCCAAATAAGTCCCAAAAACAGATAACCTGCAATAAAAAATCTATATATCATTCATACATCTAATTCCCACCCTCAATTTCAGTTATCCAATTCCTTTTCATCCATGCAAAAAGGTGCTATATAAATTTTGAACTGTATAAATATTTCAGAAATTGAAGAAAAGTTCTATATAAGTGGCTTGGTTGTAACCCGAGGAAGTCCGTAGACACCTCGTGTTACCCTGCTAGATAGCGGGTTCCCATGATTCTGAATTTAAGGATGAGTTGACTATATCCTATTCCTGCATGCTTCATGTTTAGGCTTGTTTGGACCTTTTTTTTTTCGAGGCTTTGGGTACAGGTTGCAACCACCTTCAAAAGGAAAATAGTCCATTACTAACCTAACAAACCAGCCATCCTTTATGTATTTAAACCAATCACCAAAAGACAACATACGAAATAGGCCACATGAAGTATATGTTCAGATATAATGAAAATTATGCTAAAATAATACAAATGAGGGGTATGTGCAACAATATGAACAAGTAAACAACAACTGGAGCAATGGGAACCCACTATAGCTAAACAAAATGCAGAAGGAAAACTAAGGGACGAAGACAGCAAACAATCAGGTCCATAATTGTACCCAGAAACTAGCAATTGAGGAAAAAAACCAGCTGTGAAAGGAAGAAACCAGCACCCAACATCAACATCATTTGTCTAGATCCATGGCTATAACAAAATTGCATGATACATCCGTGGATGGGTGCAAAGAGTTCATGGCAAGTGGGGAGGAAGTGGAGACTGAGGTAATGGGTGAGTCTTCTTCACCTAACTCCAATGGGAAATAAACCTAGAATAACCAGTACATATGGGGTTTATATTGTGATTTCCGTTATTAGTTTCTCTTGTGGGGTTTATATTGTGATTTTCGTTATTAGTTTACATCATGCTTAATCAGGCCCCCCATAAATATGCTCATTGAGAAAAGGCCCGCAAATCTAATTAACCAAGTCAAGCATTACCTGAACAATAAGCTCCTGATGAAAGTTCATGAGCAACAAAGATTATCTTGGGTTCTGCACATGACAATAAAAACAATAAGTCCTAGACACACGAAATAGTTAAGACTACGTATGTTGGCCTTTTTTTAGTACCTGTCCCATATGTGAAAACATAATTTTTCTCATATCCTCCATCTTGCTCCATTTGTTGCTTTATTTGCTGCACCCGTTGGTCCACTTGTTGCTGCACCCATTGATCCACTTGTTGCTTTATTTGTTGCATCATCTCCGCATCTCTACTATGCAGTTGCTCCTCCAAGATGTTCACTTTTTCTCGAAGCATGGTTACTTCGACTGGTGAACTAGAAGGACCACAGTTGATTGAAGATGAGCCCCATATTTTAGTGGGAGTAGGGCCCAACCCATATCCTCTAATTCGACCATGTATTTTAGGACCCATAACCTGCAAGAACACATCATTTCGACTAGTTGTGTCTTGTGAACCCTCTTCAATCAACTCACGCATTTGTCTCTGAAGAAAAATTTATAAGAAGAAACATTGTTATTGTTCTATATGACCAATTTAATATTCAAAAATAAAGAAATAATTACAAGAACCTTTTCAATTTGAATTTAAAATGTAATTATTTACTATTTTTTCGGAGGCATCCTCATTTATTGGTGTATTGTCCTTACGAGAGTGTGCTTTTATAAACATTTCAAATCGCGTCGGTGAGGCTTGGGTTGAGCTTGACTCAATCTAAAAGCATTATGTGTAAAACCCCATAAATATTTAGAAATTGGAATTGAGATTTAAAATGATTAAATAAGAACAAATAGGAAAAAAAGAAAAAAAGAAAAAGAGATATCATTTGGTTGAATTAGTTCCTTTAGTTTAGTGGGTTAAAAAGGGTTTGTTTAGTTTAGTGGTTCAAGGGGGTTGGTTCAAATTAATGAACCGGCTCATTGGTTCCATGGGTTTAGAAAAAAAGAAAAGGCAATTGACGAATTGGGCATTTGGGGTTTTTGTTGCTTGGTTCGTTAGGGTTAGGAGAAGAAACGAGAGAAGACGTAATCGTGGGGGAAGAAATCGAGCAAAGGAAGGAAGGAGACGAGTGGAGGAGGGGAAGAAAAGAAAGGAAGCAATCGTTCTCTTGGTCGTTCGTTGGAAGAGAGGAAGAAAACGAGTGGAGGAAGAGAAGAGAGGAAGAAATCGTGGAGAGGAGGGAAAATGAGAAGGAGAAGAAGGAAAAGAGAAGAGGAAGAGGAAAATAGAGAGATTGGGTGTGGGTTTTGGCGAAAATCGGTAAGTAGCATAGTTTATTCATTTTAATCATTTTTCGTTGGTTTCTTTTAGATTTCTGTTTGCTCATTCGACTATTGTTGAGTTTTCGATGGAATCCTGTTTTGATCAATTTCCATTTGATTACTGTTTGGTTCTGGTTATTTTTGTCTCTGTCGATTTCTGTTGGATTTCTGTTCTGTCGATTTCTATTTCTGTCAATGTCTGTTGGGTTTCTATTTCTGTTGATGTCTGTTGGGATTCTGTTTTTGTCGACTTCTGTTGGGTTCTGTTTCGTTGGATTTCTGTTTTGATCTAAGAATGTATTAGATTAAAGTGGTTGTTAGACTGGAACCCTTGCTTCCATACTTGGCAGCTTGAGGTTTTTCGGTTATTCTAATTTTAAAAAAGCACAAAATCAGGAATGGAAGATATTGGGTTTGTCTCATGATTCATGAGCATATTTATAAGCTAAAGAGCCAAGAAGTATAGTTTAATTCCTCAATAGCAATTACTGACCACTCATTTAATGTTTAAGAGAAAAACAGCTTAGTATAATACTTGTAAATCTTCACTGCTTCTAGTGCAACTGCACAAGCTATCGGATGAGCAGAAAAGGTAAATCCATGGGAAAACACACCTGATAATACAAGATTAGTAGAAATACTCAAAAACAATAAATTTTAATTAAAGAAACAAATAATGTTTAAGGATCTTGAGTTAATTGAGAAGTACTTTAAACATACCAAGTTTAGTAGCATAAAAGAATATCACATCTGTATATTCAGGGCTTATCAGAACTGCAACAATTGGCATGTATGCAGAAGCAAGTCCCTACAAACAGAAAAGTGAGCCTTTTAATCTTGAACCTAATATTTAGATTTTGCAGTCAAGTGAGCTAAGGCCTTGATTTAAGGAAAAATGCTTCACACCAGCACACGCTAACCAAGTATAATCCTAGTTCCTAAACTGCTACTCCATGGAATAAGATATGTATATCTAATTGTAAAATAATCGGCATGCATGTTTTGGAAATACTTGCCATTAAAGCCAACTTGGCATCTTTTCTTCCTTTTATTCGGTAGAAGAACAATGTACAGCCCATCCACCACCTTTCACTTTTCCCTTTGTTTGATGCTATGATTTATTGTTATTAGTTTTCATTGGGAGCTTGGATTCTTGTAAACATAATACACATTTATCATCCCTCATACCAAAAGGCATAAAAGAAACCTTAATTGAGTCTCTTTTCCCTTTTACAACTGTCATTTTCCCTATTAATATCTTCCTTTCAACTGAGATTCTGGAATTATGAAATGTACGACCTTGGTATATTCTATTATTGAATTTCAACAGAAAAATCAATGAAAACTCAATTTGTTGTAAACTCAGAAGTTATTGCCTTGAGGATTGAGGTCCTATGCAGTGTAAGAAATCCTATGGCATGGGTCTTTGGAATGTGAATTTTTATTGTGTTGGGATGAGGTAACACAGGCCCAGTGTGGCTCCCTCATCAGGTATTGTGTTGGGATGAGGTAACATAGGCCCAGTGTGGCTCCCTCATCGGGTATTGCGTGTGTAATTATAATCTTGTCTAGCATGTGATACACGGTTCTGGGGGGTTGAGGATGGCAGTTCACCCTAGCTCATGAAGGGCCTGGGGTTGTGAACTTGCATCATCCTCAGAATGTGCCACAGCAACCCGTAAAGTCAACTAGATGGTCTCATTGAGATCGCTAACTCGATGTTCTAATAGAGATCACTAACTCGATGGTCTGAAGAGATCACTAACTTGCTATGGTTGGACTGGGTTGTACTTGCCAGCTCATGCATGTCTCATGCTTGAGTGCTCCGCTTTGGAAGAGTGATCCTAGCTAGATCTTTCCATTGTAAGTCGTGAGGTGGTGAATTGGATAAGTGAATTTAATCTTTGTTATTACATGAGACTTTAATGAAATCGTGGTTTGGATTAATCTGATTTTATCTGTTTTATGATTCCACAGAATTCGAAGTAATGTCATTGCATGATATTGATATAGATTTAGCATGAGTTGCCAAAGTTTGATGGTATATTACATTATCATGCTATTTTACTGTTGAAATTGCATAAAATGTTCTTATCATGCATTATGCTGCTTACTGAGACGTTAGTCTCAAGCGTGTTTTGTTTTTACCGGTTTTGTTTTTAGATAAATCTGTAGAGCAACCACAAGCTGAGGTAGGCAGAACTAATGAGCTGGATGACGACTACAACCCGGAGGATTATTATTATCCTGGATAGGGTTGGGCAGTATTTTTGTGTAGTCGTCTATTTTTGGATTGTGTATAAATTGTAAATGAGAAAGAGAGAAGAAGTGAAAACCTTAGTAAACTTTACTTTAAAGCTGTAGATGTTGGATGGCTTAGTTTTTTGAATGATGTATACTATCTATATATTTTGTGTTTATCAGGTATTGGTTTGAGGGCTTAGCCCATTCTTATAAATACAGATGTTATATAGCCGTTTTTCCGAAAATTTTTGGATTAAAATATAACTGTTTGGTTAGTTTTTAAAACTTAGAAATGCGTTTCTGGTACCTCACCTGATTTCAAGGAACCGGCATATACCTTTAATGAACATGTCCGGGTCCGGGGCGTCACATTATGAGCAATTAAAATATAGTTAAATATTCTACCAAGAAGAAAACATAGTTATCCAAAATGTGGATTTCTATTTCTGAGTTTGCTATAAAAATTACTTTACCAATGATAATCTATATACCTCACATTGCCATACGTTCGCAAACGTGGTTGAGCCAGTTGTATGTTGATACTTTTGCTTTGAATGATTATTCTTGTTTCTTTCACATCATTCCTACAATACACCAATTGAATATTACAAATTCTAGAAACTTATATAAATTATAAAAAGTATAGACATGCACTTTGTAATTGAACTCATACATGTCTAGTGCACTTATTTTAAATTCTTCAATGATTTCATACCTTCCCAGCCGGTGAATTCCAGAAGTGGATGAGAGCAACCCATTGTTCTTATAAAACATCATGTGGTCTCTCCGTCAGTCTGAAAAGGTTCATAAAATTTACGCTTCAAATCGGCCTTGTAATCTCGCCATTTTTTATTAAGAGACTTCATCACATAGTGTTTCAAGCTCTCATCCATGTCAAACTTGGCCTTCATTACCCAAAATAAAAACAAAGAAAAATATTGTATTAATTTATGCATAATAAAGACATGAAAAAAAATGTAGTTAATAAATAAACTAAGATACTAATGAACTAGATCTTTACCTCGATGCGCCTCCACGCTTTTTCCTTGTTGTCATCTTTCACATCATGCCACTTATTATAATAAAGAGGCAGTAAATGATTATCCCTTGCCAATGTCCCACAAAAATTATTCAACTTGGAAGCATTAGGGCCAACTGCTTGCCCTCTATCGTTCATAGCAACCGGGATTTTTTGGCCTTCCAGAAGCCCATACAAATCTAAACATCGTGTGGGGCCTCGTACTTTCCGTTGAGAGCTACCCTCCATCTATAGTTTACACATAACGTTGAGTCATAAGAACCAAGAAAAAGATATAATGAGATCAAAATCTAAGACTTAAATATATACAAGAAAATAATATGGCATGACACATCAAATAGATAACAGTTTTAGATACATGGGTTTCATTGAGAAGGAAAAGACAAAATATATCAATAAAGATGCGCCAAAATTTCAACAGCACCTCCCATAAAATGGAAGGGGTGACCACGCCCAAATATGTCCCAAAATCAGACAACCTGCAATAAAAAGTCTATATACCATTCATATATCTAATTCCCACCCCTAATCTCATAACATTAATTCCTTTTCATCCACGCAAATCCAATCACATGCATTCTAAGCACTAAATCAACAGTCTATGGGCAAACATAGGTAAAATCGATAATGCGACCAAATGAAAAATGGATTGAAGGGCTTCCTACTCGTAAACGTTTGGTGTTTGACATGTAGTTCAACAAAAGTGACAATAGTCATCAATCAATGCATATTAAATACGTGGTGTGAGTAACTGAATGTCATAGTAGATTTGCTTTTGATTATTTATTAGTTGCACCCAATAATAACACTTAGACCATCCACTTGTACCTTCTTTTTTCCTTCCACTTTATGCAAACCAACAAACTGCTTTCACTTCAATGTTTCCTCAGGGAATCTTAATTTGCCCATTTCTTTATTACTCTTTATTAAGCCATGACTGTGAAATTTGTGATTGTTGAGGATGTTGACAAGAATTATAGATGCCCTAGGTAGTAGTTTTATGTAGTAGTACATATTACATAACATCATTTTGTAAGAGCATTCAAATTAAGGCCAGGCACAAGAAAGTCTGTTTAATATATAAAAGGGTCCCATGAATAATAATAAGTGTCCAGGATTCTCCTAGCTTTCTGAATTGGTTTTCTTGGTTCTTATATTCTATTTACTTTGCTAGCAATTAAATAAGTAAACAAATAATAATTTTGTGACCAATAATAAAAATTATGATTATAGTATCATATCAACATAGGTTTTGCTGTATAGAGAAGTATGGGCTTTGTTTATCAATTTGCCATGCTTCTACTAAAAATTTTATTTCTTCTCCAAATATATGAAAGGCCTGAGGGCTTCAAGGAATATGCTTCTAAATAGTGAGGTGAATGAAAAACTATATTTCCAAACTTTGGCTTTTATTGTATAATAACTTGAGAATGCTGCTAAAAAGACAAAAGAGCAAACCGGCAAACCAATAACCATTGAATCCAGTATAAAATGAAGTTACACTTACTTTAGTTCCAATAGGGAACATGAAATCAAGACGATAAAGATGGCGTACCCACAAACAAGTCCCTTGGTTTACCCTTGGAAGCAAGTGTATTAATTAAAAAAGAAAAAAAGCAAGTGTATTAATTAAATGTCTCAATAAAGTAACAATTTACACTTCTTCCAAAAGATAAAGGCATACAAGTAAATATAATCTAAAAAAAAGAAGAAAAGAAAAGAAAGAAAGATAGTGTCATAATTAGAATCTGATCCCTCGATCGGAAGATCATTTTGCTTGAGAAGCAAATGTGGAGGTGCATCAACGGTTGTAGCAGGCATATCTTCCCTCGCCCAATTAATGCTGTCATCAATGCTTTGTTCAAGATCGTTGAATATTTGCACTCCATATGGCTCACTCTCAACAATTGAATCCCCATTTCCATCCATATCAAACAAGTCCCTTGGTTTAGTCTTCATAACAATATTCCAATCTTCATCAATAGGATCTTGCATGTAGAAAACCTGCTCTGCTTGGGATGCCAACACAAATGGTTCATCTATAACTTGCTGACCGGAACACAATAATCGATTGAAATTTACAAGTGTAAACCCAAACTCATCAATTTTAATTCCTTTTCCATGTCCTTCCACATCAACCCAATCACATTTAAACAATACAAACTTAAGGCTCTCAGAATATTTCAATTCAATTATGTTTGTTAAACGACCATAATAGGTTAAGTTGCTTGTCGTTGGGGCTTTGTCCTTGGTACTTGCATAGCTCGTAGTAGTTGCATTGACTGCAACACGACTATTTTGACTTTTACCCGATTTCTCTTTTTCCATAGTACAAAACCTATATCCATTAATGGCATACCCCTTAAGCCTATTTGCTATAGAATATGGGCCTTGGGCAAGCAATTCAATTTCTTCTGGCAACATCCTTTTGGCTATTTTCAACATGTCAACCTATTTAAAGGGAAATAGTTTAAAAATAAAATTTAAAACTAACCTATAATAATTAATGATCATAATGTAACTTTTAGTTAGGATCATAACTTACATGACTCCTAAACCAATTGGTGAAATTTTCATTTTGCAACTTCTGTAATTCACAAGGACCTACTCTAGGATTCTCCATCCGAAGATTTCTACTCTGTTGCCTACAAAGATGATGAAAGTTGGTTAGACCGAAGGTAAAAATAAAATTGTAATAAGTGTACATCGGTTATACTAAGCATCAGCATCTAACTTTATATAGTTTGCAACTTTCTCGTTATTGAATATGACATAACGATGAGCTTGCATCCATTCGATGTGGCTCAACCTAAATGGTTCAACACCTCCAATCACACTTTCATCACATGTCCTTACAGGCCGATTTAATCTTGTTTCAACTTCTTGAAAGTATCTTGAACAAAATGTAAGGCATTATTTTGCAATATACCCTTTAGCAATTGACCCCTCTGGTTGGGCTTTATTACGCACATATGTTGTAAAGTAAAAAGATACTTACATTGTAAACAATTTTTCTTTGCTAAGTAAAAGCAAAGTATAATCTAACTAGAAAATTGATTGATATAAATGAAAAACACACTTTTCTATAGGATACATCCATCTGTAATGGACAGGCTGTAAAACCCTGGGTTTTCCTAAACATAAAATAAATAATAATATGATAAATTATGGAGGAAATACTAAGAAGGATAATGGGAGGAGAATTAAAGAGAGATATAGAGGTTAAAATAGGAATTTAAAGAGGAAGGGTAATTTGGTCATTTTAATTTGTTAAATTTATGAAAGAAAATAAGATAATTGGTTATTAAGTCAATAAATTCAACTAGACAAAATCTTAGCTTAGTTGGATGCAAAATAATGAAATTAAGGCTTTAAGGGTGGAAAAAGGGCATAATGGTAATTATACTATTTAGGGTCCAAGATATAGGTAATTTGAGTGAATAATAAAAGCCTAAGTTCAATTTAAAATTAGAAATAAGGTTGATCACGAAAATTAATTAGGAGATCCTTTGAAAGAGAATTAAAGGATTTAAATTAAGGAGAAGGGTAGAAGAGGAAATACACTAAGTATATTAGAATAAGCTAAACCTAATTAGAGTTGGACTAGTAGGGAGGCTATAAAAGAGAGGTTTAAAGAGTGTTTTAGGTTTGAAAATAAGTTAGAAGGAGAGGGAAATTCGTGCATGAGTGATAGGAGCCAAAAATAGAAGGAGAGAAGAGAGAAAAGAAAGGAGGAATTAGAAAGAAGAGAAGTTGCAGAGATGGCCGACTAGCCAACTTCAGGCACAAACTGAACTATGGAGATTTTAATTGGAAAAGTCTAAGGGGTGCGGTAGAGATCCAAATTCGGGCACAAGCGAAGTTTCTGAAAAAATCTAGGTTCATCATAAGGCAAGTAGCAAACACTTGAAATTGGAGGAACTGCATGTTTTCTCGTGATTTGGATGATTAATCATACTGTTTTTGAAGTTGGATTTCATGGGAAAAGCTTATTTGTTTATAAAGAATTGTTTGGTGATTTATCTTTCTTTTGAAAATCAAGAAAAGGTTGATCATGGTGTTTTTAATTTAGAAAGAAACTAAGGATATGAAGAAAGATGATGGGATTAGTTTAGGGTTGTCCCAGAACTAGTTAAGGATGGAAATTAGATGTTTATAATCAAAACAAGTATATAGTATGTATAGAAAGTTCTAAAATTTCCGTAAGTTCAAGAAAAACAAGTTATAGTTGGAGCACTCGATAAACCGCTCGAGTGTTTCCTCAGGCGATAGGCCTTTGAAAAATAACAGAACTTGAAACCCAACCACTAGAGCAGTCGCCCGAGTGACCCATTGAGCGATTTACTGTCAGAAATTTCTAAACATGGGATTTCGTGCCCAGATTCAATTTTTAATGATTTTTCTTGGAATCTTAATGTCATAACACCTGTAAATAGGGTAATTTGAGATGTAGGAAGTGACGGAATTAAATTTGGATAAAAGGATAACTAATTGGAATAATGTAAATAATAAGAATCAAAGTAGACTAGTTAAGGTAAACTATAAGCACTCAAACCACTTTCATTAGGATTCTAGGTATGAAACCTAGTCTAACAAGTTATAATATACTTAAATCAACTTCTGGAAAGAATCAATAACATAATCCCACAGGTTTTAGAGATTTAGGGTATTAGTTGGAAAATAAGGATTTAAAAGTAAGACTTTAGGATGAACCAAAGTGTAGGAAATGGAGTAAACTCTGTAAGAAACAAAGAATAACCTAAATACTGAATTATAACAATAAATTAAGTATGCTCACACTAACACGACTCAAATCTAAACCTTCTATTTAGAATTGTATATACTCTCGCACCTATCTTATTAAATGACATGGAACTCTGTTTAAGAATTGTTCAATGGTTATTTTGAATATATTTTGGTTGAACACCGTGGTCTTTGGATTATTTTGCTGTTGAAACCTGGTGTTTGGACATATGACTTGGTACGCCTAGTGTTGGTTTTTGGGTCACTGGTGTGACAAGGCATGGTGCTTGTTTTATTGTTTATTGCATGGGCGGATTTGGTATACAAATATGGTTCTATATTTTTGTGGGTGTTATTGAGAAGCATGTCCATTCCCTGGTTTGGTTTTCCACTGTCATGTGGGTTTCGCAATTTTATTGATATGTTATCGAGTTATTCAAGGTTTTGATTGTGAGTTGTGTCTAGTGGGCAATGCTTTGTATGGATTCATAGCTTAGCTAGGAAGTGAAAGGGAATTGGCTGGTAAGTTATCCTTGTTCGGAACTCCCCAGTATGCGGTCCGTCGTACTAGCAGGTGCGGGCGACATAGGCAGCAGTCCAAGACTGCTGCAGGTGAGGCCTGGTCATAAGCCGAGATTGTTATCGGTAAATGGTTTTGTTTTATATTCAAGTTACCATCCGCATGCTTCAATGAGTATGAGACTGACTTTCACGAGCTTTACATTGGTCATGTTGGTAGGTTATTTGTGACTCGTACTTTGGAGCTATGATTTGGCCGTGCTTGAAGATCACTTGTGACTTGCACTTGCACTAGTATTAGACGTGTTTGTTATGAGTCCATTAATCTTTCATCGGATTGGAATGGCCTCCGCGGAAGCGGTACCCATGATGGGATTTTATTTGGACTAGATTGTACTCGCCAACCCATGCGTGGGTGGTCCGCATTGATGGTTGACGGAGGAGATGGTAGTGACTGTAGGTGTGTAATGCCCCGGATCCGTGTTGTTCAATAAAGATATAACACATCTCACGGAGTGTTAGGTAAGGATCTTTAATCATTTATGATCGCTAGATAATCATCTAACTAAAACATATCAGAGTGCACAAATATACTTTATCTAAGAATTCAATATTTAAAACTTAACTAAGATTCAAATGGTACAACCCCAAATGACTTTATTACACCTCAATCATTCAATTTATTCAAGATTCAAATAAAAAAATAACCTACAAGTCTAAGGAATGTAATAGTAGTCTTCCTCCCTATAAGTCTCAGTCAGATCTACCCCAATAGTCGCCTCACCTCGAGTATCTGAAAACAAAACAAAAACAACAGAGTGAGATACGAATATCTTAGCGAGTAGCATATGCATGCAAAAATAGTTAACCGCAGTTCAAAATTATGCATCGATAAACATCCCGTACGATTAAGCAACTAATACAATTTCCACATTTAAAACCAAAACCAATTAATCAGTTCTAATCACATTTCAATTCAATGCAGCAACACATCGATTGGTCAATGTCATGACTATTGTTAAGTTGATAAATTAAACATGCCAAGTAGACACTCCACACCTCCATGTACACAGTTCCGGCCTACTCAGGGTTTCGGAAACTCTGAAATGACGGCCTACTCAGGGTTTCGTCATCCAATGCCGGCCTACTCCCCGGGTTTCGGCATTGACAACCAGGCCTACTCAGGGTTTCCGGCTGCTCTACACTGGTCGTGGCAACACACAAGGCTATGCAATTTCAACAACCAACAATAACATTACATTACTAAGCTTAAGCATGGATCCAAGACAAGCTAAACCAAAACAATAAATCATCGTATAATCTCAATTCCAACATCAAAATAAAACAATACATGCCACATCATGTATAACTCAACACAGTTCACCACATGTCCCTCAGGACCACACGGTACCTCAAGTACTTTCAGTATTTTCCCAGATTCGTAACACATGCCAATTTGAAATAAAACTCAGTTACTCACACCAATAAAATCCTTACAATACATTCAGAATTTTCCAACAAGTAAAACCAGGATTTAATAAATTCTACCAAGTACAGTGTATAAAACAAAGAGGAAACTAACTAGTAACTCCTAGTGTTTGGTACCCAGTACAACACTTACAAATAACCTAAAATTTGCCTTGGAAGACTCTAAGAATTTCCACTTAATTTTCTCCTATTAATTGAATAGGTAGTATTTGTTCTAAAGTCCCAAACAAGTGATTGGTTAAGTGGTTGAACCCTCAAATCATCAAAAACTAGTTTGGTTTAGTCAGAAATACAATTCGGCAAGCTTATTAGACCATGCACTGACCTCCTGCGCTAGGCGCGAGGTCGGCGAATAGGTCGATAGGTCGGCGGATAGGTCGATAGTCGAAAATGGGGTATGCGCCTACTTAAAATCAAGTGAGCGCGAGCTCAGCGCGAAGTAAGCGTGAGATGAGTGTGAAGGTCGCGCGAGAAGAGCAAATAATATTTAAGTGAGCGCGAGCTCGGCGTGAAGTGAGCGCAAGCTCGGCGGATAGGAAGGATGTATCTCGCGCTCACTACCCGAAGTCGGCGCAAGTGAGTGCCAAGTGAGCGGATACTCACTGTATTTTTCGACTCTCTGTTATTTCCAGATCTCCAACTTTGGCCGATCTTTTTCGGTCTGTAACCATTTATTTAGTCACCTAATCTCCCCAGAACACATTCAAACTAGTTTTGAAATTAATCTAAACATATTTTCTATTTATCATCATTCAGTTACAATAAACTCATGCTCGGTCGATGTTCTTCTAGAAACTCAGAAATCACTCATGCTTCTTCCAGAAATTCAGAAATCACTCATGCATCAGAATAAACTCACGAATAAACACAAAACCTCAGTTTTAAAACGATGCTACTCACCTCTTGCATGCTTATATCCCAGCACAAATATATTCCAAACCATGGCCGATCACCAACAGTCCGTCTGCGTGCTTGCTAACGCCGCCGAGATGATCCTCTGTTCGCAAGAGGAAAACCTTCTGAATCCTTGATCACCAACACCACAAATCTAGTAGCTGTTCCCTTCTCTTTCCAACGAAAACCTAGGTCACCAGTCGGTAGCCGCAATCGCCAATCTTCGTCGGTTATGAACGTATACGAGTATTCCGAAAACTAAACCTAATTTCCCTTAACCATTTATACCTTCCATATTCAGTTTGCCGCTCGACAACCTTTGAAATTCTTTGATTCCGTGTGTGCTCACCCACCGAAATCCCTACATATGCCCATAGCTACTTAAGTTAATATGTACACGTAATTAACTTTAAATAAAAAAAACTTAGCAAAAAAATCGGGGTTTTACAAGGTGCGGGCTCCATTTATCATGTAAGACGTGATGTGGTGAACTATGGGGGCAAGAATATTCTTACTAAGTGGTTTCAGTTCACGAGTCCTATTGGTCACATGTGTTTGTTTGGATTGGAGATTTTTTATTGTTGTATTATCGTATTATTGTGGTTTTGGTTTCATCGTTCACCTCATGACTATTATTGAAAAATTTTGGACTGTTTTATAGCATGCACCTTGTTACTTGTTGAGATTTATTCTCACTCTGGTTTCACCCCATTTTTCAGGTACTCTTGGCGGGGACGTCAAATCTTGGGCTAATAGTAAATGGGTAGTTTATATAGTTGTAGGTTGTTCATGGAATTGAAAGCATTGTATATCATGGTTGTTGATAAATAAAGAGAATTTAAATTTAAGTTTCCGCATTTACTCTGATTATAAAGTTAGAAAAAGTTTTAAATTGTCTAGTTTCTTTAGTTGCTTTGTTTGATTACCATAACACCTCAGGTTTTGGGAATGGACCTGGAACCGGGGCATTACAAAGGCCCCCCCCCCCCCCCCCCCCCCCAGCATTGCCTCTGATGCCAAATGAATGGGTAAGTGCACCATAACATCAAAGAATGCAGGAGGAAAAATCCTTTCCAAGTTACAAAGAATTAGCGCCACGCGCTTGTTCAGCTGCCTTAATTCATCAACTTGGCATGTTTTGGAACATATTCCACGAAAGAAGTTACTTAATTTTATTAGCACAGATGCAACATTTTTCAGCAACACCCTTCGAATAGCAATCAACAAAAATTGTTGCATTATAACATGGTAGTCATGGCTTTTGAGCCCATATATTGTACCCTCTTTCAAATTTACATGCCGTGTTATATTAGATGAATAACCATCAAGGACTTTCAAACTCTTTAACACTTTTAAAAATACATCTTTCTCAGCCTTATTCATTGAGAAGCATGCAGTAGGTAGGGATGCTTTGCTGTTATCACCATGCAAATATGGATGAAGTGCGTGTCTTACACGCCTGTCTACCAAATCAAGACGTGCCTTTAAACCATCCTTTGATTTTCCTTCAATATTCAATAGAGTCCCAAGCACATTATCACAAAATTCTTTTCAATGTGCATCACATCCAAATTGTGTCTCAATTGATTATACTTCCAATATGGCAATTCAAAAAATATACTTTTTTTCTTCCAATTGTAAGGCATAGTAGTATCCCTGGTGCTTTTTTTCTGTTTCCCCACCTTCTTGCCAAAAGTATGCACAGTGCCTCGTAATTCATCCAATATATCAAACCCATCCAATGGAATTGGAGCTTCTTTAGTCTCTTGTGTACCATCAAAAGACTTTTTTTGTTTTCAAAATCTATGATCAGGTGATAAGAAAGGACGATGTCCCATGTAACACTGCTTTCTCCCATTACTCAAATAATGGCTACAAGTGTCCTTATGACAAGAAGGACATGCAAATCTCTCTTTGGTACTCCATCTTGACAACATTGCATAACATGGAAAGTCACTGATGGTCCACCATAGGCCTGCACGTAATTTAAATGTTTCTTTCCTTGAAGCATCATACGTGTCCAATCCAAAATCCCATATTTCTTTTACTTCATCTATTAACGGCCTCAGATAGACATCAATGTCATTACTGGGGCTAGATGGGCCTGGTATAAGACATGAAAGTATCATGTTAGGTTGCTTCATGCACAACCACGGCGGCAAATTATACAATATCAAAATCACAGGCCATGTGCTGTGGGTGATATTCATTGTCCTAAAAGGATTGAACCCATCACTTGCTAACCCAAGTCTGACATTTCTACTGTCCTTAGCAAATGTTGGGTTCATGATGTCAAAGGATTCCCATGCAGGAGAGTCAGCAGGATGCCTTAATCTTTCATCTTTATTACAACTCTCATGATGCCATCTCATGTCGGAAGAAAGCTTGGGTGACATGAAAAGCCTCTGGAGACGCGGTTTCAGAGGGAAGTAACGAAGAATCTTTGCCGGCCTCTTCTTTTTTTTCTTTTCGGAATTACTATCCTCAAATTTCCATCTCGACATGCCACAAGTTCCACATGACTGTTTGGTAGCAGATTCCTTCCAATATGACATGCAGTCATTCGGGCATGCATCAATTTTGTCGTAATTAAGCCCTAAGTCAGATATAATCTTCTTTATTTGTGAAAAATTATCCGGCAACGTCGACCCATCTGGGAGTAGCTCCTACAACAACTCCAACAATAAAATAAATGTCTTGTTGCTGCATCCACCTAGACGCTTGATATGATATAATCTAAGTATGCAAGATAATTTTGTGTGCCTCTTACAGCCTGGGTACAACTCCTGCTTAGAATCACGTAATAACTTCTCAAACCTATTGACATAAGAATTAGGTTGAATATTTGTTCCATGTGACATACTGTCTGTTTTTGTTGTCAGGTTATGGGCCCTCAAAACATCATTCACCAAATCCCCCATTTCAACACCCATACTGTGATCATCCGGTGCAACGTAATTTACGTCATCCCTTGCTGAATTTTCGGAATCTACATCCTCTCCATGATAGAACCATATCTTATAGCTTGGATCAAATCCATCACAAACCATATGCTCGAACACTATATCCTGGGTTTCGTACAACACATTATTGCAATTCGGACATGGGCACTTCAACCTTCTATCAATAGTTGCTCCACGGAAACATGCTCACTCAATAAAACCTTTTCCCCCTTCTTGGTATTCTCGACTACGCCTGTCTCATCAAATTAAAATTTTAACTTTAATTTGTGTGTGAACACCATAAACAAAATTAAATTAATGATTTAAAGGTGTAAATATCTATCCTTATGAATCTAACTCCTATCCATGATGTAGTAGTCCTTTTCAATGTCCCAAACTTTTTTGCTGATAGGAAAAAAATATTCTATAAAAATAAAGACCAACACAAGGTTATGATTTCAGTAAAAAGATTTTATAACCTTATCATAATCTAGCATTTCAGTTATATAAGACAAAAAAAGAAATTCAAAATGCCTTGTGAAGATAAATTAGATTATAAAAGAAAAAACGATATAAGAAATGTCATTAAATTCTTGGAGAATCTAATTTTGGGCGTGGCCCCCACAAGCTTCCCTATGAATTGCAGGTGTGTATAATCCCATCCAAACCAAAGTAAAGCAAAGCAAGCTTGTCTAGTAATTAAGAAGTTATCTTAATTACTAGACAAAAACAAAATTACAAGTCCTAATCAATAAGGATGAGTCACAATTTCGGCAGCACCTCCCCAATTGCGACATCTTTCCCATTGGATTGCAGTTGGGGAACTACTAAATCCATTAGCATCGGCAGGGTTGGAGGATTGTCCTTTATTGAAGGAGATTAGGATAAAGGTTGAAGGTGACTGCAGGGGGAGGCCTAAACCATCCCAAGCTGAATTTGGAGTAAGCTCTCTCTCAGTTGCATTCGGATTCAGCTCACTTGCTCAAAATTCAGCTTGGGATGGTTTAGGCCTCCCCCTACTGTCACCTTCAACCTTTATCCTAATCTCCTCCAACAGATGGCAATCCTCCAGCCCTGCCAATGCTAATGGAATTAGTAGCTCCCAAATTGCAATCCAAAGGGAAAAGATATCGCAATTGATCCCAGGTTCTACTCTGAAACCCGTTACCATTGTTTTGAATCAGAGAACAATCTCCATCCATTATCTGCATTTCTTATTACTAAGGCCGTTGCAGTCTGCATCCTCTTGTTCAAGTTCATTCAAGTCGAATGCATGGACAAGTCGCTGAGCATCTTTCAAGCTATCTCAAATACAATCAATGTATAATCTCTGTATGCGGTTGCGGATCGGCTCCAATGCCCCAAGCTATCCCAAATACAATCATGCGAAAAGACTTAAGCTTGGATAATTCTCTGGACAAAAGAATCCTAATTCTCCAGTTCCTCTCCTAGTTGCGCTATACATTTTTCTCTTTTTTTTCTTTTTTCTTTCTTTTTTTTTTTTTGATAACACCTAAAGGTTCTAAACCTGAGACCTCAGAGGGAGCACACCCCTAGGCCCCAAGCCTTGACCACTAGGATGTGTCGTGGCTTCCCGGGTACCCCAGTTGCGCTATACATTTTTCTCTCTCTCTCTCTCTTTTTTTTATAAGTTTGGGGATATCCTGGAGAGGAAGTGGAGAATTAGGATTCTTTGGCCTAGAGAATTCTCCAAGCTCAAGTCCTTTCACATGTATGATATCATCGTTAAGAATTCTTTCTTCCTTAGAGGCATTGGAGCCAATCCACAATCGCATACAAAGATTACACATTGATTGTATTTGGGATAACTTGAAAGATGCTCAGGAACGGCCCTAACAATAAGAAAAGCAGATACTCAATGGATGGAGATTGTTCACTGATTCAAAACAATGGTAACGGGTTTCAGAGTAGAACCTGGGATCGATTGAGATATCTTTCCCTTTGGATTGCAATTAGGGAGGAGGATTGCCCTCTGTTGGAGCTGATTAGGATAAAGGTTGAAGGTGACTGCAGGGGGAGGCCTAAACTATCCCAAGCTGAATTTGGAGCAAGTGAGCTTAATCCGAATGCAACTTAGAGAGAGCTTACTCCAAATTCGGCTTGGGATGGTTTAGGCCTCCCCTGTAGTCACCTTCAACCTTTATCCTAATCTCCTCCAATAGAGGGCAATCCTCCAAAGCCCAAGACCAAGCTCAATCCAAGGCATTACATCTTTAGGATGGAGAGAGAGAGAGAGAGAGAGAGAGAGAGAGAGAGAGAGAGAGAGAGGTGCAACTGGCCGCCCTTCAATGAGAAAGAGAAAGAGAGGTGCAACTGGCCCTTAATATCTAGTAATTCCTGATATAGCCACTTCTATTAAGGGGAGCAATTGAGTCAAGTGTCAACACAAGAAGATGCCACCTTATTAAAATGAATAATTATTTCTCGAAAAACAAATAGATATTCTTCTTGAGATCGAGAAGAGATAGAGTTCTTCTTAAACTATAATGGTAGCTCAAGATCTTTGTTTGTGTATTGAAATGATACATTTGAGTCAAAATCATTAATATCTATGTATTGCATTTAGGGTTTCATTCACAGCACATAGTGACCATTTACTCTTACATGTCGATGGTATCGGGCTTGCCTTAGCTTGCCAAAAATATCCTATTTAATTAGGGTTTGGCTTGGTAACCAGAGGTTGGATGGGTTGGGTTTCAACAAGGGAAAATTGATATTTAGTGACATTTATTAAAAGTGATTCAGATTCAATCCAATTATCTATAATTATAAACTGGTGATACTTTTCCAATATATTTAAAATTGAATGTCATTACACTACAAACTTGGACACTTTAATAAGTTCAGCCACTTTGGAATCTAGCTTCTGATTGAACCCACTATAGCTAGATTATATCTAAAACTATTAGACAAGGCCTAGCTGGCGAATTAAGGGAGGGAAGATCAGTAACTGGCTTTGTTAATTGCCATGGGTAGAGAGTATAGACAATGATAATGTGGTCTTGAGCATGGTAGGGCTGACTTGAGCAGATGAAAAGAGATGATTTCTGAATGTTTGATTGGATTGGCCTCAATGATAGCAATTTTCTCTGCAACCCTATGAATACCTTTTTCTTGGTAGAAGCACAACAGCATATGTGGGTCATTCAAAAATTAAAATGAATCACTGACAAAAAGTTCCAATATATATTGACCTCATGAATACCCTTTTCTTTGTGAGGTCTATCGATACGAAGGGACTAGGCTTCCAAAGCAAATGATAAAGGGATATAAAGACAAGGGGTCTCTCCTATGAATACCTCCAAACAATTGAATGGACTTTAGAGGCCCACCATATAATCAAATCTGAGAAAGATGGCTGAGCATCACAACATCAATAAACTTGACAAAAGGGGAGTCTCACTGTTGTAGTAGATCACATTTTCTTTCCACACACACACAAAAGAAAAAGCCTATATAGGTTTACTCACTCACAGAACTACCCTTATCCCATCACATGTGACGCGGTTGGCCTTGCTCACATGCCAATGGCTGGATACACATATGGGGCTTGAAATCTCTAACTACAGAGTTTTTCACCACTTAATTGCTCATGAATAACTATAGAACTATAATCACTTTATTGAGGTTCTTTTGACAGAAATCCTATAAATGTAAACCAACCTAAAAGATCCAGAATACCTATTGTGCGCGCGTGGGAAACGCGGCACGGGGGTAATTCGGAGTCGCCACCGCCTGATGGGGTGCAGGCGGACACCTGGGTGCCTAATTTTGTCTATTTAGGGCTTTGGGTCTGCGGCTTGAGATTCTAAGGTTGGTTCTCGGTTGCAAGCTGGGGAAGTCCGTAGACACCCCAATCCACCCCGTCGGATGACGGGTCCCGTGGGTTCCCTATCTTGAGTCAGCTTTGTCTATTTTGGTTATCACCCGATTCCTAATCTCGCATGCGATTTGGTTAAGTCTGGGTGGGACCACCTGAATGGTGTGGGTCTCTTTAGTAGATTTTATCTTGGTTTATCCTTAAGTGATCTGGGTCGGTTTGGGTGGGCCCCATTGGAAGGCCCAACCAGTGTCCTGGATGGGCTTGAGTTGGCCCATGTACCCTTGGTGGGCCTCAGTCTAACCCTAGGAGGCCCTGTGGGCTTTGGTTAGTGAGTTGGTTTTATTAAGGTTTAAGTTTGCAATTTAAATGTCTTCCATGCAAAAGGTGGGCCGGATTGGCTGGTGGGCCCCTCTGGTGGGCTCACATGGTGACCAAATAATTTTGGTTTATCTTATTTAATTTCGCCAAAGTGGGCTGGTCACTGGGCTTGGGGCCCGTGATCCAGGTTTTGGGCTTGAAAGCCCAAGTTACCGGAAGTTAGGGTTTGCACCCTTCCTTGGTTCGATTGGCGGGCCCGACAGGCCCTAGCCCTTGGTCTCGGCCAAACCACGCAGTTTATGCCTTAATCCACACATCCAGGCTTGGGTGGGCCGCATTGGCTTTGGCCCATCCGGTTCAAATAAGTTGATTTTACTTAAGTGGTTTAATTGCATGCTTTTGGGTTTATTGGGCTTGGTGGGCCCCGTTGGAAGGCCCACGGGTGTTCCGAGTTGGACCGGCGGTCCAAGTCCCACATTGCCCGGAAACCCTATTGGTTTATTCGGTTCGGAAATAGCATTCACATCTAGCAATAATCACAAAAAAAACACAAGATGGACACTCTGTCAGAAAAAAAAAAACCGGCTCATTGTGCTGGGTCCAAGGGGTATTTTTGGAATTTTCAAAAAAAAATAACAATTCGGCCTGTTTTGGACCTGGCGCTCACCTCCTGAGGTGAGCGCCAGGTGGGCGCCAGAATCCGGGCGAAAATTTGACCTAGCGCTCACCCGATACCAGGTGAGCGCGAGCTGGGCGGGAGGTGAGCGCGAGATGGGCGCGAGAAGAGCGCCAGAATTTCGCTTGGTTTTAGGTGGGCGCGAGCTGAGCGCCAGGTGGGCGCCAGCTCGGCGGGAAGTGGGCTGAAAGGGGCGCCCACCTCCTAGGTGAGCGCCAGGTGGGCGGCAGGTCACTGCTCTCTGTTTTTTTGAGATCTCCAACTCTGGCCGATTTTTTTGGGTCTGTAACTGTTCCACTAGCCTCCTAACATGCTTAGAACACCTCCCAACCAATCTTGGATTTAATCTAAACACATTTTTATTTCAAGTTTTGAAAACCCAGAAATCTCACAGTACAAACATGCATTCAAATAATATGCCTAGGACACTCCCCCGGGCTTCGACCACTCCCCAGAATGCACTCACACTTGTATTCAAATTAACTAAAATACTTCAACCCACAACTCCCAATCTCTTTAAAGGGAAAAGAAACCAAACCCGATAAAAAAACAAACACCTACAGATGCATTAACAGCTTATAAAAAAAAGGGGGGTGATGGGAGCATGCTCAAGGGTACACAAACAGCAAATTAGCAAATCCAGCAATGTAAAAAAAAAACAAAAAAAAACAGCATGCAGACATCACATGCACTTTCCTCCAACCGACTGGACCTCAAGCATGCACACTAATATCCGAAGAAGGGAAGGAGGAGGGGGGTTTACAGGGGTACATTAGAGGGCGGGCACTTGGGGAACATGCTCCCTTCTCGACATGAACAGAACATGCATCTTCCTCTTCCTTGCTGGGTAGTATTTATCGGATGGAAGTGAAAAGAAAAAAACATAGCAAGCCTTCATGGTAGTGGTTTCATGCCACTGACTAAGATCGGCTTACCAAAAGAACATTGCATATGCATATATGTGCGACCCAATATAACAGGGATGTTTACCTGGGGTTCTTTGAGTTCTGGAGCTGAGTGGGGAGCCTCCTCGAGGTGGTACGAGCGCTGGAACTCTCCACTTCACCGCACCGGCAATAGCAAGCTTCCTTCGTTTGGTTGTGCGGGGACGAGGAAGAAGCAAGGGCAAGGGGGGTTGGATCAAGGTGGAGAGCTTGGGGAGGCCGAAGCCACTGAGATGGGTAAGGTGCGGGTGGGGAAGGAGCTTAGGCACTGCACCAAAAAATCCTCCCAGCCGAACTTCTCTTTTTTTTCCAAAAACTTCCAACCCCCTGCGCGGAATCGCGCGCGGGTTATATAGACCAAGAAAAAAAGGTGCCGCCCACCTTGGCGCCCAGCTCAAGGTGGGCGCAAGCCCGCTCGCCACGTCCGCGCGAGCGGCAAAATGATGAAAATCATTTAATGCCGCCGCTCGCCGGACGTAAAAATCTTTAAAATTAAGATTTAGTCCCTGACAATTTTTGGTAAAATCCGATATTCTTGGATTTTTACAGATTTAGTCCCTGGGATATTTCGAATGTTCGGATATTTACGGATTTGATCCCCGAGATATTTTCCTGCGCAACTCGCCACGTGTGCAGCTTTTTGCCACGTGCGCAGATTGCCGGTTTTGCTGCCCGGGAATTTCGTCAGCTCATATTTCCTTCATCCGGACTCCGATCTGGGCAAACTTAGTTTCATTAGAATCGTATCGGAGCCCTCCATCCCATGACCTAGGGGTAGGCCTCTGGATCGGATTTTAGCAGAAAGTCAACTTTTGGCTCTGCTCAAGTTTGACCGCCCGCAGAACCTTCATCCGGACCCCGATTCCTGCAAACTCGGTTGCGTTGGAACCGTGTCGAGACTCTCTATCCAATGACCTAGGGGTAGGTCTCTGGATCGGATTTTAGCAGAAAGTCAACTTTTGGCTCTGCTCAAGTTTGACCGCCCGCAGAACCTTCATCCGGACCCCGATTCCTGCAAACTCAGTTGCGTTGGAACCGTGTCGAGATTCTCTATCCAATGACCTAGGGGTAGGTCTCTGGATCGGATTTTATCAGAAAGTCAACTTTTGGCTCTGCTCAAGTTTGACCGCCCGCAGAACCTTCATCCGGACCCCGATTCCTGCAACCTCAGTTGCATTGGAACCGTGTCGAGATTCTCTATCCAATGACATAAAGCAAGGTACTTGGCACGGAATTCGAGGAAAAGTCAACTCTCAGATTTTCCTTAAGTTTGACCGCCCGCAGAACCTTCATCCGGACCCCGATTCCTGCAAACTCAGTTGCGTTGGAACCGTGTCGAGATTCTCTATCCAATGGCATAAAGCGAGGTGGCCAAATTTCACTTGATCAAAAAGTCAACTTTTCACCCCTTAGGGTTTGACTTTTTGTCCAGGGTTTGCATTTTTGGTTTTTCTGGGAGCGCAAAAAAATGAGGTGCTTACACCTATGTCGTAGCTTCTACTAGCAAAGCTGTTAAGCAAATCATTTCAATTTATTTAGAGTTTAACAATTAACTCACAAAGTTTCTTGTCTAAAAACCCCCAAATCCCACACAACACTTAAAAGTTCTCTCACTTGAGCCGAAATTTTGGCAGCACCTCCCCTAAAGTGGAAGGGGTGACCAAGCCCAAATAGGTCCCAAAATCAGATAACCTGCAATAAAGGGGTGACCAAGCCCAAATAGGTCACAAAGGAGACATGAAATCACTTTATTGAGTTGCTTTTGACAGCAATCCTATAAATGTTGACCAACCTAAGAGAGCATTCCTTGAGGCACATATAAGAAGAATTATTGAATGAAATTAATTCATATATAGTCACAAGTTTTCACTTCAATTACTTTACATAAACAAATGCCTATTAACATAGAACCGCAACCAACTAGTAAGAATCACACTCATATCTTCTTATAATATCTGATAAAATATCTCCATCAAAGAATTTGAAGCCATCAACATCCCTTGAGCATATGGAATATGCTCAGGTGCAACAGCTTGTAGGGTCACAAGTTCTAGAAACCTGAATGATGAAAGAAGAGCCATAAACATAACAATGCAAACGTGGAGAAGATAGCACAGGCATAAATTATACTGATTTTTTCAACACTAAAAGAACTTCATTAATAGTAACACAAAAGAAAAGACTTAGTTCATAACATAAACATCATATTTGCATATAAACACCAGAAAATGAACCGAATAATAAAACCTAATAAATATATCCTTCAATATCATAGGTACTCACCGAAAAAGGAACTGTGACTGTTAATCCCTCAACTGCTTCAACACCCCACCCTTTTGACACTAGTCAGCCTTAATATGCAACAAACATGCAATCTTTTTTTCTTTTTCTTTTTTTTTGTTTTGTTTTGACCAAGAAAATTCTATAGAAGCCAAGTCCTCAAGTATTGCTCCAAAGTTGATGCATAACAATAAAGGACTTATTAGAAAATGATCCATGCAAGAAGAATGGATTACATAAGCTAAAAAATAACAAAATAATACTCACTCAGAAAGAAACTGTGGTCTTAATTCCTTATATATAGCTTTTCCGGACCTTTTGATGCTAATAGCCTTAATATGTAATACAAGTGCAATCTGTTTTTGATTTGACAAAGAAGAAACTATATGAGCTAGAGCCTAAAATACTGCACCAAATAATGTACGCATAAATCCACAGACCTACAAATCTTGTAGAAATACAACTTTAAAATAAAGCATCAACAGCTACCAAGTCCAATTCCCAATCAAAGAAACTCATCTAAAACACATATTCCACCACAATTTAATTCATTTTATTGAACCTCTGCATCCCATATCAATGCACTGCCACTCACAGCAATAGAACCGTAACTTACACAAAAAATCTAAGAAAAACTGGAATCAACATGTACTACTCATACTGGAGTAGCCAACAGCAGTATAATAGCATCAAGACTATCAAATGTAAGCACAAAAACAAAATTCAGAGTTCACTAATGACAGCTATATCTTCAAAATCCTAGGATATAAAATATGCAAAAGAAAGTTTTTTTTTTGGGTTACATAAAAGATGGGTTTGCAAAATTTTGGGTTTAGACCTCCCAAATGCAGTGTTTATCCGAGATTTTTACAACCAAAGGAAGGACCATGATTAGCAGTTTGGATGGGTTTATGTTAATTCCAAAAGTTCTGAAATCTCTGTCATTTTATTCAAGACTCTTGGAACTACAATATATCATATGAAGTTTGCTTACTTTTGGATGTTGAAGTTTCTAATAGGGATATTTGGTCTTAATATGAATGAGTTGCTTTTCATGTTTTTATCTCTTTAGAAATTGTCAATGAGGCCCCACAAAGTCGTTTGAGATATTTGAATCACTCTCATATTAATGAATTAATGAATTTACCTAAAACATCATGCACACCAACTGTTTGTAAAAAAGCTTGAACCAATCTATTTTTTAGATTTTGATGTTAGCAAGGGTGATTTTGATGTTGGCTTTGCTTTGTGAAAAGATCTTTATGAAAGCAAAAGCAATCCAATTGCTTTTCTTACTTTTTGAAGCAAGTTTTGTGAAGCAATACCAAACACAACCTTAGTCACTATATGCTTCCTTACTCGCCTCCCAAAGTAAGAAATAATTATTTGTTTTCTGGCTTATGCCCTTGAAATTTCATGACCTGGTTGGGACTGATCTCAATGACATGAAAGAAATTTACTGATCAGTAGTCTGTCGGAATAATTTACATTTTAGTTTCTCACTTGCTCTTCTATCCTCCGGGTCTTCATTCTATTCCTGTCATTTCAAACCTCCTTCCCACTACAAATGTGGCCCCCTCCCTTTTTTTTTTCTTGCTTTTTGTTTGCCTGATTTCAACATGGTGTCTATTTCTTTGACTTTGTTCACCGGTAATAATTCAATTTCCAAGTGTCTTACTCTTTCTGTATTTTTCCGTTTCGAATGGTTGATTTAAGAAAACGCCGCTAAAGTCTAGCACAATATAAAGTTGATGTGTTTGATTTTGTTACTGTGTTTCTGGTTATTTCACATTGTTTTCTAGCTTTCTCGCAGTAGTTTTGAAGCTGCCCTTTTAAGTTCATTAATTTCTAAAATTTAGTGTTAAAATATTCATCTCGACAAAGGATTTCATAGTGTTAAAATAGTTTCGAAGCCCTGCCCTTAAGCATATAGATTCTTTTAAAATTAAATACCAACCATTCAATTTGAATGGAAAATTTTAAAGAAGACACAAATTTAATACAAATAATATTAACCATCTATTTAGAAAGGAAATAAACCACAAAGCCACTAACAAAAATAGAAATTAAAGTCAGAAAAATAGATGGAAAAGAAATAAAAATCGAGAATCTTACCTGCTGATCCAAAAAGAAAGAGAAGCCCAAGAAACTTTGCTGGTAACCTTACTTTCTCTACTGCATATCCTATATGATACAAATAATATTAACCCATCCATTTAGAAAGGAAATAAATCACAAAGGCAGTAACACAAATAGAAATTAATTAAAGTTAGAAAAAAAGCCGAAAAAGAAATAAAATCAGTTTTGAGTGATTCTCACAAAAATAAAAATCTTCAAACAATAAGAACTAAAAATTCATAGCGTACAGTCAAACCCAGTAAGCCTTTTAGTAACAGAAATTTATTGATATAATTCTTTTATTTTTCTAAACTGTCCCTAACATCTTCTTTCTTTGTACAGATATGATTTCCCTACAGCAAAGCTTTGATCATTAGAGAGTTAAAAAAAGAAGATTAAAAAAAAATAGTAATTAAGAAGTAACACCCATTCTCATAACTGCAAAACCAAATCTACCAAAGCAAACAAACACAATTAATTAAAATAGAAAAAGAGAAAAATGATGGTATACTAATTTTTTTCCTACTGCAACTATGTAGAGAAAATACAGTTTCAAAAAAAAATTTACCAAGAAGCAAAACATATTGTCATAAACATAAAACAAAATATCGAAAAATAACCCAAATTCCATATATTTTATTCATTTGTGAAAGAAGAAGAAAAATGTAAAAATCCATACCTGCCCGGATCTCCTCTCTCCAGTCAATTTCTAAAATTGAAATGCCAAGAAACTCCACTCTCGTTTTGAAAGTATTAGAGCAATGCTCAAATGAAGAAGAGCACAAATCTGAAAATGAATACCCAAATAACTGGAAATCAATACCACATCAAATAGATTTCTCAAAGTATAGCAGAATCCCAAAACGAAGAAGAACATAAATCCAAGTACAGGAGAAATCCCCAAATTCTAAAAAACAAAAAATACACTCGATTTCTTCAAGCAAAACAGAAATCCCAAATGTAGAAGAACAAAAATATCGAAATGAATACCTCCCATTGAAAAGGTGCGCCAGGAGGAGAGCACAAATATGAAAATGAATACCCAAACGGAGTCTCTAGGAGGAGGCACAGAAACAGTGGTTTCAGAGACTCACCTGGTTTGGACTCCTGAGATTTTATTGAGTTCTCATGTTTTTTCAATGCATATCTATGTCTTCATTTTAGATGCCCAACCATCTTAACCTACTCTATTAATCTTCTCACTTATTTGCACGTTGTAAGCACCTCATTTTTGCGCTCCCGAAGGAGCCGGAAATTCAAACCCTAAATAGAAAGTCAAACCCTGAGGGGTCGAAATTTGACCTTTTGATCCAGTGATAATTGGCCACCTTGCTTTATCTCATTAGATAGAGGGCTCCGATACGAGTCTAACGCAATTGAGTTTGCTCAAATCGGAGTCCAGATGAAGGTTCTGCAGGCCGGTCAAACTTAAAGGGGAGCCGAAAGTTGACTTTTTCTCAAACCCCGTGCCAAGTGCTTAGCCCTATGTCATTGAATAGAGGGCTCCGATACGAGTCTAACACAATTGAGTTTGCCCAAATCGGAGTTCGGATGAAGAAGATATGAGCTGTCGAAGTTTCCGAGCAGCAAAACCAGAAACTGCACACGTGGCGCAGGAACTGCACACGTGGCAGCCAACACAGCAAAATATCTCAGGGACTAAATCTTAAATATCTAAAAATCTCAGGGACTAAACCAAAATTCGCTGGGACCAATCCGTAATTGCTCAAAAGTGTCGAATCAGTCGAATCGGTCAAGTCGAGGGGCAAATCCGTAATTTTTTTATTTGTATCCGGTCAAATATATCGGATACACATAGGTTTGTGTATAACCGACATCAAATGCCGGATACAAAGAGATATTTCAGCGAGATTCGCGCCGGACGCCCGACAAATTCGCGGCGGCATTTAATTTTCGAATAATTGTGTTTTGTATCCGGCATTGAATGCCAGATACAAAGGGACACCTATGTAACCGGCTATGAACAAGGGCTAGTGTATCCGGCCTGAGTTGCCGGATACATTAAGTTGGCCTATAAAAGGCCAACAGCAGCCCAGTTCCGGGGTTGGCTCTTCTTGGCCCTGTTCCCCTTCTTCTTCCCCATTACCCCTGGTACGAAACCACCCATTCTCACCCCTCCTTGCCCCCTTTAACCCCAAGCACCTCACCTTGCTCCCCTTACCCCCCTTTCCTTTCTTCTTCTCCATTTTCTCACTACCAAGAGGAGGAAGAGTTGCTGTTGGAGGCATTGGTAGGGGCTCCAGCACTTTGGTTTGCTTCAAGGGGGGCCTTCACACCACATTTTCGGGTCCAATACCCCCAGGTAATGTTCCTTAATGTCTTTTATTCCACATAGTTGAGGATGAAGGTATTTCATGAAGTTTAAAGTTGCTTACCCTCTCATTGTCTAAATCTGCCATCCTCTATAGTTTTGTATGTTGTGTTTGCATTTTGCTTGACATGGGGGGGGGGGGGGGGGGGGGGGGTGGGGGGTGCACGTACCACTCCATGAGAGGATGAGAGACTTTCCATCAAGTTTTATGCCCATTGAGCTATGGTTTTACATGGCCTAATCATTTTGTTAGGAGGGAGTATGTTCCCTCTTGTGGGATGATCTCAATGTATCCCCATGTAAGCCCCCTTCTCTGAGTTTTCGTGGGTTCGAACATGAGTCTCGGGTTCAGATTCTTGCTAATGTTTGTAGGATATATGTGCTAGATTACTGTTCTTCTTACGTTCTTCTAGCATGCATATGGCTTTTGCTGATTTTTCATTTCCTGCATACATGTGGCTTTGATTGGTTTTGGCAGCCACCTCCTTATTGCCCTTGCTGGAAAATGTCACCATGTGAGGAAACATGCTAATGATAGTATTAATTTCACATCTCCATTGTATGTTAGGTTGTTTGCTTGCTTTGTGCTGGTTATTTGCTGCTTGCATTTTACTGCTCATGACCTGATTTCGGCATGCTCCTTTCCCCCCATAGCATCCTATCCTACCTACTGTTTTCGCACCCACCCACCATGCTCACCCCCTTGCTTTGTTCATTGTTTTGAGCCAATATGCATGCTCCCATCACCCGTAGCCCACTGTTATGGCTCGTGAGAGCTGCTACTGTTGGCAGTGGCCACAGCCCCCAGAGGTCCCTTGTTTTGGCAGGATTGAGTTGTAATGGCATGCCTTAATGTGTGCACCAGGAAAGGAGGATCCCGTTACCATGTTCCCCACCCCACTTTCCATTATTTCCAGCCCTGGGAAGCATGATAGTCCCCCCCTTCAAGTGGCTGCTGTTCCTACACTCCTGCAGCCGGCCTTCTTTATGCATGATCATGTGGATTGCTTTCTTGCTTGCACAAGTACTATGTGATCACACCCCCCCCCCCCCCCCCTCCCCCCACTCTAGCAGCATGCTAGGCTTTCTTTTTAATCATTTTATTATCTTTCTTTAGCACAATCTTAAGTGTATGCATTTCTAAGTCTCATGCATATGGCATAGGAATGCATAGGTGGCATCATAGCTCAAGCATGTTTAGGTTCTCAATTGGTTGGACTCCAGGTTGACCTGAGCTTGCTGTTTTGTATGAATTGAAGGACCAAAACAGGGACAACATGGTCCTTGTTTAGCTAGTGAAAGTGGCTCAAGGGGGGAGAGGTAACCCCACGCCTTCTCCCCCTCTTGTTCCTTGTTGCAGAAAGCCACAAAAGAGACCAATTTGAGATGTTCCCCACTACCTGAACCAATGTGGGCCTTCATAGGGGCCCACAAAGCCCTAGCATCCTCCTGGGAAGCCCTAAAGCATGGCCCACGTGAAGAATCCTGAAAAATGGCATTTTTAGGCTGATCCAACAACTCAGGTCGGATCAGCACTTGTTTGCTTGTAGCCAACCTTCTATGCCAGCTACAAAGGCTTTTGCACGTAGCCGAAAACTTAGGTCGGCTACACT